>JARFJB010002358.1:325000-337500 GCA_036346205.1 Vesta saturnalis
GTTCTTACCCTAAAACGTCTGTTGCTTAGGAATGACCTAATCAGGAAGGGCAAGTTACCTCTCACGTTTAATCGATAGATCTGTTCTAAAATTCCGTGCCTCGGGGTCATATCATAAGCTCCCTTAATGTCAAAAAAGATAGGCACCAAGTGGTTTCTTTTCCGAAATGCTTCTTGAATATTATGTTAAGTAGGACCATATGATCAGAGGTGGATCTACGTTTTCTGTACCCCGCCTCGTATGGCACCAGAAAACGATGTGTTTCGAGATACCACTGCAATCTACTGTTAATCATCCTCTCCCCATAATTTTCCTATACAGCATGTAAGGATGATTGGAAGATAGCTGGCTGGGGGATTTTTTCCAGGTTTGAGAATGGGCACCACAACTGCCTCTTTCCATTCATCCGGTTAAATCCCTTCATCCCGCAGTTTATTGTATAACTGTAATATACATTTTTTTAAATTCAGGTGTGAGATTTTGCAACATTTCGTTGGATATTAAATCATGTCCTGGCGCTGTTTTTTTGGTACGTTTCAACGCAAAACTCCAGCTCATCCATGGTAAATGTTGCATTATAATACAGGTCGCCTGTTTTTATCAGAAATAAGTTGCATTTCCCTTTCATTTTTTATGTCGGAAAAATTGGACGGGTAATTAGCAGTCTTGCTACTATTTTCAAACTGGTTGGGCAACGTGTTTGCGATATCGACCGAGTCTCCAGTGATTATATTTTGAGAAATTTGTATGGCATGAATCTGTGGACATTTATAATTCCCGTTCATTGGTTTATATTAATCCAAGTGTTGCTTGTATCGGAGCTGGACGTAATGGTCGACGTATATTGCTTACAGCTTTTCCACTTACTGTCAAGGACAACTCGTCTTCTAAGAGCTCTGGATCTCTTGAAAGCGTCATGATTGTCGATAGCTGGTTGCTTTTACATTTCCTAAAAATAGTCTTTTTATTTTTAACTGCTTCTTTGACCTCATGGTTCCACCATGGAAGAGGCTTCTTCACCGGCGCGTTTCCCGACATCAGTATGCCGATTTCTGCCGCAATCAATATTGTATCTGTGATTGTTTTAATACCGATACTTGTAGGGATTTTAAGATTATGACGAAACATTAAGCAATTTGCTTTAGCGGTGAGGAATCTTCTAATGACTGTTCTATCTGGTACACTGATATCAGTCTCGACCATTATTGGAATGTAATTAATGACTTTCCATACAAGTCGCAATACTAGAGTTGCTGTTATTAGGGTTAAGTCGATCACATCGAAAGAATTGGAGCGGACATTGTGGTAAGTAGGAAATCCGTCGTTAAGGAGGACTATGTTATCCCTAGTCAACCAGTCTTCAATAGTGCGTCCTTTAGCATCATTCCTCAAAGAACCCCATAATGTGTTATGTGTATTAAGATGACCAACCACAAGGAATGGTGTCGGAAGTTGTCCAGCAATTTCCTCAAGATCCAAATTTTTCAATTACCATCAGGAAGGTAAATGTTACATATGGTTATCTTCATATCAAAATCCATTGTAACTGCCTGGATAATAGTATTTAGTATCATCTGTTTACACTGTATGTCATTACAATAATCACGGCAACACAACCCGACACTCTTCGGCGAGTAGCAAGGTCTTTGCGAACAATAGTGTATCCCCGAAGAGAATACGTTTGCTTAATCTGAAGCTGCGCTGCTTGAAGACATATGCATATGGAGTTGAACCCCTGAAAGAGAATTTTTAGGCCTGTATAACGTTTCACAAGGCCTCTGCAATTCCATTGCATAATATAATGTTTCTACCAGAATGTTATAGAAAATTTAAAATTTAAAATCATGTGATAAATTAAAAACGCTCACGAACAAATAAATAAAATATTGTGTAAATAGATTTACGGACTATACAAACATGAATATCACAAAAAGAACGATAAAATACGACACTAATAAGTAATATATAAAAACATATTTATCACAACTGTGTTATCACAGGAAATGCCACAGATCTTAGTCAATTATTTCGCAACATCACAGTAACTATCACAGCTAATTTCTGATACTGATTCAGATTGACTACCTACCTTTCTAGGCTTGCCCTTGGGCCATTCTTTTCTCTTTTTAGGATTTTTGGCCTCTGTCAAAGTCTTTTCATCTACTGACCCAATACTCGAGCTTGTAGATCTTGTTCTTGTCAACGACGTTTTCTGATTGGCGCCCCTGGATTCATCATCCATTGACTCTGGAATCCGAAAAGCTTCAGGTTGCACTACAGGTTACGGTAACGACTGCTTAATATGTCATCAGCACAGTGCTTTAATTTCGTCACCAACTATTTTTTTTTTATTTCGGCTGGGTATACCCAGCCGAAATAAAGATTGTGCGGCGACATTGGAATACGAGTTGCCCAAAGTAACAGCACTATCAGCCAATCGTCTCGCCTCTGGGTATATCATCCTCCGGGAACTTTAATTTATTGAATTTTTGTTTCACGTTTGTAGACCTCAGACGACCCAGAATTTTCAGTTTTTATTTACAATTTGGACAGATTATTGGTGCTTCACATCGACTCCCTTCATGTAATGGTCTTACACGTAGATTATAGAAAACTGCATTTAGTGTCTTCGGAAGATCAATGGATTGTAACGATAGTATATATACATATATATATATATATATATATATATATATATATATATATATATATATAATTTTTTCTAAATCAAAAGTATCTTAATTGACGGTACAGTACAAGGAGGAATTTCAAGTGGTTCCAATTGCAGCATATTTGGGAGTTGCTCGTTCAAGGAAGTGAGAGCATTATTGACGTTCCACCAAACAGGTTTGTGCAATCCTTTCCATTCTTGTGAAGGTGCATCACTCCTAAACGTGGTTTCATAATTAGGATGGTATATTTGGGCTCTTATTTTACATGCATAATTTAGGACTCAATATTGTTGATTCAAACCGATGAGCATAACGCCTACTTCACAAGATAGGCTGTCATGTGGGCTGGTGTGGAACTCTCCCAAACAGTACCTGAGAGCAGCACTTTGTATAGTTTTAAGTGGCTTTAGAGTGCCTTTAGATGCAGAAGAATAAGATTCACATCCATAGTCTATCTCCGTTCTTATCAATATACTGTACATCCTTATCAGAATGCCTGGATATGCGCACCATTTAGAGCCTGATAATAGTCTTATTGTGTTTAACTGTTTCTTGCATCTTAATTCATTGATGTGGTCCGTCCATGTGAGCCCAGGGTCTAAAGTTACGCCCAGAAAAGTGCCAGAGCTTCTACATCGAATATATCTCCCTTCCAATGAAATCATGGGATCATAGTGGGGCACTGTTAGTTTGCAAAAATGGAGACTATAGAATTGTTTGTATGATATCTTGAACCCCACTGTACTAGCATTAGAAACTATGATGTTTACAGCTTGTTGCAGTTTTCTGTTAATCATTCCTATTTTTGCTACCTAGTAACTGTATATGTCATTAGGTAGAGATGTAGTTAAGGAATTAATTGCCACGGCAAATAGTACCACGCTCAAGGTGGATCCCTGCGGTATACCATTTTGCAGATTTCTGGGAGTAGACAACTGATCCCCACTCGAACACCAAACGTACGGTCATGGAGAAATGAAGAAATATAAGTTTGGGTAAATTGCCTCTGAACCCCATTCATGAAGTTTTTGTATTACACCGTACCTCCAGATGATATCATACGCTTTCTGCACATCCAGGTAAACGGCAACGGCATGGTGTCTCTGCCCAAAGGCTTTCAATACCGTATTTTGTAGATGTAATGTGCCTGTTATTGTATTTTCTTGAATACAAACATTTACTAATTTAAGAAAAAAATTTCTCTCTGTGTTAGATTTGAAGCAGTTGCTCTTACATTTTTGATTTTTTGTCCTTGCGAATAAGGGTTTGAATGTATCACCTAAGATGGTGAACTTTCCATACAGTGATGTTCTATAGCACAATGCATTTCACCGATTACGTTTTACGATGTATTACGCACGTGCGTGTGTGAGTGTGTGCGTGCGTGCTTGCGTGTGAGCGTGTGTGTGCGTGCGTGCGTCAGAGCGTGCGTGTATATGTGCGTACACGCGAGTTTCTAGAAGAATCTACAAAAGTTTTGGTTACTACATGTGATTTTCACGCTTTGAGAGTTTTACGTACTGGTTAGTAGGCAACACACCCGGCCTCTGGCAGATTTGTTAGTAATTTATTACTAGAGGTATATATAAAGTTTCAAAAGTTTTTTTTTTGATAAATATAGATTCTGCTATTGTCCAAAAAATGATATTTCAAAAAGGCCGTGTGATTCATTTTGGTGACGCCATTTTATCTAATTAGAGTTTAAGGAAACAGCGTATCAGAAATTTCTCTTTTATTTTGTAAAGTTAAAATTGTAAGTTACATGTCAGCTTAAATTAGTTTTAATTTCAAACATTCACTTAATATTATACTGAATAGTAATCAAATCTTCACCTGTATGTGCATACTTTTGAAACGGGGGTTTATGGTATGCTGACAGCACAGTTCCTCAGCACTGATCACAAAGGCGAGAAACGATGGCTTACGACGGCCCTACACCGAAGACAGTTCAAGGGTTTCATCGTTTTTGACTCGTTCACTACATAAAACACCGAGGTTAAATCACGTAGGATGTTTGGGTATTTCCGACACAACCAAGTTACTGGTGAATTCTGCTTAGTTTATTACGCCACGGAGCCCTGGAGTAATAAATAGTCAACGACGGCAACCGTAATCGTAGTGGGTACTACTCGCTTCTAGATACTACTTCGACGAATTGGCGTCTAAGTTGGACATTTTCTTGCAGCCGCTCACGGGTGCTCAATATAACTATAAAAGATATTTGTTTTGATTCTGCATGGCTTAGTGACTTCTAATGGAGCTAGTAGCTTGAATTTCCTAACCAGCTTCGGTTGTGACCTAATTATATCGTGTGTTTACCATTAAGAATAGTAACGGTAGCTGCTTGGTAGAGGCACGACTAGAGTGCTTGGCCTTCGCCCGAGCTGCTGTAGGTCAAAATTCTAGTGACGGGTAGTGTTAATAACTATTAGTATGCGCATAGGGATACCTGACATTTCCGTTTGTGTCTAGATCTCGGCCCACAAGTACAAATACTAACGGTATCGTAAACAGTTGTCAAACTTTACATAGTATACCTATGAAGTTGCAAGCACTACATCTGAACTTCGCTTTCGTAACTACACATCTTTATACAGGTTGATCCGTGTTAGACTTTTAATGTTTGTTAGTTTAGTTGCACTCTTGATATTTTTTGCTAACTGATTTATGTGTGTATACTTAGGCTTTACTACGATTCCCAAAAAATTGGTAATGGCGGGGAATATACTATATGGCGAACGTACCTGTAAGTCATAAGGCATTCACTGCTGAATCTTAGATGTTGTTTAGTGACATATGTCAGAACTGGAGATTATTGCGATTGTTACTGAATTTTGGGGGTTTTTGTTTTAAGCATCTAGTTATTAACACTTTCAGTATTATATGAGTTACATACCTTTTTGGATTGCTTTATAGTTCTACAATACGCTAACTAGTTTATTTTACCAAGTTAATTAGCCTTCTTTGTGGAGATCTGGCTAGGATAGGATTTGGGCGGATATAATTTATTAGAATTCTTTTTATAGTATAACTAAATATAATTAAATTAAAATTTCACAACCTTTTTACTTATAAAACGCAAATTAAATGAGATGTAATAATAATTCTAATCACCGATAAGAATGTGAGACTGATTTAAAACAATGAAAACCCATTCTAACGCCTAATAAAATAATAAAAACCATTTATTTAAAAATACATTTGAATGCGAGCTTATTGTATTCCCTTTAAAACAAAGAAAACTTCTTATAAAGCTTACTAATAATGAAAAACCATTTATAGATACAAAACCAAGCAAATTTCTTTGTCTAGCGTTCTGCATACATTAAAACTATAACTAAATCGATTTTCTTATTTCTTTAGAGATTACTTACAACCTTTTATATAAAAATTACCGAAACATTAGTACATCAATTAACTCCATTTCTATGCTACAAGCTATCATTGTTTGCTCTTTTAAGTCCAAGGATAGTCAATTTGGGAATAAAAAAGTTTGAAATTGTATTAAGTTTTTAGGTTTTTGGAAAAAATCAATTTAAAACTCCTTTAGATAAAGGAAAGTCATTGTATTTTTTTTTATTATAACGCTTTACTAATAAAAGAAATTTTAGTTCACATATGCATAAATGCCATTTAATGATTAAAAACAATCAATAAATCTTCTTTTATACGTTGTATATAGGCCAATTTCACCTCTTTGAAGCCTGTTCCAACGTATGTCAGGGGTTCCATTTCCTTATGGGAGATTACAATTCCCTAATTCAGTGTTTCGATAAAGGTCGATATCAGATAAAATTCACGTTCATCGAACCGCGCCCAAACAAAGATATGCAGAGCCAATAAGGAATCGTTTAACCATTATGGGTTGGAAAAGAGAATACCTAAACCAGTGCTACAAAAGTTATTTTACTGTCTACGTCTGTTTAACTTAAAAGTACAACATATTCACAACACTTAAAGTCTTTATTTTTTAATTATACAGTTACTTAAACCTAATACATATAATTGTGAGATACTTATAACAACATTTTACACGCCCTCTGTAAAATGATTCTAGTTTTCCAATTGCACTCAAAACCCAAACTACTCATAAACACATCCTTAGCAGCGTCTTAAATTTTCTTCTTTAAAATAGTAAGTAGTAGTAGTAATAATAAGTTCATCAAAACATCATTTTTCTCGGGGTCAGAATTTATCCAAAGCACCCCTGGATGATAAGCCTCGTTGACACAGTACCTATAACTATTGGAAACGCTACCCTTTACCCCTAAAAGTAGGTGATTTAAGGGGATTTATACAAACTACCCCCTATCAGTACCTTGACCCATAAAAAATTCCCCTAAAGTAGGTGATTTAAGCGGATTAGCTTTTTCTATAATATAAAACCAGTTCTATCAGGACCTACTTTCAGATTTCTAAGAATTGTACTTGGATGCAACCTTCCTATTTCCACGAATTGGGATTTCTAAAACTTTAACCCCTCTCGACCAGACTCCATGTTTAGGTTTTGATCTAGTTAAATTTAGCCTCAGCCACGATTAATGAGCTACTTGTCTATGTAAGGAAACGGTTACCTGTGTTGAGTGACGGCTCCCCTGTTTTGGAAAACGATTATCTGTATTTGGGGAAATTACCTCATTCTGGCAGTTAGGACCGTAGTATGAGCCCACGCTTTTTATTACAATTTAGTCAATAACCTTGATATCAGCATAGACAGCAACCCCATTATTCTTCTTGTTTCCATGAACTGATTCTATTGGTAGAATTGAGCAATGGAAACGCTTATTTACTATTTCTAAGAATTTAACCTCCAAGGAATGCTATACTTGTTGTATGTTGATAGTACAATACTTCCATACAGTGTTATGTGAATTAATATTATACTTAGCATTTATAACATCTTGAATGTACTTTAATTGAATAACGCATGTTTCCCTTTAATGGGAACACCCTGTATATTATGTAAATTAGGCTCATTTTTCCTATTCCGATGATATATATGAAGTATTCTAGTTAAATTATGTTTAAATATGGCTGGGGACTGCCATTTGTTGTTTTTTCCAACTGCATCCAGACTACCTACTAATGAATACATCCTTTTCATATGCAAAAGAATACTATTTGTTCACAACAACAACAACAATAATTAAGGTTTTATTTTTAATTATACATCTTTTTTCTAATCGAGAGAATATAATTAGTAACTGACTACTGCCCTTCATATTCCCCTTCTTCCCTTTTCATTTTCACTGGTGTCCCCACCTTCCCACTCCATCAAATCTAGAGTGAACTCTTCTAGTTGTGCCGCACTTAACTTTTGTATTAAACAAGTTAGAGGATATCGACCCTTTAAATAGGTTTCACATATTTTTACACCATTTTCATATTTCTTTGCAAGTTCATGACAGCCTTCTTCCGTATAAAAGCGTCGTAAACCATATACTGCTTCATGATTAGCATCAAATGCCAATGTCGTCAATTGTTGGACTAAACGTTCCACGGCTGTATGTGCATCTACCGCTTTGGTCCATGATTCAGCAGCGTAGCACATCCACATATTGAATCAATTTTATTTGCACATTACTGATTAAATGCCTTAACCACTTCTACATCTACCCCCCTCCCTTGCTGATGACCTAATTCCTTTTTTTATATTTGACTTGAAGAGCATTTAGCTAACATAAGACCCATTTAACCTTGACCTATTTTTTAGCATAGATAACAATCTACCATTCCATGAACTATGATACCACTGCAGGTGACCTTGAAAATTGATTTCTAGGAATTGTAATAACTTCTACGACCTATGCAAAAGTCATTTATTAGGAATGCCTATTGATTAGGAATTGATTTCTATGAATACTCTGCATGTGACCTTGAAAATTGGTACCAGTAAATTTTGACCTTGACTCCATTTAGCCATAAACCTACTTTAGCATCGCTAACAATCTGTTTGAATTGTAATATGATACCCCTGCAGGTGACCTTGAAAATTGATTTCTAGGAATTGACACATGGCTCTGACTCGACTAAATTCTGAGAATTGTTTGGTGACCTTGAAAATGTCTCGTCAAAATTCAAAATTACATGGATGACTCACACCTTCGTCTTTATCCATTTCTCAGAGGTGTGACCTTGAAGAAGATGCATGGAAAGTGTACGTGATCTAATGCACTAGCGTGTTTATCTTAATAACTTACTAAATGGATCACTAGACGTGGTCTTGAAAAATATACGCATGCAATGTGTGTACGCAATGCTCTTGAAAACGAAAAGGTGGATCCTATAGTATACGTGACTTTGAAGAGCATCCTCCTGTATAAATTTACCTGTCATATATCGGGATACCCCTGTAGGTTGATTTATAGGACTTATGACCTTGAAAATTGATGGCAATACATTTTAACCGTTGACAATCTATTTGATAGCTCTACAGCTGGTCGGGTAAGGTTGGATAAATTCAGATCACCTTTAACCCTGAAAATATATTTCTCGGAATTGACCTTGAAATTTGGGTTTACGTAACTGTATAATTAAAAGATTTTAATTTGTGCTTCTGCATATAAGTTTAAGAGACGTAGGTTTGTAATAGGTGTCCCAAAGTAAAAGGATCACAAACCCTGATATGAAGGCTTTAAGGAAAGCTGAATGTATGGCTAGTATACAATATAAGGAAGCGATGAAAATACCTATTAGGAAAGATGATTATGTGTTGTGGACCACATTAAACGAAAATCAGTTGAAGGAAATTGAATGTGAAAAACAAATAATAAATAAATTAGACATGATCCAGCAAAGATATTACAAAATGTTAAGTGACTGTCACTTCCCATAATATGTACATTTACTTAAATCGATCTTTTATCTGCATATATAGATGAATATTGCGGTTAATAAATTATAAGTTTTATAAAAATATTTTACTTGTTAGATGACCTTGAAGAATCATTCTGAACAATGGATCGTCTTTGTTCTTGAAAATTGATTTCTCAGAATTTCAGAAGCTATGATTCAGCCAAAACAATGAATCGCTTTTTTTCTTTTATCAGAGGTGTGACCTTGATAATTATAAGCAGAGACTTTGAAGCGTCGGATAGAACACTGGATCGCATTTGTTCTTGATTTCTTAGAATTGAGGTGAGGGTATCTAGATAACAATCTACTTTTGCCCAGAACAATGAATCGCCTTTGTTCTTTTATCACGTGCCCTTGAAATGGGGGGAAACGGTTGCGAAACGGCCATCTGTTTTGGGAAACGGCTACCTGTTTTCGGAATCGGCTACCTGTATTTGGGGAACGGAACCACTTGAGGGTACTGGGGAGGCGTTACCATAGTAAACATTGCTTGATGACCTTGAAGCATGCATAGACAACAATGATACCTCAGGGCTTGCTTAGGTTTGTAATAAGTCTCGAACAATGTCTCAAAATAAAAGGATCACAGATCCTGATATGAAGGGTTTAAGGAAAGCTGAATGTATGGCTAGTATTCAATATAATGAAGCGATGAAAATACCTATTAGGAAAGATGATGATATGTTGTGGACCACGTTAATCGAAAATCAGTTGAAGGGAATTGAATGTGGAAATCAAATAATAAATAAAATAGACATGATCCTGCAAAGGTACAACAAAATGTTAAGTGACTGTCACTTCCCATAATACGTATATTTACTTAAATCGTTTTTTATCTGTCTATTAATACTGTGGTTAATAAATTATAAGTTTTATAAAAAATATTTTGCTTGTTACATGACCTTGAAGCATTAGTCTGAACAATGCATCGTCTTTGTTCTTGAAAATTGATTTCTCAGAATTTCAGAAGCTATGACAGCCAAAACAATGAATCGCTTTTGTTCTTTTATCAGAGGTGTGACCTTGAAAATTATAAGCATAGACTTTGAAGCGTCGTCTTGAACAATTGATTGCCTTTGTTCTTGAAAATTGATTTCTCAGAATTGAAGAGTATTTAGATAACAATCAATTTTTAGAAATTATAACGGCACAATGGATCGTCTTGTTCATTTCTCAGAGGTGTGACCTTGAAAATTGTAAGCATAGACTTTGAAGCGTCGGCTTGAACAATGGACCCCCTTTGTTCTTGAAAATTGATTTCCTAGAATCGGGGTGGGGGTAGCTGGATAACAATCTATTTTGAGGAATCATAACGGAACAATGAATCGCTTCTGATCTTTTACAAGAGACGTGACCTTGAAAATTATAGGTATAGACTTTGAAGCGTTGGATTGAACAATAGATCGCCATTGTTCTTAATTTTAGGCAATTTGATGACCTTGGAAACCATATAGAGACATGGATGCAGGTAATGTGTGGTAACCTACAATTAACGTGGACAATCAATGACCAGAAATCATCAATGACCAGAAGTCTAGTAACCTTTCTAGTGACTTTTCTAGTTACTGACCTTGAGGAGTATTCCACGGAGCGTGTGATAGGCGTGTGAGCATGGCCTTCAAGAGACTCAGCGGGGTTACAAACCTTTCCTAGCACGTGGACGCGGTGACTTTGAAGAGACTTAGCTGGATTACTAACCTTTCTTACCACGTGGCCATGAATCGATGACTTGAAGAGACAGGGTTACCAACATTTTCTACCACGTGACCTTGAGGCGGAGACCCTGAAATTTCCCGCCAAAAGTCTTGATGTGTATCACCTTGAAAATTATGTCCGTACGGGGTGACCTTGAAGAATATACTTCGATGTATGCTATGGTTATGATTACCTTGAAGATACAGCAGGGTTAAAAACCTTTCCTACCGCGTGGCCTTGAATTGATGACCTTGAAGGGATTATCAGGGTTCCCAAACCCTCCTACCACGTGGCCTTGAATAGATGAACTCGAAGGAGCAGGGTTACCAACCTTTCCTATAACGTGGCCTGCGGTGACCTTGAAACAGGCAATGTTACCAACCAAAAAATCTAGTAACTTTTCTGGTGACTTTTTCCAAATCTGGTGACAAATCTAGTGACAAAAGTGGATCAGGATCGGTATAGCATATCTACTCACTATAAAGTTATTTAACTCGAAACCTCTTCAAAATAGTTAACCTTTCAATTTATTACTTTACGTCGGCAAACGCTAGCACAGGGGGTGAAGTTACAGTAGTTTCCAATTTCTTAATAAAACAGTTACAAACGTTAACCTTGGCCATGTATTGGGGCTTTTACACATTAAATTTCAGTACAGATACATAAAAAGACACATTAAATTTCACAACTCCAAAACAAAAAATCTAAATAAATAGTGATCAAGTTCGGACAGCGCTTGCAATACCATTTCTATGAATAAAACAAAACTAATAAAGATACCGACAACATAAATTTTAATACACTTGCATGAAATAAACTTTCAATGTACAACATTACACAGATAAAAAAATTCAAGTTCTTAACAAATAAATCGTGTAAATAAATAGGCTTATTTCTAAAATTGCCTGAAAGCCTTTTCTACAATAATTTTAGACGAAAGCAAGCGTTTACATACTCCACATAAACACAAGAAGAAAAACACGTACTTTATTATGTCACCAACAAAATAACAAAATAAAAGTTTACCTTACGTAGCACCAACAACAATAGAATACTCTCCTTCCCCTGGACTACAATATAATAGGTCGGACAAGGGGTCTGCAAGGTATTGAATTCGATAGCTGACTTTCTGCAGTGACGCTCTCCATATAAAATTTCACAAACGACAAAACCCGATTCATGTTTTCTCAAACTAAATTTGCGACAGATACTTCAGCCAACAGCACACAAATGACTAGTTTTTCATCTGATTTATCGTTAATGCACAAATATGTAACC
>JARFJB010002358.1:342500-357500 GCA_036346205.1 Vesta saturnalis
ATATTGTCAAGGAAGTAGCAGAGAGTGTGTCAGAGTTTACTCTGAAAGGTTTCCAAATCGATAGACACCAAGTCATCCGATGTTTGCTGCAGTGGAGCGACATCTTCGAGAAACTGGTCGCTTAGCTCCTGAAACAGATGATTATCGAAGGTAAACAAAAACAAAAAAAAGATTTCAAAAATCAAAAAATCATTATTAGGCCGCGTTCTGTAAGAATTCCTGAAATTGAAAAAGAGTGTCTAAAACCACCATTAATATAACACTTAGAGGAGAGCTACTACATCCATACCACAAGCAGCAAGTTCAAGACATCTTATCCCATCCTGAAGTGCGATTAGTTTTTTGTCTTTTTATCAATGTGCAAAGAGTAATTGATTTTAACTTTCCAAAAAATGTTCTGTTCATCGACGAAGCGAATTTCAGAGGAAGAGGAGTAACTAATTTTCATAACGAACACGATTATGGAGACGAAAATCTGGATGCAATCAAAGTTAGACATTTTTAACATGGATGTAAAATTAATATGTGGGCCGGGTAACAGGAAATATTATTATTGGTCCTATCATTTTATTACAAAGATTAACCGGTGAAATTTACTTGCAATGTCTTCAAAATACGATGCCAGGTTTACTAGAAGATTTACAGGTACAAGGGGAGATGTGTGGTTCATGCAAGATCGGGCTTTTATGACAAATTTTTGTGTTTACATTTAAGCTTTCAGTTTAATTTTTGTCTTAAACTTGGTTTTATATTATTTTTTTTCCTTCAAGGCAAGGAAGTAAAACCATCAAAACAATGAAAAATCTTTGACGTTTGCCAAATTTTCCGAAAAACACTGCAATACCTTGTAATCACTTTCAACTCAATTTGACAATTTACGTGCGTGATCTGCTTCAGATGCGCTTTTCTCGGAAAGAGTTGCTTCGAGCGATTTCAACAAAATGACATACACCGTGGCACAAAAAAGTTATACTGATTTTAAGGTCTCCTAATCATAGCTTCTAACGCCCTCTAGGAGATAGAACAAAACCGTTCACAAATTTGAATTTCTCATCACTAGAAACCCCTGTATTATAACATATAAAAAATTAAGCGTGATAGATTATTATATTAATAAGATAAGAGAGATAAGGTAAGATAAATTGCACCACGAACTAGATCAGTGGAGTACCAACTTATGAAACTTACTGTAATAGAGAACTCCTTGGTTTTTAAGGCGTGAGTGAGGCAGAGATATATTATAACGAGTAAAGCATTTGTTTTGTTGGGCACCAATCAATTTATAGGTTTAATAATTAAAATATAACAACGATTGAGAAAGTTGTACCTTATTAACATACGTAATCTGATTAACAAAACACAACTTTATTTAATTGTATATTTAAGTAAAACAAAATATCGCAATAATTTCAGCATAAAATAACTAAAACGATATTTCTCGTAAAGATTTACGATACTAAAATTACTAAATTGAACACAACTATACATGCTTATAATCTATCTTTACATAAAATCCAAAACCAATATGACCAACAATGTTCAATAATAATGAAACGTATGCTGACCTATGTGAACAAATATTACGGATAATCTAGTATATGAACTCAAATGCTTTTGTCTTAGGAATAGAAAACAGCTGTTTCTTTATAACCATATCAATGCAATGTAGTATGAGTAATTCATAAGATACACATACGATAATTTCCATTTGACATTAACGTACAAATAAACGAACTGTATACCATATATGAAGATAACGTAAGTCCCATAATATGAACGTAAAGTAAGGTACGATAATTCTCATTTATATTCAAGGTACAAATAAACAAACTGTAGACCACATGGGTAAGGTAATTTTCATGTCTTCCTCGTACCAATAATGGAAAAACTATAAACGCAGGTAAACTAACTACATACGATAATGATACACATGTATCCCTATTTTAAATTTTTCAAGACAATAATTGCACATCCTCCTGGTCATGCACTCCATTTTATGAACTTTGCGTGATGTCATGATTTTGCAACGAACAAAATTCTTAAAATTTCAGCGTTTTCTTAATACAACCGGTTTCCTTAATATGGAAGAGCATTGTAATGACCTATCCGGGACCCCCTGCATAATCTTTATTATTAATTCTTGTTCTACCAGGCAGAACTGCAAAGAAATAACTTGCACTAACACTAAATGCTAATCAGTACTTGCCAAACTGACGTTTATAGTAATACTGGCTTGTTATTAAACATGCAGCTCTTTTATAACCTCATTAATTAACCTAAAAAAAAGATTAATGTATCCTAAAATGGGGTTCAATCCTAGCGGTGATTGAACTACGTTTTCCAAGACGAAAATATTTAATGATCCTGAATATAATTAAAGATTTCATAAAATAATAATTATTAATTTCGTTCTCTAAATAAAATACAATATATTTAAATAGAATTCATAGAATACATAGTCAATGTTTCCTGTCAAATACAATGATGATCCGGGTACAAGAGTTCATAATTAATTATACAAAACATTTACTTAAATTTACATAGGTACCTTTTAGTTACATAATTTCTCCCTCTTTAGGTTCGATAGAGGAGGGACTCTCATTTTGAGTATTCCTTACCATTTTAACCTTTTTATTTTGTTTCATAAGTTTATACCACTATTATTATCGAACTGGTGTTTATCCATTCAAGGTGACCACTGCGCACTTCCAATACGGGTGTTTTTAAATTTTGAACCATTGTTGTAATTTGTTTTACACTCTCACTATTAAGAGTTCTTAATTTCACTACTGGTAATTTTGAATGTATCGTTGCAGGTAAGGTTTACTTCGCGGTCAAGACAAGATTGTCATTTATGTTCTCTTCGAGTTGAAAGGTTTTTTTCATCAATCTTCGTATGGAAATATCCAAGTGACAGGATACATGGTTTTATTATATATATATATATATATATATATATATATATATATATATATATATATATATATATATATATACCGTTTGTTCCACATCTAACAGCAATGGTGACTGCTTTAAGAGGGATTGTCATTATTTAATGAGAGTTTACTTGTCTTATATTGCTTTGCGTCAATTGAATCTTGGTTCCTTGGCTACTGTTTTGGCCTTTCTGATAGACATGGTTGATACCTATGTAGGTGAACTTGTTGGCAATATTAGACGTTTTCTATTGCAGGGCAATCTTCGTTTGTCGTCCAAAACGTCTCAGAGCTAAAGGAAGGTTGATCGAGAATAATTGTAAGGTTTGAGATAGGTACGGTATAAATTTGAAAATATGTATATTGTTCTGTAACGATGGGTACGTGAATCCTAAATATCGCTAAGTTATTTTTATACTCAGAACAAAATATAAACATAATTTTTATTAATAATGGGTTGGTCCCCCCCCTGTTGGTTACATACTCGTCCACTCGTCATGGCATCGATTCCAGCAGATGGTTGATGTCCTCCTGAGGTATTGTGTTCCAAGTAACCTGTAATTCGTGCTGTAGAGCTTGCAGCGTCTGCGGAGGATGCCGCAAAGTTCTCAGTATTCTCCTCATAATGTCCCAAACATGCTCGATGGAAGAAAAGTCGAGAAATCTGGGTATATATGGCAATAGATTAACATTATCCTCTGAAAATCGGTCGAAAAAACGTCTTGCAATATGGAGATCGTCATTATCTTGCTGCAAAAGTGGGTCTTTCAACTGCTGAAGAAATGGAAGGATATTGTGTTCTACCATTTCATCCACATATCGTTGGGCGTTCAAATTGCCTCGGATGGATACCAAATGAGACCTACTCCCATAAGTTATGGAACCCCATACCATAATCCCTGAAGTTTGGTGCACATTCCTCACAACAGAAAATTATTAACATTTCCACGTTTCGCAGGTCTTCGTCTGACCCTCACTACGACACTCTTAGTTCCAGTGCAGTCGCGAGTGGTAACACAAGATGTGGCCGATAGGATTGTAAGCCGAAAGGTCTGATTCTGCGCTGAACCGTTCGTAGGGTTACAGGACGACCTTCGTTAGCTAACCATTGATCGGCAATTGACCTGGTATTTGAGAATCGGTCTCTTGTTGCCATATGTGGAAGATGGCCGTCCTGCACCTAGTTTGTTCTTCTTCGCCCCCTGGTTCCTATTCTGCGGCGTTCCTGACTCTACCTAGTCCATGACTGATAGCAGCGGATGATGGTGGTTTGGTTTCGGTTAAGGCGATTTGCGATTTCTCTAAACGAAAAACCACCTTTGCACAAACCAACAATACGACCTCTGTCGAATTCGCTTAATTGGCGGTAATTTCTACGTTAGCGCACTCTAGGCATGATCACACCCTCAAAGCAAACAATCACAAGCGCAAACAATAAAGAACTCAACACAATCTCGTACAATATACACCTGACAAAATACTTCTAGGCGGTAGCATTCGAACTGTCTTGTGTGAAATTGTTAGCGTACAATTGGAAGATGTCTTTGTTAATTAAATTAGTTGAGTGATTGGCAGGGTACTTATTAATTCTACGACAGTAGATCTACATTTGATTTGTAATAAGCTGGCAGGAATTACTATAGTATTATTAGAAATTCTAATTTCCGGGGTAATAATTTGTGGTCTGGGAGGTCTATGTTGATTCCTTTTAGAATATATGTTGATGGTGGAATCTCAATATGCTGTGTATCAAAATCAGTTCTATATTGTAAAGGAGTTTTAATTTTTTTCATTACACATTGTCTTGTTACGTAGGTTAACGTTTAATCGTAGTCTACGCAAATCTTTTATTCCTATAATTCCGTTAAAGTAATCATGGAAGTCAAGAAGAATAAACTCTAAAAAGTCGTCTTCAGTGTGGAGTTCAGGGAAGGTTGACATTTTTTCTTTAAACAGCGCTAGACGTGAACCAGCGCATGCTACAATTGGAGTTTTTGATCGAACAATGGCGTCGGGAAAATATATTTCCGCGGGATAAGGTCGCAGAATGGACAGGTAACAATCTGTGCCGATTAAAAGTTTGATGGGGGGGTTTGTTATTTGTATGTAAGGTAGGCAGTTTGAGTCATATTATTCAAGCCTGTTTTGGTAGGCCTGGTTCGCGAAAATGTTTAGTATATTTCGTAAATGTAATGTTAAGGAGCGTCCAAGTCGTTGTCGTAGGACATTGTTTCCGTTTCGTGGAAATTATAAAGAAAATCGTTTTTGCAAGGTTTTTATTGTCAACTTGGGTAGCGTTCAGCTCTTCGGAAATAAAAGTTGGTTTACCGTTCGGTTGGAATTGGTTATTAAATGTTAGATGTTTAGGGGTACATTGTTTGGTAGTATTGCGAGAATTAATAGACATTGATTGTAGTTTATTTTGGGGTTTATAATTGTTTTTCGGTACCAACATTTATGAGGAACTTGTCGTATTTATATATTTTTTGGTTGACTAGGGAATTCAGAACTTCGAGGAATGAACTGATGTTGAAAGGAGGTGTTTGGTGCCAGTGTGTTATTTGATTGAAGCTTGAAGATATAAAAATTTCGTGGGGAATATGTTTCCTTCATTTTGTTCCATTCAGAGGGATTTGCGATTTTTGGAAATTTGCGTGGCTGAATTAATTTTAACTTCCAATCTAGATTTCGTTTGCCAAATTCTATCTATAAAATCTAAAATGTTTTCATGTCTGTTTAACAACATATGTAAGACTTCGCGTGTTGCGTTTTTCTAATTGACTAGATTCACCAGAAAAAGTTGGTAAAAATTCTGCAACAGCTTTTGCGGCTTGACATTTGTGGTAGTTAGAGACATATTTCTTTAATAAGTGAGCCAAGTTTTCTAAAGTTAAATCATCTACTTCTCCGTTTGACATAAACTGAATAGGTAATGGATTTATAATTCACGTAAATAGGATGGCGAGGTTTATAAGAATAATAAATGAATTGCTCTTACTTCTTGTCTGAAGTATTCAAATCCTTCCTCCTTTGTAGAAGATAATATCCAGGAGTAGCGTCTAGCTTCAATTCTGGTAATTACTTCTGGTTGTGTAGGTTCAATGTATGGATTGGAGATGAATGGTTGAAAGCAATGGTGTGGAACGGTTTGATGCTTTAAGTTTGCCTTATTTAATGGTCAGCAACAGCTTGATGCCCTAATTCTGCCTTCTCCAATCCTTTCGAATACGTCAAACATATTTATAATTAAATCTTGATATATCATATTTATTATTAATTCTTGTTCTACAAAACAGAACTACAAAGAAATAACTTTTACGAACACTTAACACTAATGAGTAGTTACCAAACTGACGTATACAACGTGCCCAAGCAGGGCCGCGCCTACCTTTTTTCGGGCCCTAGCCACAGAAGTAGTCTAGGGGCCCCACCATGTCTGCATTTCTATAACCAAAAAGAATAAAAATACGGTTTCAATTTCGTTTATTTAACGTAGGTACTAATATAACTAAACATACATGACTTGGTTATTCCGCAAGAAAATAAAAACAAAAATTATAAAACTTGAAATTAAAATGAAGAAACTTATATTTTTGTTTTCTAATTTTAGTGTCAGTAATGTATTAATGATATCATCGTAACACAACGTGTTGAGTATATCTTTTTCAATATACAACTTGGATAGATCATTAAGTTTTTGTTCCGAATGAGTGCTCCTCAAATAATTCTTTCCAATTTCAATACCGAAAAAGAGCGCTCTCCTTGGGCATTGCTGATTGGTAGGGTCAAGTAAAGTCTCAGTATAGTTTCAACGTTTGGAAATGTTGATACAATGTTGTTCTCAATTATAGACTTAAGTTTATCAAATGCACTAAGTAAGTTCTCGGTTTGATTTAACGAACTAAACTGTTTCATTTCTACTTCCTTTTCCTCAACATCCACATCCTGACTATAAACTGCGCTTATGTAATCTTTACATTGTACAAATGTTACATCACTGCAATTGTCAATAAATTTAAACTTATTATTTACATTTCTGTACAAGTCACATCGCTTACACAAATTGAAGATTATTCCATCACACACATTCAAAAACATATTCACTCTAATAGCTTCCCTTCCTTCTAATTGAAAGTTGTTGTCATTATTCTCATCAAAGAATATTTTTCGGCTAATCCGTCGTTTCTTTGTATACTCTATTGGAACAATTTTACCAGCTTCGTTATCAAAGTCAGTAAAATGGTTGCACATATTTGAGATAAAGTTGCTTATGCTATCGTACAGTGCTACTTCAGCAGATATAGAATCCTTAGAGGACTGCAGCGTTTTACTAACAGAGTTCATTCTGCTTAAAATTTTGTCCCAAATTCACATTAATAGCACAAATTCGAATCCGTAAATTTTATTGAATAATGCTCCTGCTTCGACTTGAGAAATAGATTTTTCGGTTGGAGTTGTGGCGATTTCTTTCAACGCTGTTTTAATGTCAGTTAAACTTTCTTTTAGGGCTCTAACAGCATCAGATCGCGCAGACCATCTGTTATTAGATAAAGGTTTAATTATTAAGTGTTTTTTCGTCATGCAGCTTTCAAGTATATTACACCTGTGAGTGGATACGGAGAAAAAACCATAGAGCTCTTAAATAATATTGAAATACGCTGTTACCTCCATAGTGCATTTCGCTGCTGCATTTCCAACCAAATTTAACGAGTGGGCTGCACATGGAACAAATTCCGCAGAAGGACACTGTTCTTTAATTAAGTTTTGAAGTCCATTACAACAACCGGCTATATTCGGATAGTTAATATACCCTACCAAATATAATGAGGTTCCGGGTGCAAGAGTTCATTATTAAGTATACAAAACATTTACTTAAATTTATGCAGGTACCCAATAATTTACATAATGAATTTTTTATCTTTTTGTATATTTTGATGCTTATTTACAATCTGCTTAGAAATTACAAGCAATACGTAAACATTATCTAAGTTACATGTTTTAATCGACCAGTGCGGGCTCCCCATGATATCACACTACACTTGGCTGGTTACAAGTTTAACTCGTATGGCCATTGTCTTTTCAGTCTTCTGGCGACTGTCGGTTGGTTGCTGAAGTGACCGAGGAGTTGGTTTACATATTCTGGTAATTTATTGAGATACAGTGTCATAAATCGCAGGATTTCGTTGGTTACATAGGGTATCCCCAGATCGTTGTGCAAGTTTTCATTTGAGACACACCAGGGAGCATTAGTTATTGATCTAAGTAAGTAAGTACTTTATTGGTCCACTAGATTAGATACAGATATAGGTCAGCTCGGATTTTCACAGTTTGCAATTATTGTTACGGATATTTATAACATGAACATATACAAGGCTGTGTAATAAAACTAAAAAAAATTGTAAAACAAAAATTTCACCCAAATAACTACAGGTTAAAAATTACATTCTAGAATTTGTGAAATTTGCACTAACGATCATTTTTTAACAACTACATATTAAAATCGAAAACTATGTAATTTAATAGCTAAGAGTTAAAAATTACAACTAAACATTAAACATTAGAAAAGAGAAGTGTTAAAAGTTTTTAAAAATTTTATTATTACAATAGACATGTTCAAATCGCAATTGTTACCGTTATGGAAGGGTTAAGAGTGTTTGATATATTTTATTATATATTAAATCGTAATTTGATACTGTTTTCGGGATACTTTATTTTCTGTATTTTACGTAATTAATATTTGAGTTAGGGTTAAAAAACGCATGTTAGGAACTGTCTTTATTGAGGGAGTGCAACGAATCTTTGAAAGTTGCTGTATGCACATTCTTGTGGTAAAAACTTAACAAATGTAATGATAAATTGTTTCGGTACAGACCGCCATCAAAAGATATCTTTGTGGGTACGTTGAAATGTGAGATCTTAATGTAGCGCTTGTTACGGACGAATACTTTGTCTATAAATATTTTGTCGTGCACCTTTTAGTTTAAAACGCTAATTCGTTCTTTTCCTTTAGTGTATGTTTTAATGTAAATTTTTCCAAAAGCTGATCTATAGTTATTCACCGCGGCGCCGAGTTTTAAACCGCGTATCTTAACTCGTCGTGTTGTTGATAAAGTGTTGAATTAAAGGGAATATATTCAAGTGTAAGTAGGTATTTTCATATAAATGAAAGCTCGCAGCTATTAATTTTACAAGCCTATGTAACGTATGAAAAATCAAGCATCTCCTTCATTCGCACGCGGGCCCATTAAACATGAATCTGATAAAATAATTGACAGTACAGAACTCCCTCACTCTGATATTTGAGTGAATTAGCATTGTTGTTAGTTGTTTACGTTTATATTTGTGTAGAGATCGGTGTAGAGGACGGGTACGGAATAATCCTTGGTTACTAATTGTAATGGGCAATTGCCAAGTGATTACATACACCCGATTCCAAATGACTATTAAGCACCTCAAATTTTATTTTTATTGTTGTATAGATGAATGTGTTACCTGAGAAAGGGGTGCTGTATTTTTCTAAATCATTCAAACTTTTTATGTCAGTTTGTTAAGTAGAATTGTTTACCTGCGAAATGATTTCTCTTTATATGTAATTTATTGTAATTCTAGGTATGTATTTTGTGCTTTAGTAGTAACTAAACGATTGTGGACGGGTAAATTCCTTGTCTATTTTCTTTTGTCCTGGACTTTACCTTATTATTCACTGTGCAATTTTACTGTTGTTGTCTTTATATGTACCGTAATTTGCCTTATTGTTTTATGTGCTTATTTACTTAAAGACTGGCATGATTGGTTTTAAAGGGCCACATGTTTGGTATTATGATTTTTATTCTGAGTGTTGTGCAATTACTTACTTATGAATAAAGTGGGTTTTATTGGTGGTTCTTTCCCACAATAGTATATTAACGGGCTGAACCACCACTACGGTAAAGCTCGTTAATTTTGATATAAGTAGCTTTATTGTTTACCTGCCCCACTAGATGCAACACTTAACCTGATCCAGCCTATCTCAGTCAAATAGCACAACGTTCCTACCACTAGACGGCCAATCATTTTGATCAGATTTGAGGTTTGCGAGTAATTAAATATCAGACAATATTTTAATTATTGTCAGGAAAGTCAAAGTAAGACAAGCAATTAATTTGATCAATAGTAACGTTATTGTCAGTAAAGTGTAAGTAAAGTCAAAATAAATCACTTAGCAATTGCTTTGTTCTTGAATTTGAATTCTTGAAAATAAGTTCAAATTACACTTTTCAAGATAGGGTACCTAGGGGACGCTACAACACGTTAAAAATTCTTCAATAGAATAGAAAGGGTGATGAATTAGGATTATTTTAACATTTTTCTCTTAAAACAATTTAAATTATCACAGTTTTGTGGCAATTTATTATAAAGAACCGTACCAATATACCAAGGGCTTGACTTAAATAATTCTAGACGATGCGATTTTATCTCCAATAAGTTTTGCCCGTGTGGAGTGCCATAGCTGTGATATTTATTTAAGAAACCAAAATTATTAATATTACGCTTAACAAATAAGAGTGTATCTAGGATATATTCCAGGTACAAATCAAATAGAGGCTACCCCTATTTGATTTACGCTCGGTATAAGTGGTAAAGTTAAAATATTGTTTTCAGAGAAGGATTTCCGACATGACTCGCGTTGTTTCAAATTAAATATAAATCGAATAGCTCTTTTTTGTAGAATAAAAACTCGTTGTGATACCTTGGCACTACCTCAGAAAATTATTTCGTACCTAAGAACTGATTCAGTGCTGCAAAAGTAAAACGTTTTTACCGTATCTGGGCTGGTTGGATAACTTAGTCGTAAAGAAACATAAATAGTGTTCGCTTTTTTTTACATATATTGTCAATATGCACCTTCCACTTCAAGGATAGCCCTAGTGGGTTAAATTCTAGTACTTGTTTAATAATTTTGTTGTCCACTTTTATAAGATGACTTGCAATGTAATTTGAAGAATTTAGGTAACATTGTAGTAATACAATTTTGTTAAGATTCATAATTAAATGAAGAAAATTAAAAGATACGTATAAAGTTTTTGAAGATTGAAGTTAACCTGATTCAATTGCTCTATTCCGGTGTTTTCGCACATAAGGAGGGTGATATCATCCGCGTAGCAAAAAATGTGTTCGACAAAACCTCTTTGTATCTTTGATTTGCATCTTTGAAGTGTTTTAGTATGGGAAGCCTTCGCACAGCCTCATAGTTGGATTCCGAATGTCCATATAAGTTTGATAATGGTTTTACTTGAGTAGTTTGTTATACAAGGATAGTTGGGGTATTTCGCCAATTGATATACTTAATCTTCAGATCTGTTTGCTACCTTTTGGCTTTTATGTGTTTGCTCCATGTTAGTTTCTGATCAAGATGGAGTCCAAGGTGCTTGATTTAAGTTTTTTGCGGTACTATAACATCGTTAACACTTACTTGTGGGCAAAAACTACACCTGTTGGAGAATGTCACATGCGTAGGCCTGTCACTATTTACTGTTATTAGCCATTTATGAAACCAATCTTGCAGGGTATCTAAGTGGGCTTGTAAATGAGTTGCCGCTATTTCTGGTCTTTCATTAATAGAGAGGATAGCTGTGTCATCACCGAACATTGCTATTGATGTGTTGGCTGCAGTCGGTGTGTCAGAAGTGTAGAGTAGGTAACAGACCAAGTACGTAACCCGGAGGTAATTTTATAGTATTCAGACACTGTATTGTTGATTTTGACTTGCTAGGCCCTTTGGGTTAAGTATGCTTTTAGGATTAGGTACAGCTGGATTGGAAAGCGCAAATCTTGTATAGAAGGCCCTCGCGCCATACTATGTCGAATGCCTGCCTAATTTCATAAATTGGGGTGAGTTCTTTGCTGATGACCGTTGTCTGTTGATTATAATTGCAGGCGTATGATGTAAGATACTGTTGGCGTTCTAGAGAACAATACGTAAGGAGTTAGCCATATTAAGCTAGTTTGCTTATTACGGTCGAAAGCATGTTTAAGACAATGCTGTTTTGGCTAATAAGTTGAGCGAACATTGCTTTAGATTTCACGCAAGTTTGAAAGTATTTGGTTGGTGTTTGTTTGTTGTTCATTGTGTAGGTGGTTTTCCTTCGGTTGCCTGCGGATAGGTTAATCGGTTTGGAGTATTTGTGATTTCTTTGTCTGGGTTTTGGGTCTGTGGTCCAAATAATGGAAAATCACTTACATTTAATGGAATTTGTGGAGGGGTTCTGTTAGTAATTCCCCTAAAACGCATATTTCTTGCTCTTTGTATATCTTAGTAAACGTAGCATCCTTTGTAGTTAGCGGGGTGGCTTCCACCACATAAAGCACATTTTGCTGGGGTGGTCGAGAGTTTCTAACATGTGAAAGTTGGATGTCCTCCACCGCATTATACACAGGCAAAGGGTTTGTTACAGTACGTTTTTGTATGACCATAGTCTTGACATCGAATGCACTGTGGTAGATTATTTGTTTTCCTGGGTGGTTCTATCTAGCCAATTACGCTACTGATATGTTTTATATCAAATATCGTCTTATTATTCTCCTTAGGTTCTAAATCAACGATAAAAAGCGGTAGTGCTTCTTTAGTTAAGCGTCGGCGTATGTTAATTATGTTGAGTACTGTACACGCGAGCTCTTTCGATTCTTTAATGATTTCGCTTGTTGGAATGGTATGATGGAGATTTCGGATAGCTACTATGTATGCCCTCTCTTGCTTTAGCTGGTAGATATGACCTCGTATCTGTTCGATACGTTTGTTTGTGGGAGTTGGTGTTGCTATTCCTTTTTTTTACTCTTTGCCATTCGTGTTTTGCTGTGTGTTCGTTCTAAGACTAAGTCGTTTGGGTTAGTTTCGGATTCTTCCCTACAATGGTCAGTGGTCATACTCTTTTGTATGCGTATTATCCCATTGGTAATTTGATTGACTTGTGGAATTCGTTACCTTTTGACAAACGTTGCTTTGTATAGCCTGGGGGAATTGGGCTGCATAAGGATTTGTTGGATGGGGAGGTGAAACTACTAACTGATTTTGTGCTGCATATGGAAGTTGAAAATTGGGTTGGAGATTGTACTGACTTTGTTGTAAAGGATATTGATATGCTTGTGAAATGGGTAAGGTAAAGGTAAAACCGTAGTTTCTTTGGGGGAATTCGGTCTGGTACGGCCGCCGGCGGGTTCGGACCTCACCCGTTCTCACAGAAACATCCCTTATTGATTAATTTAGCTGTTTTCAGTTTTATTTAAAATTGTTAATTGAAAATTAGCAACAAATGTACATACAGGGTAACAACCTTGCAACAAATATTTACTTACAGTGATACTCATCGAATTGATAGCGACACTTTCAAAGATAACAGATCGTAGCAGGTGATGTTTACTCTTTGAAAGTAAGATAGCAACTGACAATATTTTTAAGTCAGCTGTACAACAGTCTTCTCATGTTACTTACGTTACGTGACATTGACATAAGATATGTGCAAGCTAGAACGACAATTAAATCATTTTATATTCGAGTACTTTATGTGAGTCTGTAAATGGAAATCTTAAATCATTTTATCTGCATAATAGAAAGTATTAAAAAAATTTCTTTTATCTCATTATTCCATTTATTACTTGGGTACGGCTTATTTTTATAATTGTTTCACGCACAATTTTTATTTAACATTAATAATAATACTTTTAATTTATCAAAGATAATTTAAAGTAAATTATTTACAGTTCATGAAAATTCACATTATCAATTACTAAATACTATAAAATTTATAAAAATAAATAATATAACCTTTGAATGCTATTTTCTAGTACTAATTGTGGTCATTTCAAGCCTTATCTTCTACAAGATGGGAGGATTTAAAGAGTATTCCGCTAATAATAACCAATTAAAGAACGTTTTCGACATTTTGATAATTACGGTTACCATAACATTTATTATTTGGTATATTCAATACCACTGGAACAGAAGGCGTTTGTATAAGTTAGCTAAACAGCGTCCTGGACCAACACCCTTGCCATTTATTGGTAACGCTTTATACTTTCTTGGTTCAACAAGTGGTAAGTAAATTAACACTTATTTTGAATCATGTAAATACAGACTTATAGATATTTTGTACAATGCGTTATATCTACATGCCAAATATACATCACCTCTACCAGTATGGTTAGGAAGCAGGCTTTTTTTTGCAGTTAGTAACCCTAAAGATCTCGAAATTATAATGAACAGCTCCCATGCTCTTAAAAAAGGAGAACTATATAAATATGGAGAACCTGCTGTTGGTACTGGATTAGTAACATCATCAGGTAAGACTGTAGCAATTGCTATAGAAATAACACTGTTATTACAGTACCTAAATGGAGAAGACACCGAAAGATAATAATGCCAACATTCAATCAAAAAATTTTAGATAACTTTGTATCCGTATTTTCGGAGCAGTCGCAGATACTTTTAACCCAATTAGAAAAGGAAGTGGGAAAGGGCTGTTTTAACATTTTTCACTATATCAGCAGATGCACTTTGGATATAATTTGTGGTAAAGCTAGTGTAAAGCTAAAATACTTATTTGGCTATAAATCGTGTATTTCTTATTTATTTTTTATATAGGTTTAAACGTTTCGATAACAATTACAGCTATCGTCCTCAGTCAATGAAAATAAGTTTGAGTTTTAATATTTCATAAATTTATTTTGAGGACGATAACTGTAACTGTTATCAAAACTTTTGAATTTATATAAAAGGTAATAAATTCTCGATTCCATATAACACCCAGAAGATTAGTATTTTAATTATGTGTGATAATATCAAATTTCTCATTACAGAAACCGCAATGGGTATAACTGTTAAAGCTCAAACTAATGATTCAGACTACGTAAAATGGATTAATAGGTACTAAATAATGCACTTTTTCTCAAATACAGCAAGTTTTCACGTTTTAGAGGAATGGAAATTGTTGCTACAAGAATGTATAATATTTGGTACCATTCCGAATTTATCTTCAATTTAAGCCCATTGTCAAAAGAATTAGATGATTTAGTCAAAAAAGTTCATCAC
>JARFJB010002358.1:362500-447456 GCA_036346205.1 Vesta saturnalis
CTTTTTTTTCCTCCCTCCTTTCCCCTTTCCTCCTCCTCCTTTTTCCTTTCCCTCCTCCTCCCCTCCTCCTCCTCCTCCTTTCCTCCTTTCCTTTCCTCCTTTTTTTTTTTTTTTCTTTCCCTCCTCCCTCCTCCTTTCCATTCCTCCCACTCCTCCTGTACATGTCCATTTCTTCCCTCCTCCTTCCTCCCTCTCTCTCCGTCCTCCTCTTTTTTATCTTTCGTTCCTCCTCCCTCAACAGCATTCTTTTGCTACAAACTTGTTTCCAATCGTACTTCTATTGTTTTTTTCCTGTAACCATGAATTATATATTTTTAAGCCAGGTAACGTATAAAAACTTTTACCAGTTCGTAAAAAAAATGGGTTGATTTTCCGGAGGAGATATTCTCGACTCTACTGTTGAAATTACAGGACGATCCAAATTATTTAAAATCACATGAACACTTTGTACAGTTTTTATTACTTGAACAATTAAGTTCGACAGTAGATGTTTTTCGTTGTTTTGCTGTTAAGAAATATCCACTGTCACCTAAAACCTAAAAAATCTGCTTCCATAAGGTTTAAGTTTACAATACTCCAATGCTTCTTTTCTTTGTCGTTAAGTAGTCTTTGTACCAGCTTGGTTAGAAAGTTATTGTTTTAGATGATATGTGAACGAAACCCAAACCTCCGACGATGACTTATTTAGTGCTTTCCTCTCCAATTGTATTCTGTTATCTTACTCTTCAGATAAAGTTGTTGCTGCACGGTAATTGCAAAACAGTGAAGAATGTGCCACAACTTTGGTGCGATTATTGTTTGACTACCGTTCTTCGGCCTAACATCGATAAAGATGGTGACTTCCATTTTCAATTCTTCATTGATGCATCAACCGCTGGACTAAAGCCTAATGAACAAGTGATTCCATGTGCAGTTTCTTTCGTCACTTTCCAGCTACCACATGAAGAATCTTTACATGTAGCTAAATTTGGTATTGGTCCATGTTGTCCACGTATTTGGTATAACACTTTTTAGAATATTAAAGTTTGCATTTCTCGCTATGAAAACCGACACATCAATGATTCCAAAAATAATGTCACACTCGCATAGAAGCGTAGGGCCGAGCTACTCTACTATTGATTTAGGAGCACATATCATACATAGACAATTAAGACAATTTGCCGTTTATCCTTCTTGTCAAACTATCCTTGTTGCCGACAACGATCTGGATCAATACGTGACCACCCATATAACTCCAAGGAATAAGCAGTCACCTGGCAAGCTTCTTTTTACAGTCTGAAAGAGAAGGGTAAGGGGTACTAAATTTATTGAATGTAAAGATTTCTATAATTTATGCGAATCACCTTATGTAGTCTCCCAGCGCAAATTCGCTCTATCGGAAAAACCAAACCCATACCATCGCATATCGCTAGCTTACAATCTTGTCGAACCCTCTTTCTCTCCGCTAACTTTACTTAAGAAATTATGAATCTTATTAACCGATATTTTCAGATATTTTCAGCGTTTCTTGGAGAATTCTTTGATCTTCTACTATCAAAGAGGTAGCACCCTTGATTCCTTCTTGTGGTGATATTTGAATTTATGCATCACAATACGAATTTTTGAAAGGTTTGCGTCAACGTAGCGTTCCTGTTTGCTTTCAGATTATTCTAAAAACTCAGAATGTACGTTGTCATTTTGAATGTAATCTATCAGTGTATGGAAGGTGGACACGGCTACTTTGAATACCTATTGATACTTCAGTTTTCTCTGTAATTACAAACACGTATTGCGTTGACACCTGAGCTTTTTCTTTAATATTGAACACTTAAAATACCACCGAGTTCACTGTTGGCCATTATTTCTGTTGTTGAGCTTATTCCGGAACTTCATTTAGAGGGACGTTAATTTTGAAAAAACTGGAACACTAAATCAGCTTGCCGTCTTGTAACAAATAAAATACACCTACGTACTAGACAAAGAAATAAAGAACACTGAACTCGTTTCAACATCTAGTTCATGACGATAGGTTGGCTATTGAAAACCGTTCAGTATTTATTATTTTTGTGTGGTACGTGGGTGTACTTTGTTTGTTTGCACATTGTCGTCAATGCAAAAAACGTCCTTTTTGCGTAGTTCTTTTTAGTTTGTGCTCTTTTTCCTGTTTTTACCATTGCTTTACAAATACAAGTCTAAATGAACGCTTTGACGGAATTCATTCCTAGGAATTTAATTTCTAATTAATTTCTCTCTTCATTTTACCCCAATCCATTCTATCTTTTAAATTCTTTTCTTAAATTTCACCAAAATTCTTCCTTTAAATCTCTTTAAAATTTCCACCACTCCTCAAATAATATAACTTCTTTTTCTCTCTAAAACATACTCTAAAACAAACTTTTCAATTTTATTAAAACTACTACTTTCCCCTCCCTTACTTTTATTCCCCTCTCATACCCTTCCCTTTATTTTTTTTCCCCCAACAAAACCCTTTCTTCACAACTTTTAACTCCTAAAACTTCAAACTTTACTCTCTCAAAATAATCAATCTTTTATCTTAAATTTTAATTTATAAATCTAAAATAATATATTTTTCAACACCAACCTTCAACAACATTTTACTTTTTAATCTTTTCCAACTCATTTTTTCTTCTCTTTTTCTCTCTCTTCTCTCTTTTTTTTTTTCTTTCTTTCTTTCTTTCTTTCTTTCTTTCTTTCTTTCTTTCTTTCTTACTTCCTTTCTTTCTTTCTTTCTTTCTTTCTTTCTTTCTTTCTTTCTTTCCTTTTTCCTTTTATTCTTTCTTTCTTTCCTTCCTTCCTTCTTTCCTTCCTTCCTTCCTTCCTTCCTTCCTTGCTTTTTGCGTTGCGTTAAGTTCGTTTTGTTGGTTGGTTCGCGTGTCGTCGTCCGGTGCGCGTTCGCGTTTGCGTTGTTTCGCGTTCGTGTTCGCGTTCGCGTTCGCGTTTTGGTTCGCGTTGCGTGTGCGTGGTGCGGTTCCGGTGCGTTCGCGTTTGGTTCGCGTTCGCGTTTCGTCGCGTGTCGTGCGTCGGTCTTCTGTATCTGGCGTTCTGCTCTGGGCGTCGGTCCATTTCTGTTTTTCTCCTCTCTCTCTCCCTTTTGTCTCTTTTTTTTCGAAAAGTTAATTTTAATTTTGTTTTCGGAAAAGATAAAAATTCGTTTTCCTTAACTGGAAATGGTTTGGAAATTCCAACTACGTGAATAAAGCAATAAATTTTTTTTATCCTTAAAATGAGTTTTTATGACATTAATGGCAGGTGGTTTGTTTGTGTTGTAAAACAAATTCAACACAGAATTGACTTCCAGTAAGTTTAAATGAAATAATGCCTCCTGGGTGTAAATTTTTGTCCGCTTAAATTTGATCCTGATCGATTTTACCTGAAAATGTTTGTCAAAGACATCCTTACTCTTGGTTACCATTTTCTGGGGGTCCAAGAAATTGCATTGGTAGGTAAAGGTAAATAAAATGTTAAGATTTTTAACTCTTTTGTTTAGGACCTTTGCTTTAATGTCCATGAAGGCTTTAATTGCAACTGTCATGGAAATATAGATTTTCCGCAAAATTAAAAGTATTCAAGACATAAAGTTAAAAGTTGACCTTGTTGCTAAAACCAGTAGATGGGTGAGGTTTCGATAGAACTCAGAGAGTAAATTTTGAGCATATTTGGAGTGGTGCAAGGAATAGTAAATAGTTATTTTTAATAACTGATTTTCAGTTAAAATAGTAATATAAAGATTTGTAAATTAAAAAGAAAACAATAGTTAAATAAAAATTTAAAGGTTGTTTTAAATCCTACTCGTTGCCTTTCTGGGATTTAATCTCACCTGGTGGTAGATTTATTACGGTGGGTAAGAGGTAGGTACTCTAAAAAAAAATCGCCTAAGTTGATAATTATACATATTCTCATTTTAAATAGATTGAAACAATTTTTCGTTAATTAATAATTGTAATATATTGTTGGATTCTTTAAAAGTATTTCAGATTAATACAACGCTGATTACTGCACCTAAAATTAATACAAATCAAACACTAACAGCACACCTGCAAAACCAGTACGCATTTCAAGAAACTGAACAGGGTGATTACCATATGCCTTATACTTCTACCGTTCTCAAACTATTACGCACTCTACATGATTAGTTCACTAAACACTAAGTGAATGTATTGTCGGGAGGAAGTCGCTGGGTCGTCCGCCCCTACACTGCTTTTCGGACTGTTATACATGTTATAATTTCTGAAGACTAACTCACAAATTTAAACGTTAACGGAGAAATTCAACCGCTTCTTGAAGTAGAGTAGCTATTGGTAAAGACCAATGGTTTTGGTACAAACCAGTATATTACCAAAGTTTGCCATGCTACTGTCCTCCCAAGGATTTTTGTCTATTAGTGACGTAAACAACACGGAACTTAATTTTTTAAAGAATCTATAGATTTTTTTTACTAAGGAGGGCTAAGGTTTCCCTTATGTGTTTGCATCAAATTGGTAAAATATTTTCCGTAGGGGTTTCAATTTTGGAGTTTGAGTGGAAGAGCAGAAGAGAGGATTTCCTTCTCTCAACTAAACCTCGCCCCATAAATGTTAAGTTTTATAATTGCAAATATTTCAATGAATAAAGGCATTATTATTTATTTTTTTTTTGTTTAAGGGTTGAACTACTAAGGTCATATCCCCTTTAATCGTAAGTACATAAACACTCAAATTTATATTTCAGTATACAGACCGATTTGTTTAGGAAGGTGTTATTTTTTTTTTGGAAAGTTTTTACTATAGTTTGATGCTATCCTGTATATCGAACGTTTGATCGTTATATAGTGGACATTCTCTTATTATATGTGCTATTGTGAGTGTTGTTCTACAGCAATTACATTGGCACGGGTGTCCGTTTTAAAGGAGGTGCTCATGCGTGATTTTAATGTGCCCTATCCTCACTCGGTGCATCTTTACATCGTTGCGCCTTTCATTGTGAATAATGGTATTACTTTAGGTTTTATTTGTAAGAGGTGGATATTTACTTGTGACCATTTTTCCTGCCATTCTACAATATATTCTCCTTTCAGATACCTCCCGACATCGCTTGCCACCACGAAGTTGATATCCACTCACTCACTTAAAGTGACTTGACGGGAAGACTCATCTGCATGCTCGTTGCCAAGATTTCCACCTGACTCGGAACCCAGATAAGAACAAGTATTTTCCCTAGTTCATAAATATTATTTAAAGTGGATTGACATGTTATAGTCATCGGGTCAGTTGAGTAGATTTGGGATAGATCGGTGAGAGAATTAATACTGTCCGTGACAATAATAATGTTACTGAAATCGGTCATTGAGCAATATAGCATTGCCTGCCACAGAGCGTATTGCTCAGCAAATTTTATCGAAGATATGGGGTTGAGATTGCACTCATACTCTACATCTGTGGTAAATATTGCGCTACCAGCCCCATTTGCAGTTTTGGAACCATCTGTATATATGATTCGGAATGAGGGATGCTCTCAAATTCCTGCTGGTAGGTATCGTGCTTTGTATTGTCTTTTTATACCTCATGAGATCCTTTCTTATCTTTACCACATGTATTGTCCAGGGTTGCGTGTCTACATGCAGTATCAAATTATTAGGGTGCATCGGCAATGAACGAACTTTCGTTATGTATTTAGAAACTAATTCCTGCCTTCCGTATCCCAAGAGCGCATTCCCGATTCGCAATGTACGCTATTCACTGGACTGGTAGAAAGATCTCCAAGGCAGTACCGTATGGCTGCGTTATGTATAACGTTTAAGGTTGCAAGCAAGGATATAGCCGTAATCAATTTGTGTTAATAGCAGGACCTAATATATTCTTATAAAGCATTCTGTTTCTACAACTCACTTGGTATGCGCCAGTACCTTGATTATATTAACGCTTCGCAGGCATTTATCTTTTAGGCGGTCTAGGTGTTGTCTACAAGTGAGAGCATTATCAAAGGTAAGGCCCAAGAACTTTGCAGTTCGAGAGCATCGAATGGGATAATGTGCCAAAATTAGTACCGGGTCGTAATGAGGTTTTCTCGATCTACAGAAATGGATGCAAAGAGTCTTCTATCTGGAAAAACTCAGACCAATATTGTTCCCATTTGCAGATGTTTGGTTGATTGCGGGTTGTAATTTACGACTTATTTCCCCAGTAGCGTGGCCCGAGTAAAATATTTGCCATATTTTACTCGGGCCACGCAACTTATGCATATGGATATATCATCGGCAACATTCAAAGCAATACCATTGATTGCGATCGCAAACAACGTACAACTTAGGGTAGATCCTTGAGGGACTCTGTTTTCAAGAGTTTTCGTGTCCGACAGCTTGTCACCGATTTTTACCCGAAAAAGTCTGTTGCTTAGGAATGGCCTAATCAGGAAGGGCAAGTTACCTCTCATGTTTAATCGATAGATCTGTTCTAAAATTCCGTGCCTCGGGGTCATATCATAGGCTCCCTTAATGTCAAAAAAGATAGTCACCAAGTGGTTTCTTTTCCGAAATGCTTCTTGAATATTATGTTAAGTAGGGCCAAATGATCAGTGGTGGAAAATCATGTCTTTCGAGATACCACTGCAATCTATTGTTAATCATCCTCTCCCCATAATTTTCCCATACAGCATGTAAGGATGATTGGAGGATCGCTGGCTGGAGGATTTTTTCCAGGTTTGAGAATAGGCACCACAACTGCCTCTTTCCATTAATCCGGGTAAATCCCTTCATCCCAAAGCTTATTGTATAACTGTAATATACAGGTGTGATATTTTGCAACATTTCGTTGGGTACTAAATCATGTTCTGGCGCTGTTTTTTTGGTACGTTCCAGCTCAAACTCCATCGTAAATGTTATATTATAATACAGGTCGCCTGTTCTCATCAAAAATAAGTTCGATTTCCCTTTCACTTTTTGTGTCGGAGAAATGGGACGGGTAATTAATTAGCAGTCTTGCTACTATTTTCAAAATGGTTGGCCAACGTGTTTACGATATTGACCGGGTTTGCAGTGATTATATTTTAAGAAATTTGTGTGGCATGAATCTGTGGACATTTATGTTTCCCGTTGATTGGTTTAATATTTATCTAAGTGTTGCTTGTATCGGAGCTGGACGTAATGGTCGACGTATATTGCTTACAACTTTTCCATTACTGTCAAGGACAACCCATCTTCCAAGAGCTCTGGATCTCTTGAAAGCGGCGTGATTGTCGATAGCTGGTTGCTTTTACATTTTCTAAAAGTAGTCTTTTATTTTTAAATGTTTCTTGGACCTCATGCTTCTACCATGGAAGAGGCTTCTTCAGCCGGCATGTTTCCCGACATCGGTATGCTGATTTTTGCCGCATTCAATATTGTATCTGTGATTGTTTTAATACCAATTTGCTTTGCCAGTGAGGAATCTTCTAATGACCGTTTTATCTGGTACACTGATATCGGTCTCGACCATTATTGGAAAGTCATTAATGACTTTCCATACAAGTCGCGATACTAGAGTTTCTGTTACTAGGGTTAAGTCGAGCGCATCGAAAGAATTGGAGCGGACATTGTGGTATGTAGGAAATCCGTCGTTAAGGAGGACTGTGTTATCCCTAGTCAACCAGTCTTCAATAGTGCGTCCTTTAGCATCATTCCTCAAAGAACCCCATAATGTGTTATGTGTATTAAAATCCCCAACCACAAGGAATAGTGTCGGAAGTTGTCCAGCAATTTCCTCAAGATCCAAAATCTTCCAGTTACCATCAGGAAGGTAAATGTTACATATGGTTATCTTCATAGGTAAATCCTTTGTAATTGCTGCTGCCTGGAGATTAGTATTTAGTGTAAGCTGTTTACACTCTATGTCATTTATAATAATCATGGCAACATCACCCGACACTTTTCGGCGAGTAACGAGGTCTTTGCGAACAATATTGTACCCCTGAGAGAATACGTTTGGTTAATATGGAGGTACGCTGCTTGAAAACATATGCACATGGAGTTAAACTCTTGAAATAGAATTTTTAGGCCTGTATAACGATTCACAAGGCCTCTGCAATTCCATTGCATAATATAATTTTTCGACTCGAATGTTATAGAAAAATTTAAATTTAAAATCATATGATAAATTAAAAACGCTCACGAACAAATAAATAAATAAAATATTGTGTAAATAGATTTTTTATCGACTATACAAACATAAATATCACAGAAAAAACGATAAAAGACGACACTAATAAGTAATATATAAAAACAGATCTATCACATCCGTGTTATCACAGGAAATATCTCCTTAATCAATTATTTCGCAACTTCACAGTAACTATCACATCTCTTTTCTGATCCTGATTCAGATTGACTACTTACTTTTCTAGGCTTGCCCTTAGGCTATTATTTTCTCTTTTTAGGATTTTTGGCCTCTGCCAAAGTCTTTTCATCTACTGACTCAATACTCGAGCCTGTACATCTTGTTCTTGTCAACGACGTTTTCGTTTGGTACCCCTGGATTCAAGATCCATTGACCCTGGAATCCGAAAAGCTACAGGTTGCACTACTGGTTACGGTAACGACTGCTTAATATATGCCATCAACAGTAAGTGCTTTAATTTCGTCACCAAATATTTTTTTTTATTTCAGCGACAAGATTCCGCTAGGTATAATAGGTAGATTGTGCGGCAACATTGGAATACGGGTTACCCAAAGTAACAGCACTATCAGCCAATCGTCTCGCCTCTGGGTATGTCACCCTCCGCGAACTTTAATTTATTGAATTTTTGTTTTACGTTTGTAGACCTCACACAACCGAGAATTTGCAGGATGATTTCCTTTACAGTTTGGACAGATTATTGGTACTTCACATCGACTCCCTTCATGTAATGGTCTTACACGTAAATTATAGAAAACTGCATTTAGTGTCTTCGGAAGATCAATGGAGTTAAACGATGGCATTGGATTGGGAGTATCTGTTAGATTCCCTGTGACCTTTGACTTAATGCGTTTGACCACTATAACATTTTCTTCCTTTAGTCCAAGAATTTCTTCTTCGGCGCAGTTTAAGAAATCCCTACAATAAATTACCCCTTTTGAAACATTAAACGTCTCGTGTGGACTGACGAAGTCACACGTTCTCTTGATCTGCATCAGTCGCCTTGACGGTTTATTAGTCGTCGTTTTGATAAATAACATGCCTTTCACCTTTTTAATCTCTTCCACATTTCCTACTATACCAAACAGTGCTTTTGATATAAGAAACGGGATTGTCTTGGAGAAATCTCCTTGACTTCTTTCTATAAACAGGAACCGGTGATGGTTACCCTCCTTTTCACAGCTTATGCGTGGTAGCGAAAGAAATGATTCTCTCGCTTCATTAGCACTTTTATTACGCTGGTTGCCAACAGCACCCAGTTCAGATATTCAGATATTATTGGACAAACTCATAAGATTCCCACGAGTATGTTCGGAAATAAACGTCCACGTCAGCAGATCCGGATTACTGAAGCAAAGCTAGTTACTCCCAGGGGTCGCCTGTTATACTGAAGACACTTCTAAAGACCACGTGACGTGTGGCCATCCATCCCTCTGCGGAGTGTACATAGGACAGATACAAACAATGTGCTCCACAGTTAAGGCTACTGAACATCTATTGCACAATGGTGCTGGATCGCCCTCCAGAAGGTGTTTGCATGTTATTGTTGTATGTCCTATTCTAATTCTATGAAGGATGTTTCTTTCCTTTCTACATGTTGGAGACAAAGTTTTCCATCCATTTGTGGTTTTTTGCAGGCGTCCTAGATGACTATCACTTTCACACCACGTGTGTTCCCACATCGTTTTTACTTTGTCTTTCAAATGTTTTTGAAAGTCATTGGAGGTTGTCATCTGTACTATTTCCCCCGATACATTTCCAGTCTCTATTTTTGCATGACGGGTCATATTATCTGCTCGCTCGTTACCTTCGATACTGCGTACTATTGCAACCTTCTTCTCGTTAATGCACATTTCAGAATATCGGAGCGCTTGTCAAATAGCAAACAATTTTGCAGTGTATACGGATGTAGTATGAGCAACGACCATTTATATTCGTAGTTGTTTACATATAACGCACATCCCACTCCTTCTTTGGATTTAGAACCGTCCGTATAAAGGAATGTGTGGTCCTTGCAGCATATTTAGGAGTTGCTTGTTCAAAGAAGTGAGAGCATTATTGACATTCCACCAAACAGGTTTGTGCAATCTTTTCCATTCTTGTGAAGGTGCATCATTCCTAAATGTGGTTTCATAATTAGGATGGTATATTTGGGCTCTTGTTTTACATGCATAATTTAGGCATAATTTAGGAGCATAACACCTGCTTCACAAGATAGGTTGTCATGTGGGCTGGTATGGAATGCTCCCAAACAGTACCTGAGAGCAGCACTTTGGATAGTTTCAAGTGGATTTAGAGTGGCAGAATAATAAGATTCACAGCCGTAGTCAATCTCCGTTCTTATCAATATACTGTACATCCTTATCAGAATCCTGGATCTGCGCCCCATTTAGAGACTGACAATAGACTTATTGTGTTTAATTGTTTCTTGCATCTTATTATTAATTCATTGATATGGTCCGTCCATGTTAGCCCAGGGTCTAAAGTTACACCCAGAAAGATGCCAGAGCTTCTACATCGAATATATCTACCTTCCAATGAAATCATGGGATCATAGTGGGGCACTCTTAGTTTGCAAAAATGGAGACTGTAGAATTTTTCGTATGATATTTTGATTTGAACTCCACTGTACTATCATTAGAAACTATGATGTTTACAGCTTGTTGCAGTTTTCTGTTAATCATTCCTATTTTTGCTACCGAGTATAAGATGGCTAACTCGTCCACGTATAGATAACTGTATATGTCATCAGATAGCGATGTAGTTAAGGAATTAATTGCCACGGCGAATAATACCACGCTCAAGGTGGATCCCTGCGGTATACCATTTTGCAGATTTCTGGGAGTAGACAACTGATCCCCACTCGAACACGAAACGTACGGTCATGGAGAAATGAAAAAATAAGTTTGGTTAAATTGCCTCTGAGCCCCATTCATGAAGTTTTTGTATTACACCGTACCTCCAGGTCATATCATACGCTTTCTGCATATCCAGGAAAACGGCAACGGCATGGTGTCTCTGCCCAAAGGCTTTCAATTCCGTATTTTGTAGATGTAATGTGCGTGTCATTGAATTTTCTTGAATACAAACGTTTACTAATTTAAAAAAAAAGTTATGCTCTTAGATTTTTGATTTTTTGTCCACTTGCGGACAAGGGTTTGAATGTATCACCTAGGATGGTAGACTTTCCATATAGTGATGTTCGATATAACAATGCATTTTACCGATTACGTTTTACAATGTATTACGCACGTTCGTATGTGAGTGTGTGCGTGCGTTATTTCGTGTTTGTGTGCGTACGTGCGTGCGTCTGAGTGTGCGTGCGTATGTGCGTGCACGCTAGTTTCTAGAAGAAGCTATAAAAGTTTTGGTTACTACACGTGACTTTCACGCTTTGAGAGTTTTACGTACTGCTTAGTAGGCAACACACCCGATATTGGGCAGGTTTGTTAGTAATTTATTACTAGAGGTATATACAAAGTTTCAAAAGTTTTTTTTTTGATAAATATGAATTCTACAATTGGCCGAAAATGACACTTCAAAAAGGCCGTGTGATTCATTTGGGTGACGCCATTCTATCTGGTTAGAGTTTAACCCATTAGTGCATGAAGTTTAATTATGCAGTTTTTTTTTATTTTTTTGCTTAAAACTTCCCTTTATACTCGTAATTAACTAAAAAATATGTTTGTATATTTTATTTTACTTTAGATACAGAAAAAACAGGTGTCCGTTTAAACGGACGCTATGCATAATGAACCGTTAGGAACTTACATATTTAAACTTAAAACTATTGCGTATGAAATTTCAAAAAACAATTTTTAGGGTGTAGGCCAATGTTACATTTACGGCTCATAAAATGAGCTTTTTTTCCACACTCAGCACAACGTCTTTCAGTAGCATTTTATTCTACCAAATGATTCCGTCCTTCATATCTTGATTCTTGGGAAGGTGGTTGTGTAATTCGTCCTCTGTTTGATGGAGTACGGTACGTCGTTAATAATTGTAATGTAATTTCTCTATGAAATTTTAACAAACTTGAAGCTCGATCATCTGTGGGGCATACCTCTTTCATAAGATACCATGCGTTTGTTGTCGATACATCCAAGAAGTATACAAAAATTGGCCACCACCACTTTCTCTGCCGAATCCCAGTTCTGTATGCCGCCAATGCTTGGTCTATTTTATCTACCTCTCCCATTCCTTGATTGTAATTACTAAATACAGAGGGTTGCTTTACAATTATCTTACCTTGCAACCTCAAGTATCTAATGCAGGTACCTTCAGTTACTCGATCATAATTAGTAATGCATGACGCCACTTTGTTGTCTTTCCATTTTATGACAGATATTTTATTTTCACTATCGGTAGTAACTTTATAGAATCTATCTTTCTTTTCCAACTTTTCTTATCAGGAAGTAAAACCATTCTAGTCTTGGATTGTAGCTGTAGCGCAATAACCTTTTTCTGCTAAATGATAAGTTTTGCCGACGAAAAATAATTATCAAAAAAATTTGTGTCCCGTTGTCGCACTTAACTCAGTATTCAACATTTTGGGGCCCAAATAATTCAAATTGGCAGCGTATTAATCATCACTGAGATCTTCGTCACAATCTGTTTCTCTTCCTTCTTCGGGTGGCAACGCATATATATCAAGCTGCGTATCATAGTCATCCTCTTCCAGAGCTTGATGGAGCTCATTTAACGATAATCTAAAAAACGTGTGAATCTAAGAAACTAATTATGAAAAAGAAAAAAAATTTTTACAAAATATTACCGATTGGCATAGTGTCTCAGAAGCATAGTGTCCGTTATAACGGACGACGAGAGAAAAATACTGTGTATGCGTAATAAAAACATTTTGCCAACTCAGATGTTCAAGAACATGAAAAGAAAATAGTGCTTTTTATAATAACCATAACCTCAAATACTTGCATGTATTCAATAAAAACTTATTACACTTAACCCTTGCCCCTATTGCAGTATAATGACGGATCCATAACACACAATAACACTTATTACACACTCAAGGTGGATGAATTTTTAAGTAATTAATTTTTTACTCCTAAAACATTGACCAAGCATGTAATGTATTAGCATGAAATAAGTGAGGTTAAGATATTACTCCTCCTAGAGTTAAAATATGGCGCGTCCGTTTAAACGGACGCTATGCACTAATGGGTTAAGGAAACAGCATATCAGAAATTTCTCTTTTATTTTGTAAAGTTAAAATTGTAAGTTACATGTCAGCTTAAACTAGTTTTAATTTTAAACATTCACTTAATATTATACTGACTAGTAATCAAATCTTCACCTGTACGTGCATACTTTTGAAACGGGGGTTTATGGTATACTGACAGCACAGTTCCTCAGCACTGATTACTAAGGCGAGAAACGGTAGCTTACGATGACTCTAGACCCAAGACAGTTCAAGGGTTTCATCGTTTTTGACTCGATATCTACCTAAAACACCGAGGTTAAATCACATAGGATGTTTGGGTATTTCCGAATCAACCAAGTTACTGGTAAATTGTGGTTAGTTTATTACGCGACGGAGCCCTGGAGTAATAAATAGTCAACGACGGCAACCGTAATATCAGTGGGTACTATTCGACAAATTGGCATGGAAGTTGGAGATTTTCTTGCAGCTGCTCACGGGTGCTCAGTATAACCATAAAAGATATTTGTTTTGATTCTGCATGACTTAGTTACTCATGTAGCAAGCAACGGTGCGAACCTACAACGTTTGTTACTTATGAATTAATAAAAATTATTCAACATACTTACAATAAGTGGTGTAAATGGTATAAAAAATTTAATAAGAAATGAATAAATACTATAATAATAAAGAAATATAGAAATAAGAGTAAAAAGTTCTCCAAAAATACAAATCTTCAAACTAACTGGAGATACTAACCATTCACCACAAATAATGCCTTTGTACCAGTTGGTAAATTCATGTGGGCCGATTCAATATTTTGATTTGCTTCTTTACCTCAAATTCTGCTCGATTATTTTCACTTAACCTAAATAATGAAAATGCAATGTAACACTAATAAAAATGATCTCGGGCGCCAAGTTATTTTTTTTTAATTATCTCGGAATAACTAAACCGAGTTTAACACTAAAAAATTTTCAAAATGTAAAACAATAAAAAAGTAACAACTATGTTTATTGGCAGTTAAAATTTAGGGTTATATAAATTATATCTTAACACTAGTTATAGACTTGACTTACTAATAATCATTAAAATTAGATACCTGTACAATATATACAAAACCTTCTTGAGGATCCCTGGTATTATAAAAAAAAGATGCAGAAATGCAAACTAAGATGACGTAATCCTTGTGTAATGTTGCGCAATTTATTGCAATAACAATGCTTTTATGTTATCAACCACACCCAAACTGGAATTTTATCTCTTAAAAATCTCTTCTTTAAATTAAAATAATTCGTTTAATGCATTTCTTAAAATTTTCATTGCAAAAATTGCAATCATAAAATGAAAGCGTACGCTACAGTAGAATTAAATGCGTACTTACTATGTAATTAAATTGTAAATCGAAGTAAAAATAAAAGTAAAATTAAAGTAACCGTAAAAAAAAGTGCCTGAAAGAGCAAATGTATTAATTTTTAGTATTACGCGTTAAAAGATATCTTACCATCAAATTAATGGCACTTATCACTAAATTTAGGTAGAAAACCCCAACAAAGCTTCCTGGGAGTATAAACCTTTAAGAAATATATACCCTTAAGAAGAAATGCAAATTAAGTTGCCTACCTCATACCTATATCTCAATAATTAAAAACTTTTTTTTTATATTTGCAACTAAATGAATGAAAGACCTTAAATTAAGGTATATTTTAATACAACTCAAAAAGGTTTGTTACATACTACCAACTAAAGGAGCTAGTAGCTTGAATTTCCTAACCAGCTTCGGTTGCGACCTAGTTATATCGTGTGTTTACCATTAAGAATACTAAATCTGCCTGGTAATGGCACGATTATTAACCTTTGAGCGGCGGTAGGTAAAAATTCTAGTGACGGGTGGTGTTAATAACTATTAGTATGCGCATAGGAACACCTGACATTTCCGTTTGTGTCTAGATCTCGGCCCACAGATACAAATACTAACGGCATCGTAAACAGCTGTCAAACTACATACTATACCTATGAAGTTGCAAACACTACACCTGAACTTCGCTTTCGTAACTACACATCTTTATACAAGATGATCTTTGTTAGTTTAGTTGCATTCTTGATATTTTTTTGCTTACCGATTTATGTACCTGTAAGTGATAAGGCATTCAGCTGCTGAATTTTAGATGTTGTTTAGAGACATGTTTCAGAACTGGAGATCATTGCGATTGTTACTGAATTTTGGGGGTTTTTGTTTTAAGCATCTAATCATTAACTAACTGTATCAATGATATATGAGTTACATACCTTTTTGGATTGCTTTATAGTTCTACAATACGCTAAGTAATTTATTTTACCAAGTTAATTAGCCTTCTTTGTGGAGATATAGCTAACATAGGATTTGGTCGGATATAATTTATTAGAATTCTTTTTATAGTATAATTAAAGCACTAAAAAGATAAATGGACGGAAGTACTTAAGGCTAAATGATTTAATAGAACTTTAATTGATTTATTATTAATGGCGGGAATTTATGATTATTGTGACATAGTTATGATTACTGACAGTCAGTGTGTATTTTGATTTATTTCTAAAAGTTTTATTCTACGGGAATATAATTTTTTTTTTGCCTATCTAGGCTGCGTTCTGTAAGAAATAAAGAATTTTGTTGGACAACCAGTATTTCCTCGCCTTGTACGTATTAGGGTTAAGGGTTTTTAACTAACCTGCGCTCAACGATCAACGTTTCGACTCTATTTTAACTGTGACTACAGTCTTAATTGTACCTCGGTTTGAGAGCTTTAAAGGAGGAAACCAAATGATGCTCTTTTAAAGTGTTATTGTATTTCTATGCTAACAACGCGCCCATGCATCCAAGTGCTTTCCAAAACAGCTGAGCTATCGGTTATATTAATAAGGTTCACGGTATACCACCCAGCTTTAGCATCAGTACCTTTGTGCGCGTGACAAGGTGTGAAGTAACATTAACGGCTTGCTACCATTAATATTGATTTTGGAAACGAAATATTAAAAGGTAGTCAAGCTATCGAAATTTTTAATTCTGCTGAGAGCAGCAACATATCAAAGTCATTCGTTAATTGCAAATTTCACTGTCTACCCACCGTAATAATTAAAACTAAAAGTAAAACTAAAGACGATCAGCTCAAAGACAGTTGTAGAATAAAATTTATATTCAAGGTGTTTATACAGACACCAATTTAACGAAATTTCAAGCTTTTGAACAACTTGCAACTGGCACAAATAGCCAAATAATTCAACGGTAACAACTACATTCAATATGTAAAATAAATAGTTTCTGGTGATGAAAATCTGCAGCATACTGATGTTACATAATTGGTTAGTACAGCCTGCTTGTTTCGATAACCCGCGGGTGGAGTGAATGTGATTGCAGGCTAACCTTTACAGGAGACCACAGCTAGATGTATATCAGAAGTGTGTTCATTATGGAATTAACACTTGCAGTAAACCTTACCAGAAAGTAACCATAAATATCAATAGACAATTTAGAATTTATCCTCCCAAAGGGTCACACAACAGTGACTCCAGAAAAGTGTGCTAAAAAATGTGTTCAATTTGAGTTGTGTAATTAATATTAAACGTAGAAAAATAGAATCACGTGATTTTCAATGAATTAATTCTTTTGGAAGGCTATTATCAGTTTTTTTTTTCTGGTTTGCCTATTACTGCTAGATGGCGTAGTAGTAAAATTTAAATGAAATTTGAAGTTGAGATAATTACAGCCATTACGTCAATTTCTATTTAGATATATATAAAAAAGGTATACAACGATCCAATAAAATTATACATTAATTAGAGAACATCTGGTACGAATGATATGCAAGGATCAGTGGCGGAACATAAGGATTTTAATTAGGGTAGAATTATTATGTATATTTACACAAACTTTAATAAAGATGATGACAGTGGGTCAAATACGGAAAATAAAATTGCGTACATCACATGCATTACATAAATGCATTACATAAAGCGCTATAAAACTAAATTCGCGATCTACGGCTCTAATTGTTTCTTGTTGAAGGAGCAGGAAGGGGTGGGAAGTACAGTATATGTACCGGATGGTCCATTAATAAAGGAGGCCGGCACAGTTTCGGGAAAAAATATTTACAGTAGAAGGGACAGAGAGAAATTGTTGGAAATTAGATTCTGCGATGGTCGCTAGGGGGCTATACGTAACTAAAAAATCGGCCTTCTTCTCTTAAATTGGTATTATCAAGAAATGCCAAAAATAGTTTTATTATAAACTACATAAGCTTAGAGAAATTTTCTTTTTCCCTATTTTGTTAAGTGAGGGGCGGGGGAAGAGGTAAATGTTCACTTAAAAAACACTTCATAACTCCGTCGATTTTAATAACTAAGTCTCGTTTGAGAGAAGCTTCTTGGGTGCTTCTGATAAAGTCTTAACATTGTCGGTTTAGTTTTTTTTCTAGTCGGTTGATGCGTTTTCTGCCAGTCGCAAATTTTTGCAATTTTCTCGAAAATTTTAAACGTAAGGGTATAATTCTTTTTAACTGCCGAAAAAGAGCGTAAGAAAAGATAGAATTTGTTGAAAAACGTAAGTCGATGCCTTCTTTCATTGCAAAGATATGAATAAAACAAGTGTAAAAATATGTTTTATAGGTTACAGAATTATAGAACACGTTTATTATATTGCTTTACGAATTCTTTTTTATAATATTTGTGGCCATAAAAAGGACCGATTATATAGAAGAAGAATGTTGTGCAACGGCGTTAATACTTGTAAAAATCGATATCGTATGTTTTCGGATCGATTTTATAATTTTCTCTTATTACTGTTTGGAAAAGAACAAGACTTGTTACACGTCCAAACCGCACTAGGCGTCGTGTATGCTTACTAATGTAAGCGGGTTGCCAAGCCAGCTAACAGGGAGATGGGCGTGGTCGAAATAATAAGTAAAATGAATGATTAGTATTCTCAAACACCTTACACCTACATTCAAACAGCTCAGTCCGGGAAAAATATGTCTCTAGGCGCCACCACAATCGAAACTTTGCTAATATAATTGTCTTAAGCTGGATGTTAATTAACCCTACTTGATTGTGGAAAGTAGGATTGTGCTTACTCGGTACTCTTCCTATACGAAGGTTCTAAAACAAACACTCGTCCAAAACAATTCAACTCAAACTCAAATAAATTTAGTACTACCCAGGTTATTAAAAACTTTTTGAATACACCTCGTATACCAAAACTTCCAAAATAAAATTTATCACTCAAATTCATTCACGTAACCAACAGTTACATTTTCTACTTATTAATGAATAAAATATTTCCTCCTTCAATGATCGGTAATTAATTTCTAAAATTCTTAACATGAACGATATCTTTTTAAATTTAATTTACTTCTGAATCGTATTTGACATTCGTAAACATTTTAGGTTTCAAAACTCAAACTTTTATTATACTTAATGAAATTTAAACTAACAGCTGATCCGTTAATTGTGCATTGCGCTAATGAAACTAACATGAAAATTTTGCAATCAACCTGGCTAATATGACTTTTCAGGTTGTTCATTGATCTTAAAATCCAAAAATATGCAAAGCTTACTTTTAAAATTGTCAAAACAAGATCACCAATTAAGTAAATGTTACAACTGTGTTTCATACCTGGCTAAATAAACAACAGAGTAAAAATATAACGACAAAGATATATATTGTCCTGCATAAAATAAAACAAAAACACAAATATTTACATAAATTACATCAGCGTGGTTGAAAGTTAAACCACCAAATACCACTTGGCAATCTTACTACTAAAACAAACCATACAATAAGACTCAAGAACGATTATCTCTTCCTTTCAAAACTACTTAATAATTTAAACAACAATACGCAAGTAAACTAACCAAAAAGATAATCGGGCTTAAATGAGTTCATAAAATTCTTAAATCTACTTTCTTACTTAAAAAAAATTGTCCATTAATCCTTGGATTTTCTTTCTTCCATAAATCAATTATTTGTAGTCCATATGTAATCCTTAAATTGCATGAAGCACATTACAAAGGCTTCACAATTCCACAAACACTTATTCCTTTCTGTGCACTCGCGATTAGTTCACTATGCGAGGTTATTACTCCCACAAACATGTAATAACGGTAAACCTTTGGTTGCCTCTTAAAAGAAAAATTCTAGCAACCTTTACACCAATCTAGTCCCTTATACAAATAAAATTTCAATGTCATATAACGTTACTTAAACATTGGCTTAATAAACAACGAACACTTCGTTCATTTAACAGGTGGTCTCATAAATACTTTTAGCTGAATCTCGTTACAAGAACACGCGCTGCACCTAACACTTTAACATAACAGCTGTTATCTTTTATAAATCTGCTTACGCACTTATTACTTTCTTGAAGAAAAAAACACAAACTAATTTTATCTTCAATCTCAATTTTAATTATTGTTTTATTTATGAATGTCTTTTACGATTCATCCCCTTTCGGGTAACGCAGTTGTTTAAACAATTACTGCCTCATTAAAATTCACAAATACTCCAACTTAACCCATTCTATCCCACAACCTTCGCGCGCGCGTCTCTCACCAAAACCAACAACCAACAACCCTGACTAACTAACTCGTCAATCTCTGACTTCTCTATTTATAACTTCAGTCATCCATCTTTAAACATGTCTTCCTTCCGCGTTATATTCTCCAATGGTATTCACTCAAAATTTCATAGTTCCAACAGATGCTACCCTCTATGCAAGCACGCGTGTAATTACAATACATCGCCATATTTGTTCTTACTTACAAATTTTCCAATTACTTCATGAAGAAATCATTTTTCGTCACCACATTCATTCAGTAGCCACTCTGGACCATTACACAACATTTAACAGTTATCTCCAACCTGCGCTCGATCTCCTTCCGCAACATTGCAAAAATAAGTACCGTCTAAGATCTCGAATCTCATATACATACACGTATTTTTAAAACAATTGCACAACATTACGAAAACTTTCTGAAATTAACACTTAAACATACCCAATCCTTCTCTACATATTTTCTAAAACATTTTACACTTATTCTTCACATTTTCTGACCAAGATTACTCATCTTATCTTCAAACATTCCATTTCTAACAGCAGCAAAACAGTAGCGATACAGAAGTAAACATTATCGTCCCATCAACAAATTTCTCTTCACATTTACATTCACCAGAATCTATTTATTCCAACACTAAAGTCTCTATAATATTCAAATACACGTATCTACATACATAATTATATTTCTCGTAAATTTCCAGTGGCGTATCATACACCCACATACATTATGCATATACACAAAAAAATTTTTTTTTCGTTCAAACTCAATACACTCGTACTCAAAACACGGCATACACGTCATTATAACATCCTACATACAGGGTGCGTCAACGCAACCTGACAGACTAAATAGGTATCTGTGACTTGATCTTTAGGATTGTTATTTAACGACTACTCGTTACTTATTTATCTTCCTTATTGATCTGAATTTTCTGTATTTACTGACGTTGGTGATACCATTGAATAATTACATATAACCAAACATGCTTTATTGAAATACATCGGTTTAACATTTTGATTACAACCAAAAATTTGATAAGAAAATTTTGTTTAATGCCTTGTTCCTATGGTGTGGTTTGTTAACGGCCATGTGGTGATTTAAAATGCATTTTAGAACATTTCCCTGGTTGCTGTCCTTCGGTGTGTAAATCGCCATTTCTAGATGAGAATTGTTCAAAAAAATATTTCTTCATTTGTATTAATCTAGGCGCTATTAATGCAGATGTAAAACAAACTTTACTTACACACATACATGGTAAGTTAGCTCGGGATTATGCAATCTCCTTATAATTAGAATTTTTCTTTTAGGCTTAAAATACGTTATGGGAATAAATTGCTGTTATATACCTAACCTTATTTCTAGCTTTTTCTCTTCTCGTCTGTCATTCTCTTCGTTTTCTTTACGTAGTCGTCTCGCTTTTGGTTTTGCCACGATTAACTGGGACTGCTGGTAAATGACTACTGGGAGCTGTACTGCAACTACGAGGATGGAATTTAAACTGCTCTAACTAAAGCTCAAGTATTCGTTCCACAACCTAAATGTCAAATTTGTTCCTTTATCACCTGTATTAATAAACATTGTATTGTCGAGTTTATCTCGTAACCTGTTATGTAGTATACATGGCATTCAGCAGGGATCACTACAGTCTCTACGGAAGATTAAGTGCACTTGAATTAATTATATTACAGATTATTCTTACTGAACCGTTTACCTTTGTTGCAACTTCTTTGTCGTATTGCTATCCGCAACCATCTCGCTTTTATAAAAGTACACTAACTCAGAACTATTTTAACTTGATCAAACCATTAGTTAGTATTTAGTGCACACACTAAATCAAATTTAAAGTAATTATTACTGAACTTTTACGTAAAACACCTAGTGTTGTTTTAGCCTTTAGCTTCCATCATTGATATTATCTTATTAATAATTAACTACTCTTTCCGCTATCGTACGCTGACATTCACAAAAAGTTGACTGTGATACTTCAATGTGTGTATAAAAATTATAATGCATCGTAATTAGGGAAGTACATACAGTTCAAGTTTGAATCGATTGTTACTTGCCACTCTACCAAAGTGGGGGTCGTGGGTTCAAGTCCCATTCGAATTAATCTTCTACTGTATGTACTTTAGAAGTTCAATTCAAATGTGTGTATGTGTGCGTGTGCGTGTCCGTGTTCGTATTCGTGTGCGTGTGCGTGTGCGTGTGCGTGTGTGTGTGCGTGTGCATGTTCATGTGCGTATGCGTGTACGTGTTTGTGTGCGTGTGCATGTGCGTGTGCGTGTGCGTGTGCGTGTGCGTGCGCGTGTCCGTGCGTGCGTGTGCGTGTGCGTGTGCGTGTGCGGGTGCGTGTGCGTGTGCGGGTGCGTGTGCGTGTGCGTGTGCGTGTGCGTGTGCGTGTGCGTGTGCGTGTGCGTGTCAGGTTTACGGCTGAAAGATCTTTCAACGTAACAGAGAGGGGTGGTAGGTTCTTCTCTTTATAAATTAATAAGTTGTACAAGAAAAATCTCGCGACTGGCCCTCGTCAGTGTTAATATTGAAAATATATGTGTTAATTACGAATTTCTATTGTTTCATATCGTGATAGTGGGACAATGGTATACTTACCTTTGGCGATCTTTTTCATCAACGCCCAAGTATAAGAAATCTAAAATTATATTGTGTCGACTGTTTAGCCGTCGCGTCGTGTTATTATTACACCTATTAAGATATACAACTATTGTTCATTCTTGGGAAATTTATAAATAAATTTACTCTTGTTGAGGGAACTGTCGTTTATTTGCTATTCCTGTTGCTTCCCTTTTTCAAGCTTTACAGGGCCTCTCCTTCAAGAAATAATAATTTTTCTTTTTTTTCTTTCAAGCTTGTCGCGCCTACAATTGCATTCTTGCTGTGTAACTAACCTAACCATCTATCTACCCTTATAAACCTTCAAAACACCTACGCTATCCGAGTGTTCTGCGATCTCAGGAGCATTGGCTGAGTTAATAATCGAGATAACTAATTCCTCCCCATTCTATGTGACGTGATTGGTTAGACACGTTGCATATTGAACAACTAATGACGCCCCAAATGTTCAAATTGTCACCTGTACTGTTCATTCAGTACAGAGCTGCAATCTATCACTCATAGACAAAATAGCAGTCTAGCAAAAACCAGTATGTCTTGACATGCAAAAATAACACAAAACAATGGCCACTTTAAATACTGCTTTGCGTCAAAGTAATACTAGCACTATTAAAGTTTTTCGTGTTTCATTAACGAACCGATTTCAAAATGCCGTTAACTAATGAAATAGCATTTGATATGCTTGCTGTATAATTTGAATGCACGAAGAATTTAACTGTTACTGCGCGGTATCCAGAAAGGCATCGTTACGAGGAAAGAGTTTTTGAGAAATTGGCTCGGCGTTTAAGAAATTCCGGAATTATTTATCGTCCCATCTTTCGTACACCTGGTGGAGTCCAAACTGAAGAAAATATCACAAACGTACTAGCGCATGCATAATTTAATCCTCATGGAGATATTTCTGACGACTTAAGTATTTCCCAAAATACCTTCAAATGAATTATAAAAGACCATAGGTAGATATCTACAAAACATAATACTCTGGACATACTCATATCATTTAACAAAAAAAATTTTATTTAAAATTTTAACTTCAAATCTGGTAGCTTAAAATCCTAAGGCTAATTTTAACATCGATGGACAAGTGAATTTCCACAACATGCAATCATACAATCCTCATTGGATGAAGGATGTGCAACATCATGGCAGGTAGAGCGTAAACATTTGCTGCGGTATATTGGGAGGGAGGATTATTGCGCCATTTATATTTATTGAAAAACTGACCGGTAAAATTTACCTCGATTTTCTAACCAACGAATTGTTAGTTGTTTTACAAAAAATGCCATTAGAAATACGCCAAAACACGTTTTCTCAACATGATGGGTGTCCAACACATTCTTCGACAAAATGTCCATCAATTTTTGGACAGAACATTTTCTGACAAATGGATAGAAAAGGGTAGTTTACTTCCGTGGCCAGACAGGTATTTATATTAAAAAAAAACTTATAGCAAGAGTAGTAAAAAACGTTTCAATTTCTAGGTCAACTGATCTGACTTGTTTGGATTCTTATTTTTGGGGGAGGTTGAATGATATTGTTTATTTAACCAAAGCAACTAACATGGAGAATATGGTAGAGCGAATAAGGAACACTATTCGCTGTATTCCAATGGCAGACTCCTGTTTTGTCTACGCTTGAGAGATTGATCAGGACGGGTGATAATTTGAACATTTGGGGCGTCATTAGTTCTTCAGTACTAGCACTGTTGGACACCATTGTTTTATAACATCGAACTTTTTGGAGGTCACAAATAATATATAGGAGAAATTCCTAACGCGATATAACAATTTAAAAGATTCCATTCTGAATTAAAGATACGCCCCCTGGTGACATTTAATATATTAAATTTTATTCCTATTGTTTTAATGGTTTAATAATTAATGACTGTTAAATGTGTTCTCTAACTTTCTTACTTGCAAAGTAAACTAAAAGACTAAACCGTAAATGTTAACACTCAACAATCCTCTCTCAAACGAGACTCAGTTTATAAAGAAATTAATTTTTTCCAGCGAACATGAGAAAAACGCCTAAAAAAGAGAAAACGTATCTAAGCTTACGTAGCTTATAATAAAACTATTTTGAACATACCTTGATAGTGCCGATTTAAGAGAAAAAGCCGATTTTTTAATTTGGGGCTTACGTACGCCCCCTAGGGCAATCGCAGAAACTTGGAACAAATTTCCAAAGATTTCTCTCGGTCACTTTTAGTATCAATATTTTTTCCCGAAACTGTGCGATGCGTAGTTTCTCATACACAGCCGGCCTCCTTTATAAATGAGCCACTCGGTATATTCAAAATTGCAAGTTGTTACACGTCCAAACCGCACTAGGCGTCGTGTGTGCTTACTAATGCAAGCAGGTTGACAAGCCAGCTAACAGGGAGATGGGCGTGGTCGAAATAATAAGTAAAATGAATTATTAATACGCTAAACACCTTACACCGATATTCAAACAGCTCAGTCCGGGAAAATATGTCTCTAGGCGCCACCACAATCGAAACTTTGCTAAAATAATTGTCTTAAGCTGGGTGTTAATTAACCCTACCTGATTGTGGAAAGTAGGATTGTGCTTACTCAGTAAACTCTTACACGAGGGTTCTACAACAAACACTCGTCCAAAACAATTCAACTCAAACTCAAATATATTTAGTACTACCCAGGTTATTAGAAACTTCTTGAATACACCTCGTATACCAAAATTTCCACAACAAAATTTATCACTCAAATTCAACTGCATTCACGTAACCAACAGTTATAAATAAAAAAAAAACTGAAATACACGGGTCGTCACAAACTTCCTGATTGTACCCTGTACATCCAGAATACCAATAAAACAATAAAGTTAAATTTCTACTTATTAATGAGTAAATAGTTCTTCATTCAATGATCGATAATAATTTTTAAAATTCCTAACCAAAAGAAAGGCAATGTCATCGGCTTAACCCATTAATTCCCAAGGGTAGAAAAAAACATTTTTTTTCAATGAAACTTTATATACTAACTACAAATACATCAATTAAGATAAATTAGGTGAAAAAAAAAGTTTTTCCCCAGTACAAACGGCACACCATAATGTTTCGTATACGAAACGTTGGGACTAGCGTGCATCGAATTTACCGGGAGTGAAAGTTTTCGAAACAGTCTGGATGTAAATGGACTTGACATTTTGCACATATATAAAGTGTGTAAGTCTTGCACTGTTCGCATCTCCTTCTTGTTTTACTCTCCTGTTGTTTTATGATGTGTCCAATATTATCGAAACGAATTTCTGCTGGTAAAAAATTTTTGGACGGCCGCCCGAATTTTGTTTTGTTTGTCATACCGTTCCTATTTGCGTTGTTCTCTTCAGAACAAAGTTCAGTCGCTTCTTGCGTTTTCATCAAAGTAACGGCTACACAAGATTTAAAATCTATTTGAGGTGTTTTTTTTCCTGTTTGCAAGGTTATATATTTTCCAGGCATTCACTATAACACGGTCAACTAGATTTATAAATAGTTGCCATCACCATTTTTTCCTCTTACACGAATTCTGTAATTTGCAATTCCGTTACGATACACGTCGACGCCGCCCATATTCTTATTGTAATTAGCGATGACTCGCGGCTGAGGAATACCCCACCATCTTCTTTTCTTTTCTGTTGTATCTTTTAGCGGACACTAAAGGCTCAAGGCTGCAATTATTAGTAGTAACGGTTACAACAGAATTATCATTCCAACGCACTAATAATATTTAGTTGTGCCCATCAAAACAGAAATCATATGTTCCTCGCTCTTCTTTCTGAAATTTCTTCACTGCTTGTAATGTGTTATTACATGCACGATTTTCGCGAATTGTTCCTGTGGCATAAAATCCTCTAGTTTTTAGCAAACAAAACAAATTATGAGACGAAAAAAGTTGTCAAGATATCTAGAGATGTCTAGACGGATCCTCGACTCCAGACAAGAGATCTAAGACAACCTGTTCTCATAGACCTAATTCAGTTTTTTTGTAAATTAATTCATCTTCTGTCCACCATATGGTATAAACTTATATAAATATCCATTCTAACTGCATAGACACCATAATTTGAAACCAAACCGCACAGGCTTTCCTTTTATGAACATCTTACAACTGTGCCTCCCAAAATATGGTACCATCTCTTCGTCTATGGATAAGTTATGCGAAAATATCCCAAATTGCATGTTCTTGTCGCTTATTGCATCAAAAATGGGTCTCAATTTGGAAAACTTATCATTTTTATCCAATTGGACATTATCCGACTCATGCAATTCCGTACTAACTGGACACCTTTGTCTTCGTCTTTCGACCAATAAATTTTTGTCGCTGGTAAGGTGTGATAACCCGAAAAAATTGATATGCCAATAAAACGTTTCAGAGTAGAAAACCATGTCTATTATTATCATTAGCATATTTTTTTGAGAAATCGACAATTTTCTCTAAAACATCATCCGAAAAATATAAAGAAAATACTTCGTAAGGAGATTTTACACTGACTTTGCGCTCAATTTCTTCTAGTGCGATCTGTTCTTTATTTTCAGCAAAACTGGCGTATGCTGGAGTAACTTTTCTCCATTTCGGGATTATCTTCTTTTCTTTATTTTTCGAAAGCTTCATTTTTTCGAAGTTGATGGTATTACTTCTTCTGGAATTTCGTCTTCATCAAGATTTGTGTGAACTTCAAATGTACCCGCTATATCTGGCATCTCTGTATCATTTTCTGATATATCATCTTCAAAATTTTCTTCATCCGTAAGTTCATCTACAGGGGGCGGGATGTACACTGCATGAATGTTTACAGCTCTTTCCAAATCATCATGTTCTTCCAAGTAAGGCAATAACTCCGCGGTAGGCAAAGGCCTTCTATTTTCCCAAGGCATAACTGACAAATAAATGCCACAATTAGAAAAATATTTTTGTCATTCAAAATAATTCATCAATACATAATAATTTGATGAATGACAAATACTCACTTGATTTTTATAAAAAAAAAACAAAGCAAGACAAGTTTCATGTAATTGTATAAACAAACTGACCAAATATGCGAAAAGAAGAATCGACAAGCAGAACATCTCTCATTATAATAAATTATATAAATTTACAAAACCAAAATAAGAAAAGCAATAAGGTATTATTTGAATTACAGCATCATAAAATGCAAGAACACTTATCTGCGTTCCGTCCGGTTGGTCATAACACATCTGGTGCAAAAGATGCCTAGAAATCCCAACGTTTCGTGAACGAAACGTTTCAGAGAAACTTGAATATCTCGTAAAATAATAAAGTAAATGCTAACAGGTAAAAACGTTTCACTAAATAAAATACTAGGGAAGACGAATACATAAAACGGTTTGTCATAATTTGAATATAAATATTTATTTTTTATAAGAAAAGTATCGCAAGATTAGACTGGCCTCTAGGGTTCAATCTATCTATACAGCACAATTAAAATGATATTTTATTTTTCACAATTTTCATGACACATGGTAAAAGGCGATGTCTTCTTTCGCTAAGAAGAAGTTACAATTAAATTGCTCAATATATAATCTCAAAAAAAAATAGGAAGCAAAATGTTTCGTATACGAAACGTTGGGAATTAATGGGTTAATAATTGCTACTCCAATATAATAGTGATAAAGTGCTGCAAAACAGTCAAACGAGAATAATCCTTGAAGGTTTAATATTCCTAACATGAACGATATCTTTTAAATTTAATTTAATTTTTATAATACTTCTGAATCGTATTTGACATTCGTAAATATGTAAGTTCTCAAAACTCCATCTCTTAGTTATACTTAATGAATTTTAATTAACATCCGATCCGTCATTATTGTATTGCGTTAATGAAACTAACATGAAAATTTTTGCAATCAACCTGGCAAATATAACCTTTCAGGTTGTTCATTGATCTTAATTCCAAAATATGCAAAGTTTACATTTAACTTGTCGAAAACTAGGTCACCACTTAAGTAAACGTCACAAATGTATCTCATAACTGGCTAAATAAACAACAAAAATAAAAGTTAACGATAAATAAATATACTGTCCTGCATAAAATAATAAACAAATGTTTACATACACAACAGCGTGGTTGATAAAACACTGTCAACACAAATTTGCGTTTCTGCAAAAATCCTTAATACTAAAACACCCAATACAACATAACTCGAGACCGATTATCTTTTTCCCTCAACAATAATTAAAAATTACCCAACAATACGCAAATCACAACTAAACAAAAAGATAATCGTGCTTATCTGAGTTTTCAAGGTTCTTAAATGTAATTGTTACTTAAAATTGTCCATGAATCCTTCGCTCTTCTTTCTTCTTTCTTCCCGTAAATTAATTATTTGTAGTCCATTTGTATTCCTTAGATTGCCTGAAGGCACATAACAAATACTTCACAATTCCACAAACACTTATTCCTTTCTGTAATCGCGATTAGTCCAACTATGCGAAGTTATTACTCCAATAAACCGTACTAAACTGTACACATTTGGTTGCCTCTTAAAAGTTTCTCGCAACCTTTAGGACAATTTAGCCCTTCCTTACACAAATAAACTTTTAATGTCATATAAAATTAGCTTAACATTGGCTCTATTTACTACGAATACTTCGCTCACTTAAAGGTGGTTCCATAAATAATTTATACTAAAGATCAGTACAAGCTCACGCGTCGTACTTCAACACTATAACGTAATAACTGTTATCTTTTTTATAAATCTGCTTACGCACTTTTTCTTTTGAAGAACAAAAACTGATTTTATCTTCAATCTCAATTTTATTAATTGTTTTATTTATGAATGTCTTATACGATTCATCCCCTTTCGGGTTACGCAGTTGTTTAAACAATGACTGCCTTCAATATTATTCACAAATATAACTCCAACTCAACCCATTCTGATTTCACACTTCACCTCGCGCGCGTCTCTCACCAAAAGCCAAAAGCTAAAAGCTAAAAAGCTAACGTCAATCTCGGACTTTCCTATTTATACCTTAAGCCATCCATTTTTAAACATGTCTGACTTCCTTGATATATTCACCAATGGTATTCATTCAAACTTTCTTAGGGCCGACTGATGCTACCCTCTGTACAACCACGCTTATAACTACAATACATCGCCATGTTTGTTCTTACTTACAAATTTTACAATTACTTTATGGAGAAGGCATTTTTCGTCATCCCATTCATTCAGTGGCCACTCTGGACCATTACACAACTTTCAACGTTTATCTCCCACATGCGCTCGATCTCCTTCTGCAACATTTGCAAAAATAAGTACAGTCTAAGGTCTCAAATCCCATATACGTACATGTATTCTCAAAACAAATTGCACAACATTACGAGAACTTTCTATAATTAACCATTAAACATACCAAATCTTACTCTACATGTTTTCTAAAACATTCTACACTTATACACTCACATCTTCCGGCCAAAATTACTCCTTTATCCACCAAAATTCCATTTCTTATCAAGTAGTCAAACAGTAGCAAACATTATCGTCCCAACGACAAATTTCTCTTCACATTTACATTCATCAGAATCTAGTTATTCCAACACCAATGTCTCTATAACGTTCAAATACACGTATCTACATACTGAATGATATTTCTCCTAAATTTCCAATGGCGTATCACCCACCCACATACATTATACATATACACAAAAATTTTTTTTTTCGTTCAAACTCAATACACCCGTACTCAAAACACGTAATACACGTCATTATAACATCCTACATACAGGGTGCGTCAACGCAACCTTACAAAGTAAATATATCAAGCAATTTATGTTTAAATACAAATGCCGAACGAACATATATTTCGCTTTTCATTTGTAAAGGATTGTCTGCATTTAGAATTTGGCTTAATTAAATGTTATCACCTTTGATTCATGACTGTTACAGATCTTAAAAATAGGTACAGGTAATTAATATCATCAGATTGAGGGCAATTTTGATGAATGATAACAATAACCATTTATTACATTATTGAGCTAGCTGGAGTGTCCCGATAAAAGGAAAGAGGAATATGTTGAGTAATTATTAAAGTATATTTACACAAACATAAATGTGATAACAATAAAAGTAAAGTTTAGTTAATGAACGTTACCTTTATAAATTAAAACCACTTAGTTAAAATTGAATCATTTCACATTTTCATAAAAAATTACATACAATTTTTACTAAATGATTTTGAAATTGTAAAGACTGAAAAAGAACCCAAATATTATTCTTTGTAGCCAGGTGTATGAAAGCAAGGTAATAGTCGCAGGTAATACGTACGTTACAAAACCATCCCCAACGTGAGAATCGTCACAAACGTGTTACAGAATCTAGAAGAAGATAATAACAAAGATCTTAGTAATAGGACAATAGCAACATTAATGGAAGCTAAAAAATCAACATCGCAAAATAAAAGTGTATTATACTCGTTAATTTCTAACGAAACCAACAACTAGCAAAGTGAGTGGGTGTAAACATAGACTAAACAAACTAAGAGTAATTAATGTGATTTATGAACAAAATAAAATAATTCTAGTAGCACTTATAAAAGGAGAAGGAAATACAATAAGGAATTGTATTTGAGCGCGCTGGTCGAGTTACAGGTCGAATCAGCGGAAACGAAAATGACCGTCAGTTAAATCCCATTGTCACATTTGAGTCGCGGGCAGAATATTTAACAAGAATATTAAACAGGATTTAAAAATGCGACCCATTAGTCAAATTTTAAAGTTGTTAAAAACTAAAGTTCCGTATTCATTCGTATCGCATCATGACAACGCTCCAACAGTTTAACTATTGGTTTCTCTAGGACTCAAAAAGTCAATACGATTTAAAAAGAAAAGTAGCATTCTTTACATAAAAAATTTGTAAGTAACGTAAAAAGCAGGAAATGTTAGTACACTCTTTGTATATCGGCTAATAACCTGTATTGAGTAAGCATCCTTCAATGTTAGTCACGCATACCTACACTTTATCAATCCGTTATTGAGTTACAGCAATTTCAGAATGTACCTAAATGCACTTTCTCAGTTGAACAAAACAATCTTAACCCTACGAGATTGTACTTGGCCATTCGAGTTTGTTCACAATGTTTTATTTTTTATGTACGATAGATTGGATAAGTTTCATTTAAGTAAATTTAAAGAATAATTTAGATTTTACTATTCCCGTTACATAAATGCGATAATTCTTATTATATAGTATGTGCCATGTACTTTAAAACAAGACATCTTTTTAATTCGCTGCAAACTGCATTTTTACATTCATGCGACATATACACATGTAGCTAAAGAGATTTGATAATTTTTTAAGCAAATGTGGTATAACCTGGCATTTCACAATGTTTCAAAGTTTCGTCAAAATCGGCATGTGTCTATGTGCGTGTATGCTTGCTGTGTGCGTGGGCGGGCGCGTGTTGCGTTGCAAACCTGTGTGTGTGTGCTGTGTGCGTGGTGCGTGTGTGCTGTGCTGTGTGTGCGTGTGCGTTGTGTGTGCTGTGCGTGTGTGCGTGTTGTGCTGGGTGCGTGTAGTGCTGTGTGCTGTGCGTTGTGCGTGTGTGCGTGTGTGCGTGTGCGTGTGTGCGTGTGTGTGTGTGTGCGTGTGTGGTGTGTGCGTGTGTGCGTGTGCTGTGTGCTGTGTGTGTGCGTGTGTGCGTGTGTGTGTGTGCGTGTGTGCGTGTGTGTGTGCTGTGTGCTGTGTGTGTGTGTGCGTGTGTGCGTCTCTGCGTGTGTCCGTGTGTGTGTGTGTGTGTGTGTGTGCGTGTGTGTGTGTGCGTGTGTGCGTGTGTGTGTGTGCGTGTGCGTGTGTGCGTGTGCGTGTGTGTGCGTGTGTGCGTGTGTGCTGTGTGCGTGTGTGTCGTGTGTGCGTGTGCGTGTGTGCGTGTGTGCTGTGCGTGTGTGCGTGTGTGTGCGTGTGTGTTGTCGTGTGTGCGTGTGCGTGTGTGTGTGTGTGTGTGTGTGTGCGTGTGGTGTGTGCTGTGTGCGGTGCTGCGCGTGCGTCGCGTGCGCGTGCGCGTGTGTGTGCGTGTGTGCGTGTGTGCGTGTGTGCGTGTCGTGTGTGCTGTGTGCGTGTGGTGTGTGCGTGCGTGCGTGCGTGCGTTCGTGCGTGCGTGCGTGCGTACGTGCGTGCGTGCGTGCGTGCGTGTGGTGCGTGCGTGCGTGCGTGCGTGCGTGCGTGATGCGTGCGTGCGTGCGTGAGTGCGTGCGTGCGTGCGTGCGTGCGTTGCGTGCGTGCGTGCGTGCGTGCGTGCGTGAGTGCGTGCGTGCGTGCGTGGTGCGTGCGTGCGTGCGTGCGTGCGTGCGTGCGTGCGTGCGTGCGTACGTACGTACGTGCGTGCGTGCGTGCGTGCGTGCGTGCGTGCGTGAGTGAGTGCGTGCGTGCGTGCGTGCGTGCGTGCGTGCGTGCGTGAGTGCGTGCGTGCGTGCGTGCGTGCGTGCGTGCGTGAGTGCGCGTGTGTGTGTATGTGTTTGTGTTGCTACAGGCTAAATACTCATTAGAGCATCCAGCTCGTAAGGGAAATTTGTTTCACGGCATAGCTCAGTGGTGTGGGTGGGGTTTTTACTCAATGTTGTAAAAGGACACTTGTTAGGACTCCGAAAACCTCGAAGTCGGGTCAAAAAGGCGCACCTATTAAATACATTTATAGCGAAAAGGACGTCATGAACTGATTTGAGGTTGGCCTAACAGGAAACCAAAACGTTCACTCAAAAATAAACTAGTCTGCTACTAAAAATTATATTCCAAAGATATCTCCGCGAAGTTCACTTAAATTCTCGTGAAGTTCTAAGCTTTAAAACTAAGCCTCAAAATTGCGAAAATAGAACCAAAACTCACTAAAATCTCGTCAAACCGCAACGCAAAAATTATTATCTCAAATAACCAAAAATAAATAGAGATACGATAATCAGTTCTTCAATTTAAAACACAAAGTGCGTCACTACAGCAAAACTAAACGTTATGGAAAATTTATAAAGCCCTAAAATTTGCGGAACGTCGATCTCGGGATATATCTACATTCGTCGAAAAATACAGTTCGTTTTCAAACAATAACAAACTGCTTACCTTTTGGCTAATCAGGCGTCAGCAAAGATGTCTGAAATCGGAATGTTGGTTCCTATAAAAAAGTGATTCCAAAAAAAACGGCGACTCTTCGAAAAACTCTCGTATGTGCAAAATCAAACAGCTGTTTGGTCAACGACCGACTACTTTATAATTACGTCACTTTATAATCTAAAATCTCTTTCAAATGACATTTTTGGTGCAGATTAATTTAGTGAGTTCCTGTTGAAGAGGGAGTTTTACGTATATCGCACAGCTCAAACAAATGAAAATCAGATTCGCTGTAAATAGTGCCACTTTAATTAAGTGTAGATTAAATTAATCAACGTTAAGCAACGCTTTGAAGATAACGCAATACTCACTAATATGGTTACATATTTGTGCATTAACGATAAATCAGATGAAAAACTAGTCATTTGTGTGCTGTTGGCTGAAGTATCTGTCGTAAATTTAGTTAGAGAAAATATGAATAGGGTGTTGTCGTTTGTGAAGTTTTATATGGAGAGCGTTACGGCAGAAAGTCAGCTATCAAATTCAATACCTTGCAGACCCCTTGTCCGACCTATTATATTGTAGTCCAGAGGAAGGAGAGTATTCTATTGTTGTTGGTGCTACGTAAGGTAAACTTTTATTTTGTTATTTTGTTGGTGACATAACAAAGTGCGTGTTTTTCTTCTTATGTTTGTGTGGAGTATGTAAACTCCTGCTTTCGTGTAAAATTATTGCAGAAAAGCCCTTCAGGCAATTTTAGAAATTGCGTGAGTGTGCACGTATGCATTGTACCCGTGCGTGTGTTTGTAAGCGTGTGTACGCGTCCATATGCGTGTGCGTGTAAATGAGCGTATTCGTGTGCGAACCCCTGTATTTGTATGTACGTGGACGTGCGCGTGTGCATGTACATATGCATGTGCGTGTGGGTAAACGTTAGCGTGTGCCAACCCACGTATGCATGTGTACGTGCGCATGCGAGTGCATGTGCACGTGCGTGTATATGTGTGTCTGTGAGTGTGGAGGCATTTGTGTGTTTGTTGTGCGTGCGTGAGCGTGTAAGTGCGTGTGAGCGTTTGAGCGATCGTTTGAATGTGTTTACACGACGGATTGTGCGTGTGCGTGTGCGTGTATGTGTGTCTCTGCGTGTGTGCGTGTGTGTGTGTGTGTGTGTGTGTGTGTGTGGTGTGTGTGCGTATGTGTGTGTCTGAGTGTGTTTGTAAGTGATTGTGCGTAAGTTATGCGTATTCGTATGTGCGTGCGTGTGCGTGTACCTGACGTGTACGTGTACGTGTACGTGTACGTGTACGTGTACGTGTACGTGTACGTGTACGTGTACGTGTACGTGTACGTGTACGTGTTCGTGTACGTGTACGTGTACGTGTACGTGTACGTGTACGTACGTGTACGTGTACGTGTACGTGTACGTGTACGGGTACGTGTACGTGTACGTATACGTGTACGTGTGTACGTGTACGTGTACGTATACGTGTACGCGTACGTGTACTTCTATGTGTACGTGTACGTGTACACAAGATTTTTTCCTTGTAAATTTGGCTTGGCTTTAGATGTCAAAGTATGGTCCCTTTGATTATTTTAGTGGATCCACTTTTCATCACCAGTAACTACACGATGCAGGAAACCCTTCCATTTATATGTGCCGAGCGGTAGGATTGTGCGTCTGCGTGTATATATGTCGGTGTGTGTGTACGTGTGTGTGCATGAGTGTGTGTTTGTAACTGATTGTGCGTATGCGTTTGCGTATTCGTGTGTGCATGCGTGTGCGTGTACCTGACATGTACGTGTACGAGTACGTGTAAGTGTACGTGTACGTATACGTGTACCTGTACCTGTACGTGCACGTGTACGTGTACGTGTACGTGTACGTGTTCGTGTATGTGTACGTGTACGTGTACGTGTACGCGTACATGTACGTCTTTGTGTACGTGTACGTGTGCACAAGATTTTTTCCATGTAAATTTGGCTTGGCTCTAGATGTCGAAGTATGGTCCTTTTTGATTATTGTAGTGGATCCATTTTTCATCACCAGTAACTACACGATGCAGGAAACCCTTCCATTTATATCTGGCAAGCGGCAGGATTGTGCGTGTGCGTATGCGTGTACATGTGTCTGTGTGTTTGTGTACGTGTGTGTGTATGAGTGTGTTTGTAACTGATTGTGCATATGCGTATGCATATTCGTGTGTGCGCGCGTGTGCGTGTACCTGGCGTGTACCTGACGTGTACGTGTACGTGTACGTATACGTGTACGTGTACGTGCACGTGTACGTGTACGTGTATGTGTACGTGTACGTGTACGTGTACGTGTACGTGTACGTGTACGTGTACGCGTACATGTACGTCTATGTGTACGTGTACGTGTGCACAAGATTTTTTCCATGTAAATTTGGCTTGGCCCTAGATGTCGAAGTCTGGTCATTTTTGATTATTGTAGTGGATCCATTTTTCATCACCAGTAACTACACGACGCAGGAAACCCTTCCATTTATATCTGGGAAACGGCAGGATTGTGCGTGTGCGTATGCGTGTATATGTGTCTGTGTGTGTGTGTACGTGTGTGTGTGTATGAGTGTGTTTGTAACTGATTGTGCGTATGCGTATGCGTATTCGTGTGTTCGTGCGTGTGCGTGTACCTGACGTGTGCGTGTACGTGTACGTGTACGTGTACGTGTACGTGTACGTGTACGTGTACGTGTACGTGTACGTGTACGTGTACGTGTACGTGTACGTGTACGTGTACGTGTACGTGTACGTGTACGTGTACGTGTACGTGTACGCGTACATGTACGTCTATGTGTACGTGTACGTGTGCACAAGATTTTTTCCATGTAAATTTGGCTTGGTACTAGATGTCGAAGTCTGGTCCTTTTTGATTATTGTAGTGGATCCATTTTTCATCACCAGTAACTACACGACGCAGGAAACCCTTCCATTTATATCTGGCAAGCGGCAGGATTGTGCGTGTGCGTATGCGTGTATATGTGTCTGTGTGTGTGTACGTGTGTGTGTGTATGAGTGTGTTTGTAAGTGATTGTGCGTATGCGTATGCGTATTCGTGTGTTCGTGCGTGTGCGTGTACCTGACGTGTGCGTGTACGTGTACGTGTACGTGTACGTGTACGTGTACGTGTACGTGTACGTGTACGTGTATCGTGTACGCCTACGTGTACGTGTACGTGTACGTGTACGCGTACATGTACGTCTATGTGTACGTGTACGTGTGCACAAGATTTTTTCCATGTAAATTTGGCTTGGCACTAGATGTCGAAGTATGGTCCTTTTTGATTATTGTAGTGGATCCATTTTTCATCACCAGTAACTATACGATGCAGGAAACCCTTCCGTTTATATCTGGCAGGCAGCATTTCACATGACAAAAATCGGCGTTGAACGCTTCCCGGCATCAGTTCAATCCCTTATTCTTGAATCGTTCTCAATGATTTCATCCGATTGATGTTGTTGAGTCACTCCTAATGTTAGTGATAAATCTTTTCGCTATCTTTTCCAGTTAATAAGGGTATACTTTATTGAAGCCACTAAAAGCAACCCTTTCCGAGAAAAACGCATCTGAAGCTGATGATGCATGTAAATTATAAGACTAATTCGATAGCTATTACGTGATATTGTAATCTTTTTTGAAGACTTTGGCAAAGGTGAACTCTGACACACTCTCGGTATTTCCTTGACAGTATCCATAAACCAATAACATGTCGGTATACCCTACATTGGTATATTGTAATAGTTTCAACTAAATAAAGCTACTGTCATATTTAAGCAACCTTTGCTACTAAGTTTTCTTAATAATTTAAGAAACTTAAATTTTCTTTTAAATTTTCATCATGGCTGGGCAATATACCAATGCAGAATAACCCGATATGTTATTGGTTTTTGTATATTGTCAAGGAAATAGCAGAGAATGTGTCAGAGTTTACTCTGAAAGGTTTCCAAATCGACAGACACCAAGTCATCCAGTGTTTCCTGCAGTGGAGCGACATCTTCGAGAAACTGTTCGCCTACCTCCTGAAACTGTTGATTATCGAAGGTAAACAAAAATAAAAAAAAGATTTCAAAATTAAAAAATCATTATTAGGCCGCGTTCTGTAAGAATTCCTGAAATTGAAAAAGAGTGTCTAAAACCACCATTAATAGAACACTTAGAGGAGAGCTACTACATCCATACCACAAGCAGCAAGTTCAAGACATCTTAACCCATCCTGAAGTGCGATTAGTTTTTTGTCTATTTATCAATGTGCAAAGAGCAATTGATTTTAACTTTCCAAAAAACGTTCTGTTCACCGACGAAGCGTATTTCAGAGGAAGAGGGTAACTAATTTTCATAACGAACACGTTTATGGAGACGAAAATCTGCATGCAATCAAAGTTAGACATTTTCAACATGAATGTAAAATTAATATGTGGGCCGGGTTAATAGGAAATATTATTGTTGATCCTATCATTTTACCACAAAGATTAACCGGTGAAATTTACTTGCAATGTCTTCAAAATACGATGCCAGGTTTACTGGATGATTTACCTGTACAAGTTCGGAGAGATGTGTGGTTCATGCACAATCGGGCTCCACCAAATTTTTGATTACCTGTTCGAAATTACTTAAATGAACAGTACCGAAACAAATGGATAGGTAGAGGTAATGATGCTCCTGTGAATTGGCCACCACGTTCTTCCGGCTTAAATCCATTGGTTTTTTATGGGGACATATTAAGTCCATGTTTTACATGACTCCAGTAGAAAATGAAAGCTAACTGTGGCAGAGTATTCAGGATGCAGCAAATAATCTTCGAGATAATGAAGAAATTATGCAAAGGGTTAATTTTAATTTTCAGAGTCGTGTAAATCTTTATATGCGTGAAAACTTTGAACAGTTTTTATGACATATTTTTGTATTTGCATTTAAGCTTTCAGTTTAATTTTTGTCTTAAACTTGATTTTATATTATTTTTTTCCTTCAAGACAAGGAAGTAAAACCATCAAAACAATGAAAAATCTTTGACATTGCCAAATTTTGGAGAAAATACTGCAATACCTTGTAATCGCTTTCAACTCACTTTGACAATTTACGTGCGTCATCAGCTTTAGATGCGCTTTTCTCGGAAAGAGTTGCTTCTAGCGACTTCAACAAAGTATATCTTTCTCAACTCTAAAAAGTAGAGAAAAAGATTTATAAAGTTCAAAATGACATACACCGTGGCACAAAAAAGTTATACTGATTTTAAGGTCTCCTAATCATAGCTTGTAACGCCCTCTAGGAGATACAACAAAATCGTTCACAAATTTGAATTTCTCATCACTAGAAACCCCTGTATTATAACAAATAAAAAATTAGGCGTGATTAACTCTTATATTATATTATATTAAAAAGGTAAATTGCACCACAGTCTAGATCAGTGGTGTACAAACTTATGAAACTTACTGTAATTGAGAACTCATTAATTTTTAAGGCGTGAGTGAGGCAGCTATAACGAGTAAAGCATTTGTTTTGTTGGGCGCCACTCAATTCATAGGTTTAATAATTAAAATACAACAACGATTGAGAAAGTTATACCTTATTAACACACGTAATCTGAATAACAATACGCAACTGTATTTAATTGTATATTTAAGTAAAACAAAATATCTGAATAATTCCAGCATAAAATAACTAAAACGATATTTCTCGTAAAGGTTTACGATACTAAAATTACTAAATTGAACACAACTATACAAGCTTATAATCTATCTTTACTTAAAATCCAAAATCCAATATGACCAACAATATTCAATAATAATGAAACGTATGCTGACCTATGTGAACAAATATTACGGTTAATCTAGGATATGAACTCAAATGTTTTTATCTGAGGAACAGAAAACAGCGGTGTGCGGTCAATTTATCGAAAGCAATTTATCGAATAGAAATTGACTGAATGCGATTTATCGAAAAGAATTTAGCGAAAAAGCAATTTGTCGAATAAGCAATTAATCGAATAACAGTTGACGGAATGGTAAATTTATCGAAAAAAATGCAATCAGTATCCTTTGTGAATGTTTTGAAAAATTAGAGGAAGGAATGCACACTCTTCTATAATTAAAAAGCTGTTATTGTGAATCTCCCCATGCTTGTCGCTAATGGCGACCCGTCGCTAATGAGGTGGCTCATTATGGGTGCATAAACTAAACATTCTTGGTTGAATAATTGTATTTTAATCTTGGAAAACTCGAAAGTTCCAAAATTAATTGCTAATCGATAATCGTTATTCGCTGACTTATTATTGTTATGGGTATATATTATTACACCTTACGAATATTATTTACCGGCAATTGTTACTTTTAGTTACGCGCAACAAACATATTAAAAATGCCGTTAGTGTTTATAAATAGTGAAAAGGGGAAGAAAAATTTATACGTGGATGGACAATTATATTATCAAGATCGAAAAGTTGATACCACAATTTACTGGAGATATGAAAATTACAAAAAAACAAAATGTGGTGGACGTGTGTGATAATCATAATCATGCTGCCAATGCAGCACATGTAGAGGCAAGCAAAGTTATGGATAAAATCCGTGACAATGCTACAAATACTCAAGACGCACCTCACTATATGGTGTCTAATGCTAGTGCAACAGTTACTCAAGCGGGTGCAACTCAACTTCCAAAGGTAGATGTAATAAAAAGGACAATAAGAAGGATTCCCAAAAAGCAGAATGCTGCTCCAGCTTTACCTACTCAACGTAGTGCAATTATTTTTCCTGAAGAATTTATCAACACCAAACGTGGGGATCCGTTTCTTTTGTTTGATTCCGGTACCGCAGAAGATCGAATGTTAATATTTAGTACGAGACGAAATCTTCAAATCCTAACACAGTCGGATCATTGGTATGCCGACGGTACTTTTAAAACTGTGCCACATCGTTTTTGCCCATTGTTTACCATTCATGGATTACAGCAAAATAATGTTATACCATTGATCTATGCCCTTCTACCAGACAAAAGGGAAGAAACATTCCACCGATTATTACGGGAGGTAAAGGAATTGCAACCCATACTAGGTCCATCAACCATTATGACGGATTTGGAACCTGCCATGATCAATGAAATGGTGAGTGCATACCCCCAATCGATGCATCGTGGTTGTCTTTTCAATTTTTTCCAATGCGTTTATCGCCAAATCCAATCACATGGTCTGAAAGTAAGGTACGAAACAGATGAAGATTTTGCTTTGAAAGTAAGATTACTTTCTGCCATAGCATTTGTTCCAACGCAATATGTGGTCGAAGCTTTTGAAATGTTGTGCGATGATGATATTCTGCTACCAGAGTTACAACCAATCGTCTATTACTTCGCAGATACATGGGTAAGACGTCCACAGCGACGCCACCGCGCCGCCGGGAACCTCGATTTTCACATACTTTATGGAATTGCTTTGATGCGGCAGTTCAAGGTTTGTCAAGAACCAACAATTCAGTAGAAGTTTGTCATCGAGGTTTTGAACAACAAATTTGTGCAGATCATCCGAATATCTGGAAATTTGTTAAAGCAATCCAGAGGGAACAAGGGCTTCACGAATTGAGAATCGAACAATATGTAGCCGGACAAGAAGCAAGTAGTACTCGTAAAAAGTACAGAGATTGTGCTCAAAAATCAAACGACTTGCTGAAAGCTTTGACGCCAATAACATGCTTGACTATCTGCGTTGCATCGCACATAAGAGATAATTAATGTACAATAAAAAGTACATAATGTCTCAAAAACGTTTAGGTATTTTAGTAACCAACATTTCAGCATAACACAATTAAGGCTTTAGTTATAATTATTGGATTTGTCTATTTACTTAATTGAGAACTACTAATGAAATTAAATTTTTTTTTTAATTTTTAATGTTTCTACATCATTGGGCAATTTATTAAATATATGAAGTGTATAAAATATTGTTTGATTTTTGCCTTGACTAGTATTTACGGCAAATAAATGAACATTTTCACATTGTCGTGTATAGTGATTGTGTACAGTATCGTCGTTTTTAATAATACATATATTCATCATTTTTATGTAATTTATTTAGTAAATTGTATCTGAGAATGCAGTGTCTTTTACAAAACATTCACAAAGGATACCAATTGCATTTTTTTCGATAAATTTACCATTCGGTCAATTGTTATTCGATAAATTGCTTTTTCGGTAAATTGCTTTCGATAAATTCACCTCGACAAGAAAACAGCTGTTTCTTTATAACCGTATCAAACTAAAATTAACTGATTTGTTGGCTTAAAACGTACTTTGCATAAAAGAATACGTATTACTTACATGTACTCAAAATAAATATATTACTTTGTCTTAAAATGCACTGTGGAATGAGTAGTTCATAAGATACACATACGATAATTTCCATTTGACATTAACGTACAAATAAACGAACTGTATACCATATATGAAGATAACGTACGTCCCATAATATGAACGTAAGGTAAGGTACGATAATTTTCATTTGTCTTCAAGGTACAAACAAACAAATCGTAGACCACGTAGGTAAGGTAATTTTCATGTCTTCCACATACCAATAATGGAAATACTATAAACACAGGCAAACTAACAGCATTAGTAATGATACAAATGTATCCCTATTTTCAATTTTTCAAGACAAAAATTGCATATCATCCTGGTCATGCACTCCATTTTATGAATTTTTGCCTGACGTCATGATTTTGCAACGAACAAAATTTTTTAAATTTCCGCAGTTTCTTAATACAACCGGTTTCCTTATGTAGAAGAGCATTGTAAAAACCTATCCGGGACCCCCTGCATAATCTTTGTTATTAATTATTGTTCTACAAAGCAGAACTGCAAAGAAATAACTTGCACTAGCACTTAATGCTAATGAGTGGGGTTCAATGGCGGCGGTGATTGAACTGCGTTTTCTAAGACGAAAATATTTAATGATCCTGAATATAATTAAAGATTTCTAAAAATAATAATTATTAATTTCGTTTTTAAATTAAATAATTATATTTAAATAGAATTTATAGAATGGATAGTTAATGTTTCCTATCGAATACAATGATGATCCGGGTACAAGAGTTCATAATTAATTATACAAAACATTTACTTAAATTTACATAGGTACCTTTTAGTTACATGATTTCTCCCTCCTTAGGATCGATAGATGAGGGACTCTCCTTTTGAGTATTCCTTACCATTTTAAACTTTTTATTTTGTTTCATACGTTTATATTTAATATAGCTTAATGCTTCTATAGTTAGCACTACTATTACTATCGAATTGGTGTTTACTCATTCAAGGTGATTACTGCACACTTCCAATACGGGTGTTTTTAAATTTTGAACCATTGTTGTAATTTGTTTTACACTCTCACTATTAAGAGTTCTTAATTTAACTACTGGCGATTTTGAATGTGTCCTTGTAGGTAAGGTTTACTTCGCGAGCAAGGCAAGATTGTCATTTATGTTCTCTTCAAGTTGAAAGGTTTTTTCATCAATCTTCGTATGGAAATATAGTTTTTATGTATATATATATATATATATATATATATATATATATATATATATATATATGGCTATAAATTGAATTAAATAATAATTATTATAATAGTATATTTTTGGGGGTAGGGTTCCATATTGAATTTCGTTGGCAAATCAAAATATAACTATTTAACTATTTAATTATCATCATTATATTGAAATGTTTTCGTGAAATCATAAAATTTTTATTTCACTCCCGGAAATGTTCATGTTAATAGTTTAATAGTAATTTGTAATAATTTGTTTCACCGTGTAACAGGCGTCTACGGAATTTGCAAAATGTCTTTGCTCAATTAAAATAAGTGCTGCCTGTCAAAAATTTCACCTACGATCTGTTACTTACTGAGTACAATTTTGATTTTGTTTATTTTAAAATTATTATATTTATGGTTACACCTGATCATTACCTTTCCAAATATTGATACACGTCGTTGCACAACAAATATATACAAATTCAGAAAACAAAACATAAATACAGTACATTAAATGATTAATCAATGCAATCTGTTGGGTTATGATAGCAAAATAAACTCACATGTGTTGTTGTGATCTCTAATAAATGGTCACTTTAAGCTTGTTCCATATTACAATAGGATGTAAAACTTTTTTCCATCTATCGATGATACTGCCTTCCTGTTACAAATGGTACTGCTTAATTTCCATAAATTCATCCAGCTGCACTAACTTGTGAAAAATCTTTTTCTTAGTAAATATGTTGCACTTAGGTAATATGCTCATTTACTTTTGTAGTTGCACTTTATTTTTCTTTGAATATTTAAATATTGATTTAAATATTTATTAATTTATCGGATTAGACTTATTTTTATTCTTTCATAAAGTTTTATATTTACTATCACTTTTATTTTAGATGCCGATCTGAAGTTACTTTTATTTTAAAACCTCCATCACTTTCGAAAAAAATAAACATCACATTCAAAACATCAGAAGAATTTTATTTACATAAAAACAAGTGCACATTAACCGATTTTGAACAAGATTTCGAAATGAAACAATACAATAATGTCGAAAATTATAACCGGTAACCTTAGTTCTAAGATTTGTTATTTGTTATATTGATTGTTTCTGCAATCTCAAACTCTACGTTGATCGCGGTTCACTTCCGATAATGTTAACGAAAATTTATAACTTACATGTAACGAATGCACTATAAGCACTATGACCTTTTAGTTACACAAAATTAAAATCATAAGAGAGTAAGAGAGTGAGAAATCAGTAGCAATTCCTTATATACTTTTCTCATAGATACTAAAGCTTTCAATTTTTTTTTGCATTACATACAAAAGATCCTTGCATTTGATTGGCCTAAACAAAAAAATTAAATTAACTAAAACATAAATTATGCCATAACTTTGTCAAATCAATTCGGATTTGCTTTTTAAATACATTTTTGAAATCAGGGCAAAATTTTGCATAAGTGGACATCTCGCATGCTATACTTGGCTTCAGGAATTTACGTTTTGACAATTTAATACCTAAGATTACTAAAATTTAACAAATTTTATATTTTACAATTAAACTGAAGACATATTCAGCTTCTGCATAAAAAACTGTATAACAATACACTTATTTCTACCCATTTTACCTAGTTTTAACTAAATTTCTACTTCAAAAGCTTAATTTTAGGTACATAACCCAATTTTTTCTAAATTTATGTTTAAATTACATATTTAATGTTAAATTCTGTATGAAAATGAGGAAAACCTATTATTATATGCTTTTATAATTTATTGTGAACTTATCTTAACCTATATAAACAATAAATTTGAAAAATTCTTAACTATTGTACTTAACCTAACTTTATATAATTTAATTTTAACTTGCTTTTTAAACGTCTGAATCGCTTGTAATGTTTATATAATATGTTCCTATATATGTCTCTAAAACCCAACACTGTTTTCGGTACTCAATAGTTCCTAATTTTGTGTTTTCACACTTTCACAATGTTAGCATATTTAGTAAGTTTTTGTACACAAATTGTATTTATATTGTTAATGTCACATTGCACATGTGTTGTACATGCTCTTAGCTATGTTTTTTAGGCACTATAACTTCTTATGCACTTTTTGAACACTTAATTTGTGAATTACCAATATACTGTCTTCATACCATAACCCTTTTTATAGTTCGCAGAGTTTTATGCATTATACCTATTACTATACATGTTCTACACATTAGAATTATTGTACTTCATGTAATCAATATCTGTTATGTATCAAATTCTTAACTAAATTGATTTAAATGTGAAATTTCTCATTTAACTTAAACGAAACTGAACGTACACGCTAATGTGTATCGTGTTGACCTTCTTTACATGCTACTGCTATAGCTCATTACTTTTATGAATATAACATCATTGTGTAAACCCCACAAAACCTGTTTTATTATATCAAAACCATATTTTTATACTCGTATACTATATTTTCTCATAACGAAGTGTACAACTTCTTCGACTTTATTTGAACTCACATGCTATATAATATTTCAACTCGATAAAACTCTACCCCCTCTATTATACCTATTTATAACCATCGCGTATATGATATATATATATATATATATATATATATATATATATATATATATATACAAGATATATACAAGATGCTTCATTATAGCTTCCACGTTTGGAAATGTGGATACAATGTTGTTCTCAATTATAAAGGCAAGTTTATCAAATGCACTAAGTAAGTTCTCGGCTTGACAACAAACTAAACTGTTTCATTTCTACTTCCAGTTCCTCAACATCCACATCGTGACTATAAACTGCACTTATGTAATCTTTACATTGTACAAATGTTGCATCACTGTAATTATCAATAAATTTAAACTTATTATTTACATTTCTGTACAAGTCACATCTTTTACACAAATTGGAGATTATTCCATCGCACACATTTAAAGACATATTCATTCCAATAGCTTCCCTTCCTTCTAATTGCAAATTGTTGTCATTATTCTCATCAAAGAATATTTTTCGGCTAATCCGTCGTTTCTTTGTATACTCTATTGGAACACTATTCCGAGCTTCGTTATCAAAGTCAGTAAAACGGTTGCGCATATTTGAGATAAAGTTGCTTATGCTATCATACAGTGTTACTACAGTAGATATAGAATCCTTAGAGGACTGCAGTGATTTACAAGCAGTTCATTATGCTTAAAATTCTGTCCCAAATACACATTAATAGCACAAATTCGAATCCGTCAATTTTATTGAATAATGCTCCTGCTTCGACTTGAGAAATAGATTTGTCGGTTGGAGTTGTGGCAAGTTCCTTCAACGTTGTTTTAATGTCAGTTAAATTTTCTTTTAGGGCTCTAACAGCATCAGATCGCGCAGACCATCTGGTATTAGATAATGGTTTAATTGTTAAGTATTTTTTCGTCATGCAGCTTTCAAGTATATTCCACCTGTGAGTGGATGCGGAGAAAAAACATTGAGTTCTTGAATAATATTGACAAACGCTGTTACCTCCATACTGCTTTCCACTGTTGCATTTCCAACCAAATTTAACGAGTGGGCTGCACATGGAACAAATTCCGCAGAAGGACACTGTTCTCTAATTAAGTTTTGAAGTCCATTATAACAACCGGCCATATTCGCCGCGTTGTCCAAACTCTGACCTCGACAGTTTTGAATATCAATTTTTATTTCGCTAAAGCAGCTTGAAATTACCTGTTCCAAATTTCTTGCTGTATGGGATGTGATGGGAGTAAAGTTAAGGAAACGTTCGTTAATTTTACGCTTCAATACATATCGCACAATAACGGTTAATTGATCTATGTGTGCAATGTCAGGCGTAGAGTCTACAATCAAAGCAAAATATTTTGCTCCTTTTAGTTCCTCCAGTATTTTATTTCTTACATGATCGCCAATGAGAGTAGTAAACTATTGGCAAATAGTAGATGTCAAATAGTGGACATGTCCCTGTCACAAGTTTACGTACTGGTTTAAGTGATTTCGTAATAAAGGACCAAACTCAGCCAGATACTGTAGTGCGCCAATATAGTTGCCGCTGTGTTCTTCGTTGAAGGTTTGACTTTTTCCACGAAATTCCAGTCCATGAAATGCTACATGCTTCACGATAGCAACAACTCGCTTCAAAATTTGTCTCCAATACAGTTGTATCTATACATCCTTCACTCCTACTTCTTGAAATAAATACACGTATCGATGAAATGTCATCCACAGAATTTTCATGTTCTGCTAATACTTTTTAAATATTTTCTCAGTCATTTGTGCGTTTTGCTAATTTCGTTTCTTTTCGTGAAAATAATTTGCAAATGTAGCAATATGCCATTTTATTGGTTTCTGTGTAAGCAAACCATTCCTGAGGCAATTTTTCTCCATTCTTATTCACCCTAATAAATGCATTCGTGGTTAAGGACCTATGCACTATTCGTGATCCTTCTTTGTATGTCGTTCTTGAGTATTCCAATGACTCAAATACTGCCGGTGGTTTATATGGTACATAATAGTTTTCCATGACTGCGGTGATTGTTTGGGGCCAAAGAGCGAGGGAACACACAAACCCTATCTCTGGTATCGGTATGGGTATGAACCTCTTCTTGTGTTTCGCTAATAACTGAGGTGTCATCCGTCTCTGTAGTACACGTATTATGCATGGATGCATCAGTATTTGAACCACACCACACATTTGTCATCCGCAAAAATTTTGTTAGAAGTTTCTGAATCACAATTACGCGCAACAGAAAACAACCCGCATTTTCGTTATCCGCAGCTATTGTAACATCAACTTATTTGCGTGATCATTTATAACAGATTTATTTATATCAGTTCAGATTTATTTATCACTTAATCGCAATTACATTAGAACACTTAAAACCGAGTGCGAAATTCATTAACAAATTTATTACAACATCGATATTAAGACTACCCCCTCAACACATTTCACGTTCTGCTTATAAATCTAATGTAAAACGTCACGAAGGTGTCGGTTTTCTCTAGAAGGTCAGCGTCAGCGGATCATCATCGTATTTCATAGAAGGATCGAGACTTCCGCTTGTAATGTTATTCTTATCGCCGGTCACTAACTCTTTCTAGACTTTTCCGGCACTTTTGTTTTACGCAAATTTGCAAGTGCAAGCGAGCTAATTCAAATAGACGAGTAGCAACGCAACATTTGCTTTTGAGTTTTAAATGTAAAGTTGTTTTAAATTAACAACTTTAGCTTTTCAGTTCGGAAATCCATGCAAATATTTTGTTTATTTATCTAATATTACAGCCAATATTATTACGGGCCCCTATTGTCAGCGGGCCCTAGACATGTGCCTATTGTGCCTAGGTGAAAACGCGGCCCTGATGCCCAAGATAAGGATGAACAGCATGGGGATCTTGAAAACGTTAAGAGATGCGACGGCGGTTAAATTAGACAGAAATTTAGGGCATGTTCACATGTAGTTTGCAAAAGTTCATTATTGTTTATCGTTTCAGAGATATAAAACAAATTGCGATTTTTGGGTTTTTCTTTTTTTCGTAATTCCTTCATTGATTTTAAAAGATTTTTAAAAACCAAAGCTACTTCTTGATTGTCACTTTTTGAATTCGATTAGATGGCGTATTGAAATTTTTTATTCGATGTTTCGTCTCCGAGAAACCATCATCAACTTTATTTTTTTATATCGTCGCAACTAACTAACCACCATGTATTCGATAGTATTTTTTATTATGAATTTAACCATGTATTACCACATTATGATTTTGAAGCTGAAATATTCGGATTTTCATTTTTAGATTTCTCCTATATCAGTTAATATTAGATGGCAACCCACGAAGCAATGGTAATTGCTTCGTGGGTTGATTTTTTGGTTTTGTTTAGTTAATTCATAATTATATTTAATCAATAAGTACGTGTATCTATGGAAAGACGAAATTTTACAAACGAAAAAATGTTCAATATGTTGACATGCTACATCTTGTCCCATAGAAATTATGTTGCAGTATATATCTAGTATTAAGAAACATTTGTCTATTTTTCCAATAATTAATTATGTATTATTTCCAAAGCATATTTATGTCACAACTAGGTCAATATTACAAGTTACAATCATGCTGAATAGAATAAGTTATTATTGCAAGAAAAATCAGCTCTTTTTAAATTGTAACATGACAGATAATAGGTTATAAATATAGCTCCATACAGTAATAAATAAGTTAATCAGTTCATCAGTTCACCAATGAATAGTTATAATACTCGTAAGAATACTCACATCATGTACTAACAATAAATATGTATCCCAATTCGAATCTGTTACTATTCACGTCAACTTAAAGTAGTTATCACCTGGAAACGCTGTGGTCACATATATCACATGGCGACCCGGCCAGTCCCTGATAGTAGGAAAGATGGAAAAAGGGAAGGGTATCCCTAACTAACTGTGGAGATATTGCAGCCAGTCCCTGTCATAGACAGGAATACCTTATGGTTTTGTAAGAAAAAAAATAAATATATATATATATATTTATATATATATATATATATATATATATATACTGATATACAGTGCGTTCAATATAATCGGACGCACTTAATAACTCTTTTGTATTGCATTTCACAAGAAAGTGTTTAAATAGTTTTTTATTGATTTACAAATACTCTATTAAGTGCTTGGTTTAGATAATTTTTAACCTTCTGGTTTGACCGGCATACACCACTGTTTTTAAATGGCCCCACAAGAAAAAGTCTAACGGTGTAAGATCCGTTGATCTCGCAAGCCATTCTACCGGGCCGTTAGTTCCTATCCATCCTTCATTGAACGTTTGGTTAAGATATTCTTTTACTATCAACGCGTTGTGAGCTGGAGCTCCATCTTGCTGGAAATACAATTGTTGTCGCAGAAGCAGAGGAAACTCATCAAACATTGTTGGTAGCATGTTATCTAACAATTCAAGATACCTATTGGCGTTTAGATTACCATCATAGAAATAAGTTCCTAGTAATTGGTTTCCAATTAAACCGCACCAAACATTAGTACCCCATAGGGTTTGATGGTTAGTTTTCATTGACCAATGAGGATCTTCGTCAGACCAATAACGATTGTTTTGTTTATTAATAACTCCATTATTTGTAAACTTGGATTTATCTGTCCATAAAATATGATCTAAAAATAATGGATTGTGATCACATTGCTCAACTATCCATGCAATCAAAGTTAATTTCCGATCACAGTCTTGAGGCCGCAAGTGTTGAACCAAATCGACTTTATACGGCTGCATTTTGAATTTTTTTAATGTCCTGTGAATTGAGCCAACTGATACACTACTTCTTGCGCTACATGTCTAATAGATGACCGTGGAATTACTCTAAAATAACCCAATATTTGTAGTTCAATATCTTCGTTCAAAACATTTCTTTGTTGTTCTAAATTCTGATAATTTACTCCTGGTAATGTTCCACGCATTCTAAGCGATTGTTCAATTTTTCGTATGTAACTTTCGGAAGGATGGTATCTATTGGGATATCTTTGTGCGTATAATTCTACCGCTCGTCGAGAATTAAGTTTACATTCACCGAAAATTAACAACAGGTCAACTTTTTCACTGTTATTCATTTTAAACAATTATTTCGATTGAAATCAAACTAAACTTTTATCTGATTGTCAATTACAATAAACGAAAAAACAATTGCGATGCGATTTTGTTGACGTACGCTGCCTACTGTTTTGTTTGATTCTTCTAATCGTATAATAAAATTGACAAATTTTCGATGGCATTTTTCTCTAATTTTTTTGTATAAAACCCTATAAGAATTTTATACGTATGTATTGAGAAAAAAATAAGCAATGCAAAAATGAAATATATATATATATATATATATATATATATATATATATATATATAGTGTGATTTAAAAAAATAAAATTATGTGCGCTTCCGGTCAAACCGGAAGGTTAAAAAATTATCTAAACCAAGCACTTAATAGAGTATTTGTAAATGAATAAAAAACCATTTAAACACTTTCTTGTGAAACGCAATACGAAAGAGTTATTGAGTGCGTCCGATTATATTCAACGCACTGTGTATATATATATATATATATATATATATATATATATATATATATATATATATTTGTTAAAATGGGCAGTGAATCAAGCAAAGAAGAAATATTCATCAACCAAGCGGGTAATAGCGGAGGTCAAACAAACTCAGTGCTACAACAAACGTCATCACTCTTATTCGTTTATTCCATAGTAATAACAATCTGCATTCTAGCTGTAGGATACATCATGTACAACAAATGTAAACAACAGATGCTCAAGCAAGTGGACAAGCGAATCCGCACCACAGATGCCCTCAATACAGTGTAAGCAGTCAACAATCCATGGCCAGCGCGATAAGGAAATATACGTGTAAGTTTTTAAATATGAAATACTCCAAAAATTTCAACAATTGCACGTAGAAATTAAGTTATTTAAAACTAGTCTAATAAAGGACAACCAACTTTTTAGGGAAAGTCACAGTGTTATAAGCAGGAAACTTGCTGAATTAGAACGTATAAAAAAGACTATAATGGGTTAATAATTGAAATTAATCATAAAGCGGATAAAGATCCTCTAGTAATAAAAATTACAGAAATTTCAGCAAATATAGTTGCGTTATTGAGAAAATCGCGAAATATTTTAGAAGATAGGTTAGTTAGTAATAGAAAAATTGTTAAAATGAGTACAGAAAGTTTTAGTTTAAGAACGGCAGCAGTATTACTGCCTGAAATGGATGATACTGATGGTACCACTAAGAAATTATTAAACGCGATCAAATTATGTTGACCTATTAAAAGAAACCGAAAATAAATTAGTTATCAAATATGTACTGGCAACACGCCTATCAGAAAACGCACAAGCTAAGCTACTCGCTAACTATGAGTCAACAGATGATTTGATTAAAGATATGCAAAGTAAATTGTTCACACCTAAATCTGTAACAGCACTTTCAGTAGAATTACATAATGTTAAACAAAACGAGAAATCTACAGAGGACTTTGGTAAAGTTGTTTGCCAACTAATGTTGGATTTGACCATTACTGAAGCCGCAGGTAACAATGAAAAACGGACAATTCTTAAAGAAGTCAACGAAAGGTTGGCCATTAGTGCTTTTATTAGAGGTCTACAAAGTAATGAATTGCGGACAATCGTACGAGCTAGGGGTTAAAATAACTTAGCAGATGTCATAATTAATACAGCGATAATAGAAAGCAAGGAAGTACCAAATTCTCCGTCTCTAATTTTCCACACAAAGGGGCGTACCAATTATCAAAATTCTCGCGGTCGTTATCAAAATTCTCGCAGTCGATTCCAAACACAACGATTTCAAAGTAGATTCTATAGGGGTTACCGACATCCACAAAACAATTTTTCTAATAACTTACATAATTCGCAGAATAATCATAATACCGGTAATCGTCAAGATTTTTCAAACTACAGAGAACACAGTCAAGGTAGTCGTATATTTAAACGCGGACGAGGACAAATGTCGCGTAATACACGCAGAGAAAATAACTATCAAAACGCTTATTTCGGAAATACTCATAATAACAATAACGAGGACCGTGAAAGTAAAATAAATCATAATCTGGAAGCCATTAGAAACCAGTTTTTTCGAGTCAGCGAAATGTAGATTTAGTACTGACGGTGCAATTATAAGTATGAATGGAATAAATTACGTACAACTGAAATATCGAGAAAATGACTTAAATTTTCTTATCGACACAGTGGCAACAATTAGCATTTTATTTAAAAATTACGTTCAGAAGGACGAATACACAAATTCAAATCAAAAGATAACAATTAATGGTATTGCAGGTTCCATCAAAGCTTATGGTGCCGTAAATTTAAATTTAAACATTCAAAACTTTTGCTTACAACACGAATTTTATATATTAGATCAGTTTGCAGACAATATTCATGTAATTCGGGGAAGTGATTTCTTCACAAAATTTTCAGCTCACTTAGATTACGAAAAATTTTTGTTTTCATTTTATGTGCAGTCTAATTATATTTCATTAAGTATGCAATCCATGCACGATTACCGCCTCGTTGCGAAATTATTAGGTATTTTTCGGTTAAATGTGTAGATGATTGCGTTGTTATGAATGATGAAGTGTGTGAAGGTGTGTATGTAGCTTCTACTATAGCTAAACCAATAGATAGTTTTATCCCCGTTAGGATACTCAATACGAATGACAAGGAAATTAGAATAAAAAACTATAAACCAAAAATCGAGACATTAGATAAATTTCATGTATGTACTTACCAACATAAAACGACAACGGTTAATCGACTACACAGAGTTTTAAAATTAATAGACTTCGAGTCATTAAATACGCGGACATATTCCAATTAGATGACGACATACTCGGGATAACAAATATGTCAACACAAAAGATTCACAGTTCCAGTGTATATTGAGCCCTACCGCTTACCTCATACACGAAAAGACGAAATCAGCAGACAGATAGACAAATTACTTAAAGACGGAATAATTGAAGAAACCAGATCGGATTGGTCATCTCCGTTACTAATCATTCCTAAAAAACCAGATAGGTTAGGTGAGAAAAAATGTCGAACGGTTATAGACTATCGATTATTAAATAGGTGTATAGAAAACGATAAATTTCTTTTACCCTGTATTACATAAATTTTAGATTCATTATCCGGTGCAGTTTATCTTTCACATTTGGATTTAGCGCAAGGTTATCATCAAGTACCTTTGCACCCTGACAGTAGACCGTGCTCAGCATTTACTACAGCTACTCGTCAATATCAATTGACGAGGTTACCAATGGGATTAAAAATTAGTCCTAGTGCATTTTCAAGAGTAATAACAATTGCTATGTCAGGATTAAATTATGAGTCATGTTTTATTTATTTGGATGATGTTATTGTTTTTGGACGAAATCTATTGCATCATAATCAAAATTTAGTAAAAGTATTGCAACGACTACATAATGCAAATTTTAAATTAAGCCCAAACAAGTGTACCCTTCTTCATAAGGAACTTTTGTATTTAGGCCATGTCGTTTCATCGGCGGGTGTTTTGCCCGACCCAGACAAACTAGCCGCTATAAAAAACTATCCAGTGCCAACAGACGCCAATGCTACTAAACGTTTTATCGCGTTTGCCAACTATTATCGGAAATTCGTAAACAACTTTGCTGATTTAGTAGAGCCTTTAAATCGTCTAACGCGAAAAAATTCTATTTTTAATTGGCCTTCAGAATGTCAAAACTCATTCGACGCTTTAAAAAACTTATTGGAGCACCCACCCATTTTACAATATCCAAATTTCGGGAACGATAACCGTTTTATTCTTCGTACTGATGCTTCAGTCCATGCTCTGGGAGCCGTATTGTCAAATGGGAATGATAATCCTGTTGCTTATGCCAGCAGAACTTTGAATCTTGCTGGACGTAATTACCCAATCATTGAAAAGGAACTCTCAGTAATTGTATGGGCTGTTAAACATTTTAAGCCATATCTATACGGTAGACAGTTTGACATCTATACTGATCACCGTCCCTTAGTATATTTGTTTGGAATGACAAATCCCTCTAGCCGACTTACAAAATTTAGACTTACATTAGAAGAATATGACTTTACTGTACATTATGTTAAAGGAAAAGCCAGCTGATGCCCTTTCTCGAATTTGTCTTGAGTCTCGCGAACTTAAACAACTTTCTAGTAAGGTGATTCACCACATTAACATTATGACACGTGCTCAACTTAAGCAGAAACGTACTTTAGAGGACGAAACTGACGATTTTACGGACAATAGGATTGATCACCCTGGCATCGTAGAATTGCTTAAATACCCAAATGATTCTGTACTAGTACAACCCTTAAATAACGACGACTTTAAAATGAAGAATCAAGATAATAAATTGTTTGAAAATGTGGTGTATATACCCGACACACACATAATTTATATTAGTGACACTTCTCCATCAGCGTCTGCATACGGTGCAACGTTGAGAGATTTAGTCAAGTGTTGTAAAATAAATCGCATGCAAATGTTATGTATAATGAAAAAAAATTTAAACTGCGTAGTTAGTCAAAAAAAGGGGAATTATTGAAGAAATAATTAAAAATAAAGAGGAAATCATAGCGATGGGTATACAATTACCAATAGTACCAAATTTAACTCTTATTACGGATCCACAGGATCAAAAATTAATACTTAATGATTATCACACGTTACCTACCGGAGGTCATGCGGGTATGAATCGTATGTATCACAATATTAAACTTATTATTGGCCAAAACTTAGACAAGATGTAGAAACTTACGCTCGACGTTGTGATGATTGTCAGCGATATAAGCATTCGATACCGTGTAAGGAACCAATGAGTATTACAACCACTGCTACTTCCGCATTACGGAAAATATTTGTCGACTTGGTAGGACCACTTCCACCAGATAATCAAAATAATAAATATATTTTAACATTACAATGCGAATTAAGTAAATTTGTTGAAGCATATCATTTACCAAACAAATAAGCGCATACGGTCGCTTCTGCCTTTGTTACTAATTATATTCTTAGGTATGGTGTCCCGTACGAATTGGTCACAGACCAGGGAACTGAATTTATGGCAAGTACTTTTAAAGAAATTTGTAAATTATTGCACATTCGACAACTAAATTCAACCGCGTACCACCATGAAACTTTAGGCGCATTAGAAAATTCACATAAAGCATTGGGTACCTTTTTGGTGTATCGCTTTTAATACTACCGTACATTCTGAAACACGCTATATGCTGTATGAACTTGTTTTTGGAAAACTTTGTAGATTACCATCTAACAGTACTATTGACCACATTGATCCAATATATAACTTTGAGAATTATCCACTCGATTTAAAGTACCGATTACAAGGTGCAGTTAAAGACGCGCGAAACAATTTAATTCAATCTAAACATCACAGGGAAAGTGTCCTAGATGCAAAGATACATTCACATACGTATAAAATAGGAGATAAGGTGTTAGTGAAAGCTACTGTCACTTCTAAGCTAGACGCTTTGTTTAAAGGACCGTATGAAGTGGTGGCAGATAATAGCCCGAATATAGTTATTAAGGTAAATGATATGTTGATTACAGTACACAAAAATAGAATTAAGCCTTAATACAATTAGTATTATAAATTTTGTAACTTTCTAGTTTATAAAATTTTACTTATTTTCAGATTTTAGGTATTTAATTGTAAGTTGTTTATTTTAAATGGGAAAAAATTTTAGATTTTCAATTTGTTTTTTTTCCACCGGGGAAGATGTAGTGTATATCTAGTATTAAGAAACATTTATCTATTTTTCCAATAATTAATTATGTATTATTTCTAAAGCATATTTGTGTCACAACTAGGTCAATATTACAAATTACAATCATACTGAATAGAATAAGTTATTATTGCAAGAAAAGTCAGCTCTTTTTAAATTGTAACATGACATAGATGATAGGTTATAAATATAGCTCCATACAGTAATAAATAGGTTAATCAGTTCATCAGTTCACCAATCAATAGTTATTATAATACTCGTAGTGTTAGAGTACGAGTGAAGTGTAAGGTTAGAATATGTAAGAATACTCACATCATGTGCTAACAATAAATATGTACCCCAATTCGAATCTGTAACTATTCACGTCAACTTAAATTAGTTATCACCTGGAAACCCTGTGGCCACATGTATCGCAGTGTAGTTACTGAGCTTATGTATTTGGATTTATCCTGAACGAAGGCAACCTGGTAAATCCATTTTTAGACGTTTGGAATCAAATTTACAAGTATTTGGTTCATTTACAAAACCTGTTCTGTCCCGTCACAAACAATCTTTTGGCGAAAAGGCTAATACCGTTTTACAAGTCGTTGTTGAAGACCTTGAAATAGTGACAAGACAAATTGAACATCGTACTGGTATAGCTTATTCTCCAGTACAATTCACTTTGAATAAAAATAAGTTTCAACCATATAAATTTCGAGTTTTTCAGGGTCTTAGACCAGCTGGTCAGAAGCGGCGAGCAGGTTTTTGCGAATGGTATACTACAAAATGTGACCAAAATCTAAACTTTCCTTTTAAAATAGTTTGATCTGATGAAAGCATGATAGCCAACAATGAAATTTTTAACAGACGTAACAAAAATTATTGGACAAAACAAAATCCTTAGTTAAAAAGAGAACCAAGACATCAACATAGATTTGGATTTAATATATGACTATCTTGGAACGAAGAATAACAGGACCTTTTATTTACCACAACGATTTAAATGCCGAACGATATCTGAACTTGATAAGGACTGATTTCGAAAATGCCTTGGATGAATGACCTCTAGCACTTGTTAACAACTGTTGGTTCAACAAGATGGTGCTCCAGCATAAAACTCAAGAAATGTACAGGACTATCTGTCATTGCGGTTTACAGGAAAATGGATTGTAACTTACAGTGCAGTAGCTTGGCCAACCCGATACCTGATTTAAGTCCGTTGAATTTTTTTCTGTGAAAAACCAAGTGTACGATGGGAGTTTTAAAATTGAAGAGCAGTTGTAAGTATCGGTTATGGCAGCAAATGCTAGACCGTATTTTAAATTCTTCAGTAAAGAGAGCTTACCTGTGTCTAGGAAATAACGGCAACCTGTTTGAACCGTTATTGCAATTATTTAACTTTATTTAAATAGGTTTAAAAGATTGGAGTTGTTAATCTGTATATAAAAAAATATTATCAAATACTAATGCTAATAAGAATGTTTCTTAAAAAGTAGCTTCAAAGCCACAATGTGTAGTACATGTCTAAATTCGTAATAAAAAATACTATCGGATACAGAGTGTTTCTTTGTTTGTGGCCATATAAAAAATAAAGTTAATGATGGTTTATCGGAGACGAAACAGAGAATAAAAAATTTGAAAACGGCATCTAATAGAATTCAAAAAGTGACAATGAAAGGACCTTTGGTTTTTAAAAATCTTTTAAAATAAATGAAGTAATTACTAGAAAGGAAAATCTAAAAATCGCATATTGTTTTAAATCTCGGAAACGATAAACAATAATGAACTTTTTCAAACTGCATGTGAACATGCCCTAAATTATACAACTTTTCTCTAATTTAACCGCCTTCGTATCTCTTACCGATTTCAAGATCCCCATGCTGTTTATCCTTATCTTGCCACGTTGTATAGTAGTACTGGATTATTATTACATGTGTAGCTCTATTCTAAGAAGAAAATATTTAATGGTCCTGTATATAATCAAAGTTTTCATAAAATAATAGTTATTAATTCTGTTCTCTAAATAAAATATAAATCCGAGGGTCACTAGATAGTGTGTCAATGATCTATTGAATAGAATTTCTAGAATTGGATAGTTAATATAACCTATCAAATATAATGAGGCTCCGGATGCAAGAGTTCATAATTAATTATACAAAACATTTACTTAAATTTATGCAGGTACCTAATAATTTACATAATTTACCTTAAAGCGTTCACTCGTCGCAATTTTTTTGTCTGTAAACTGATCATGTGGGATCAGAAACAATTTTCTTGTTCCGTTTAATTTTTTATTTTTTTGTGTATTTTGCTGCTTATTTACAATCTGCTTAGAAATACAAGCAATACGTAAACGTTATCTAAATTACATGATTTAATCGACCACTTCCGGTTCCCCATGATATCACACTGCACTTGACTGGTTAGAAGGTTAAGTCGTATGGCCATTGTCTTTTCAGTCTTCTAGAGACAGTCGGTTGGTTTCTGAAGTGACCGAGGAGTTGGTTTACATATCCCGGTAATTTATTGAGATACTGTGTCATAAATCGCAGGATTTCGTTTTTTACATAGGATATCCCCAGATAGTTGTGCAAGTTTTCATTTGTGGCATACCAGGGAGCATTAGTTATTGATCTAAGTAAGTAAGTACTTTATTGGTTCACTAGATCAGATACAGATGTAGGTCAGCTCGGATTTTCACAGTTTGCAATCATTTTTACGGATATTTATTACGTGAACATATACAAGACTGCATGATAAAACTAAAAAAAATTGTAAAACAAAAATTACACCCAAATAATTACAGGTTAAATGTTTCATTCTAGAATTTATGAAATTTGCACTAACGATCATTTTTTAACAACTACATATTAAAATCGAAAACTATGTAATTTAATAATTAAGAGTTAAAAATTACAACTATACATTAAACATTGGAAAGGAGAAATGTTAAAAGTTACACTGTAGGTAGCGCACCGCGAAAATGTTATTATTATAATAATATATATTATAAATAGAAGGGTTAAGGTTGTTTGATATATTTTATTATATATTAATTCATAATTTGATACTGTTTTCTAGATATTTTATTTTTTGTATTTTACGTAATTAATATTTGAGTAAGGGTTAAAAAAACTCATGTTAGGAACAGCCTTTATTGAGGTAGTGTAACGAATCTTTGAAAGTCGCTGTATGCTCATTCTTGTGGTAAAAACTTCACAAATGTAATGATAAATTGTATCGGTACAGACCGCCACCAAAAGATATCTTTGTGGGTACGTTGAAACTTGAGATCTTAATGTAGCGCTTGTTACGGTCGAATGCATATATTTAAACTTAAGATGTTCAATAATTAATATGAAACCGTTCCAACGTAAATTAATGTTTCTTGTTTTTTTTATTACTTTTGAAAGACCGGGGTTGATTTTCAGGAGTAGAGATAGTTTTGAAAGCGAAGGGGAAGGGCAGTTGCTGTTGAAATTTTGAACGAGTCGGACCCGTTGATTGCTTTTAATTAGAAACTCCCGTTGTAAACCGTTCGGTCTATAAATATTTTGTCGTGCACCTTTTAGTTCTTTTCTTTTAGTGTATGTTTTAATGTAAATTTTGCCAAGAGCTAATCTATAATTATTCACCGCGGCGCCGAGTTTTAAACCGCGTATCTTAACTCGTCGTATTGGTGGTAAAGTGTTTAACTAGAAGGAAACCTGCGAACTAATTTTTCTTTATATGTAATTTATTGTAATTTTAGGTATGTATTTTGTGATTTAGTAGTCACTAAACAATTGTGGACGCGTAAATTCTTAGTCTATTTCCTTTTATCCTGGCCTTTACCTTATTATCAACTGTGCAATTTTACTATTGTTGTATTTTATATGTACCGTAGTTTGCCTTATTGTTTTATGTGCTTATTTACTTAAAGACTGGCATGATTGGTTTTAAAGGGCCACATGTTTGCTATTACAATTTTTATTCTGATTATTTATGACACAAATTGTGGTTGTGACTGCATGGTTTTTTCTTATGTTTATGTGTAACTAAACTGATTTTTATTTATTTTTCTCTTAATGCTATAATTTTGTACGCACTTTAACCTGATTTAATGGTGTTTTGTTATATATTTAACCTTTTCATTGCTTTTTTTTTGTGCTATTTGATTTATTAATGTACTTGTGCAATTACTTATTTATGAATAAAGTGGGTTGTATTGGTGGTTCTTTCCCACAATAGTATATTAACGGGCTGAACCATCACTAAACGGTCAATCCTTTTGATCAGATTTGAGGTTTGCGAGTAATTAAATATCAGACTATCTTTTAATTATTGTCAGGAAGGTCAAAGTAAGGCAAGCAATTAATTTGAGTAATAGTAACGTTATTGTAAGTAAAGTCAAGATAAATCACTTGGCGATTGTTTTGTTCTTGAATTTGCATTCTTGCAAATAAGTTCAAATTACACTTTTCCAGATAGGGTATCTGGGGGATACTACAACACGTTAAAAATTCTTCGATAGAATAAAAAGAGTGATGAATTAGGAATATTTTAACATTTTTCTCTTAAAACCATTTAAATTATCACAGTCTTTAAGTTTTGTGGCAATTTATTATAAAGAACCGTACCCATATACCAAGGGCTTGACTTAAATAATTCTAAACGATGCGATTTTGTCTCCAATAAGTCTTCCCCGTGCCGAGTGCCATAACTGTGATATTTATTAAAGAAACCAAAATTATTAATATTATGCTTAACAAATAAGAGCGTATCTAGGATATATACCCGGTACAAATCAAGTAGAGGCCACCCCTGTGACTTTTGAACGGGTCGTTAGATTTTGTTCAAACTTTTCTGGGTTATATTAGTGCCAGTTTGGGGTTTTTTACATAAAAGCAACAATATGGCCAACATCCGGTTTCACTGGAAATGCAAAAACTGAAAATTTAAATGAAACACCCTATATGTTTTTACATATTTGGATTCTACGGCTTCAAATACATACAGTACATCTACCAAATGTCAACTCAAACGCCATTTTACTTTGACAAAGTCTGCTTCAGGAGCATGTTGCGTTAATAAAAATTAGAAATTTTAAAATTGCTGCATTGTTTCAAGTAACGAAATTACTATGCATATCGTTTTACTAGTACTTGAAAGAGCTACTTAATATACAGGGTGGCACATGTATGTTTCTATTGGGAACAGTGAGCTCTATTAAAAAAACGTAATTTTTAAATTTGATCGTTAACAAGCTTAATTATTTAAAAAAATAATATTGTGGGGGTACATAAATTATCTATAATTTAGATGACGTCATAATAATCTAAAATTTAAAACAATAAAATTAAGATGGCGCCTGAGTTGAAATCTGACAGATGAATTGCATGTTTTTGAAACCCTATAATCCAAATATTTAAAAATGCACAGGATGCTCCACTTAAATTTCCAGCTTTTGTGTCATTTCTGGTGAAATCAGAAGTCGGCCATATTGTTTTTTTAATGTAAAAAATCCCAAACTGGCACTAATCTAACTCACCAAAATTTGAACAAAATCTAACGACCCGTTCAAAAGTTACAGGGTGGCCCCTACTTTATTTACACTCGGTATAAATGGTAAAATTAAAATATTATTTTCAGAGAAGGATTTCCGACATGCCTCGCGTTGTTTCAAATTAAATTAAATCGAATAGATCTTTTTTGTAGAATAAAAACTCGTTGTGATGCCTTGGCACTACCTCAGAAAATTATTTTTACCTAAGAATTGATTCAATGTTGCAAAAGTAAGACGGTTTTACCGTATCTGGGTTGGTTGGATAACTTAGTCGTAAAAGAACATAAATAGTGTTCGCTAGTTCTTTTATATATATTGTCAATATGCACCTTCTACTTCAAGGATAGATCCAAGTGAAGCCCTAGTAGCTGAAATTCTAGTACTTGTTTAATCATTTTGTTGTCCACTTTTATAAGATGACTTGCAATGTAATTTGAAGAATTTAGTTAAAATTGAAGTAATACAATTTTGTTAAGATTCATAATTAAATGAAGAAAATTAATAGATACGTATAAAGTTTTTGAAGATTGAAGTTAGCCTGATTCAAGAGCTCTATTTCGGTGTTTTCGCACATAAGGAGGGTGACATCATCCGCGTAGCAACCAAATTTGTACGACAAAACCTCTTTGTATCTTTGAAGTATTTTAGTATGGGAAGCCTTCGCACAGCCCCATAGTTAGATTCCGAATGTCCGTATAGGTTTGGTAATGGCTTTATTTTAGTAGTTTGTTAACCAAGGATAGTTGGGGTGTTCCGCCGGCAAGCCAATTCATATGTTTAATCTTCAGGTCTTTTTGCTTCCTTTTGTATTTTATGTGTGTGCTCCATGTTAGTTTCTAATCAAGATGGAATGCAAGGTGCTTGATTTCAGTTTTTGAGGTACTGGAACATCGTTAACTCTCACTTGTGGGCAAACACTACGCCTGTTGGAGAATGTGAAGCGTAAACCTGCCACTATTTACTGTAATCTTGCAGAGTATCTAAGTGGGCTTGTAAACGAGTTGCCGCTATTTCTGGTCTTTCATTAATAGAGAGGATAGCTGTCTCATCACCGAACATAGCTATTGATGTGTTGGCTGCAGTCGGTGTGTCAGAAGTGTAGAGTAGGTAGAGTAACGGACCAAGTACATAACCCTACGGTACTCCGGAGGTGATTTTATAGTATTCAGACACTGTATTATTGATTTTGACTTGGTAGGTCCTCTCGGTTAAGTATGTTTTTAGGATTAGGTACAGCTGGATTGGAAAGTGCAGTTTAATCTTGTATAGAAGGTATAGAAGGCCCTCTAGCCATCCTCTGTCGAATACCTGCCTAATGCCATAGAAATGCGGCTGAACATATCTGCCTTGTTTCTAGACTCTCCATGATTTGAGCAACAATCCTATGGCTATAGTGAGCTGTTCAACGGTGTTGTCGAAAGCCGAATTGGTAGAATGGAGTTATAGTGTCAAGGCTTACGGTTGCTTGAATTCTTTTGAGAAGCAGCTTTTCAAAAATCTTGGACAGTAAGCGCAAGAGACTGATTGATCTACAGGAGGAAGGTTTCGTAGGTGGCTTTCCAGGTTTAGCAATCATGACGATCTGAGCGTATTTCCATTAAGGCGGGAAGAAGAATAGACGTAGGATGCTATTATGAATGGTAGTAAGCAAAACTACAGCTTTACTAGGAAGATTCTGCAACACTTCGGCCAATTTCCAGTCATATCCGGGCGCTTTTCGAGTATTAGTAAGTTTAATTTGGTTATGTATTTCAACTGTCGAAAAGGGTTTGTTTGATAGTGTCATCTGGCGTGGAGATGTAAGAAATGATTCGATGTCTGTAACATCATGAGTGCCTTGAGGTTGTGGTGTGAAAACAAACAGTAGCGAGGTGCTCGGCGAATGAGTCCGCTTTTTCTTTTTCAGCTCGGGCCCAATTGTCCTCAGGTTTATTGATTAATTGTAGCTATCGGCCGCTTAAACGTTTTCGTAGCCTCCATATATATATATATATATATATATATATATATATATATATATATATATATATATATATATATATATATATATATATATATATACATATATATGAAACACTGTTGTTTATCCGGGCGCTGTCTCGCGCCTGCTGGTGATGTTTCTGACTCCTGCCAGTACAAAAACGACGTGTCGGTAAAGTCTCATTTGCCATTTTCAAGTTTTCTCCTTCTCCAACTGATTTGTTCGGCTCCGTGTTACTCGAATCGAACTGAGGTCCTGCTGTCCTGTCTCCTGTTCATATTTGGTGTTGTGTACTTTCACTGTTTTCCCTGCTTTCACTTTCCCTTCTTTCTCTTTCTCGAAAAAGTGAACCAGGACCACTTACTAGTAAGTTTTGACGTCGTGTCACTATTTATAAACATTCCGATGAACGAGTCACTAGAAATCATCCAGAAAAAGTATCAAATATCGAAAGTCATCCTGATATTAACGGTACACTGCCTGAGGAACACTTACTTCATCTACGAAGGACAACGGTACAAACAGGTAAATGGAGTACCATTGGGATCACCACTGTCACCTATGATAGCCAACTTATTCATGCAGGAGTTGGAAATGGAGATTCTAAACACGGCCAGCCTCAACCCGAAACTGTGGTTAAGATACGTTGACGACACCTTCGTCATATGGCCGCACGGAAGAGAACAGCTCGATAAGTTCTTAGAACACATAAACAGCGCCCACAATAAAATCAAATTCACCATGGAAGTGGAGGAGGACAAGCAGCTACTATTCCTGGACGTACTGATCTACAAGAAGAAGGATGGGTACCGCGGCCACACAGTATACAGAAAATCGACGCACACCAATACATATCTTAACGCCCACTCACAAAATCATCCTTCGCAGTTGCAGTCGGTTGTAAAGACACTGGTAACGAGATCAATAAGACTCACGGATTCCACTCACAAGAAAGAGGAGATGTCAACTCTCACAACAGCTAACCTACAAAATGGATTCACAATGAGAAACATCCGGAACGCGTCAAGACCAAGAAATACGAAACCCACAGAAGAGGAGGAACCACCAACAGCCAAGGTCACACTTACTTATGTAAAGGGAACGACAGACAAGATTGCAAAAATTCTCAGCAAACACAACATAAAAACAACGTTCAACACGGACAGAAAAATATCATCAGTGCTCCCAACATCTGTGCATCGAATGCACTGTGGTATATTATTTGCTTTCCTGGGTGGTTTTATCGAGACAATTACGCTACTGATACGTTTTATATCAAGTATCGTCTTGTTATTCTCCTTAGGTTCTAAATCAACGATAAAAAGCGGTAGTGCTTCTTTAGTTAAGCGTCGGCGTATGTTAATTATGTTGCGTAATGTACACCCGAGCTCTTTCAATTCTTTAATGATTTCGCTTGTTGGAATCGTATGATGGAGATTTCGGATAGCTACCCTGTATGCTCTCTCTTGCTTTAGCTGGTAGATATGACTTCGTATCTGTTCGATACGTTTGTTTGTGGGAGTTGGAGTTACGTCAGATGTCGTTGAGGGCTATTCCTTTCTTTACTGTTTGGAATTCGCGTTTTGGTGTGTTCGTTCTAAGACTAAGTCGTTTGGGTCTGTTTCGGATCCCCCCTAAAATGGTCAGTGGTCATACTCTTTTGTATCCGTATTATCCCATTGGTAATTTGATTGACTTGTGGAATTTGTTACCTTTTGACTTAAGTTGCTTTGTATAGCCTGGGGGATTTGGGCTGCATAAGGATTTGTTGGATAGGGAGGTGAAACTACTGACTGATTTTGTGCTGCACATGGAAGTTGAAAATTGGGTTGGAGATTGTACTGACTTTGTTATAAAGGATATTGATATGCTTGTGAAATGGGTAAGGTAAAAGTAAAACCGTAGCTTTTTGGGGGAAGTCGGTCTGGTACGGCCGCCGGCGGGTTTGGACCGCACCCGTTCCCGAAGGAACATGACATATTGATTAATTTAGCTGTTTTCAGTTTTATTTAAAATTGTTAATTGAAAATTAGGAATAAATGTGCATACAGGGTAACAACCTTGCAACAAATATTTACTTACAGTGATACTCATCGAATTGATAGCAGGTGATGTTTACTCTTGGTAAGTAAGATAGCAACTGACAATATTTTCAAGGCAGCTGTACAATAGTCTTCTCATTTTACCTTCGTTACGTGATATTGATATAAGATATGTGCAAGCTAGAACGACTATTAAATCAGTTTATATTCGAATAGTGTATGTGAGTCTGTAAATGGAAATCTTAAATCATTTTATCTGCATAATAGAAAGTATTAAAAATTTTTCTTTTATCTCATTATTTCATTTATTACTTGGGTACGGCTTAGCTAAGTTTGCATTTTATAATTATTTCACGGACAATTTCTATTTAACATTAATAATAATACTTTAAAATTATCAAAGATAAATTTAAAGTAAATTATTTACAGTTCATGAAAATTCACATTATCACTTACTAAATAATATAAAATTTATAAAAATAAATAATATTACCTTTGAATGCTATTTTCTAGTACTAATTGTGGTCATTTCAAGCCTTATCTTCTACAAGATGGGTGGAGTTAAAGAGTATTCCGCTAATAATAACCAATTAAAGAACGTTTTCGAGATTTTGATAATTACACTTTCCATAACATTTATTATTTGGTATATTCAATACCACTGGAACAGAAGGCGTTTGTATAAGTTAGCTAAACAGCGTCCTGGACCAACACCCTTGCCATTTGTTGGTAACGCTTTATACTTTCTTGGTTCAACAAGTGGTAAGTAAATTAACAGTTATTTTGAAGCATGTAAATACAGACCTATAGATATTTTGTACAATGCGTTATATCTACATTCCAAATATCCATCACCTATACCAGGATGGTTAGGAAACAGACTTTTTTTTGGAGTTAGTAACCCTAAAGATCTCGAAATTATAATGAACAGCCCTCATGCTCTTAAAAAGGAAGAACTGTATAAATATGCAGAACCTGCTGTTGGTACTGGATTATTTACAGCATCAGGTAAGACTGTAGCAATTGATGTAGAAATTAAACAGTTATTACAGTACCCAAATGGAAAAGACACCGAAAAATAATAATGCCAACGTTCAATCAAAAAATTTTGGATAACTTTGTATCCGTATTTTCGGGGCAGTCGCAGATACTTTTAACCCAATTAGAAAAGGAAGTGGGAAAGGGCTGTTTTAACATTTTTCACTACATCAGCAGATGCACTTTGGATATAATTTGTGGTAAAGCTAGTGTAGAGCTAAAATACTTATTTGGCTATAAATCGTGTATTTGTTATTTATTTTTTATATAGGTTTAAACGTTTCGATAACAATTACAGCTACCGTCCTCAGTAAATGAAAATAAGTTTGAGTTTTAATATTTGATAAATTTGTTTTGAGGACGATAACTGTAACTGTTATGGAAACTTTTGAATTTATATAAAAGGTAAATAAATGCTCGGATCTATACAACCCCCAAAAGATAAGTATTTTAATTATGTGCGATAATGCCAAATTTCTCATTAAAGAAACCGCAATGGGTACAACTGTTAAAGCACAAGCTAATGATTCAGACTACGTAAAATGGGTTAATAGGTACTAAATAATTCACTTTTTCTCAAATACAGCATGTTTTCACGTTTTAGAGGAATGGGAATTGTTGTTACAAGAATGTGTAATATTTGGTACCATTCCGACTTTATCTTCAATTTAAGCCCATTGTCAAAAGAATTAGGTGATTTAGTCAAAAAAGTTCATCACTTTACAGGAACTGTAAGTTTTCTAGGTCTCAAGCTGAGCTACAATATTGTTTTTTTTCAGGTGGTTAAAGAAAAACGTGAAGCATACCAAAAGAAATGTCGTGATCAAAAAGAGTCACCTGAAGGATTTCTCTTTGAAGGTACAGAACTTTTTTTAATTGTAAGTTTTTTAAAATATTTATTAAACTGGCTTTGACGCAATGAAACTACCATTTTAGTAGTAATAAAACACTGCTTTCAAAGTTTTACTATATTTCTTGAAACCAATGGCTATTGTTTAGATACCAAACTTATTTACTGTGCATAAGTTTTTACACAATAGTTAATGAGTTATTAAAAAGGAGGGGGGGGGAACAAGAATTTAAAAGTTAAGAAGTGGTCAATTGTATACATCTAATTGTTCGTATATTTTCGATAATTCTCTCTGAATAATTTCTAAAGCTTCTAATAAATCTAGTTTTCCACTTTTGTTCTGAATGGTGTGCGTCATTTCAAAGTTACTATTAAGATTATGATTTCCTGTATTTAAATGTGAAGCATAGTTTCATTTGTTATTATTATATTGAAAAGATCTGTAATGTCCAGATATTTTAAAACTTTTTCCTGTTTGTCCGATATAACATTTATTGCAACCACCACAGATCAAATTACAAACACTTGACCTATCTCCTCTGTCTGTTTTTCGACTTTTGTTTTTTACATATTTTCCTGTTGTATTGCTACATTTAAAAGCAAACTAAGTTCTTTTAATTCGTTAGAAATTGTTTTTGTAGGTTATCCAGTATAGGTATGCTATAGTATCAAAGTTCCTTCTTAAAACTGGAATATCAGAATAAACTGGATTAAATGCTTGTTTTAATTATTTTGTATGTAATATTGTATTTGAATCCTTTTCATGGTATCCGTTATTTTCTGATACTTGCTTCATTAAACTAAGTTCTTTCTGAATGTTGATTTTCAAAATGGTTATACTTTCAAATTCAACAATAAGTTTATTACCTAGAAATAATTATTATGACGCTATAATATTATTGTGAGATTTTATACCCAATTACTACATAAGATGCTTACTATTTATTTATAATTTATTTTATTTATTTTTTTTCTATAGGTGTGTTTTCTCGTAAATTCAGCTTTATTTATTCGTTACTCTTCCAAATGCCGGGACCTAAGCATATAAATGCGAGTATTCCACAGCAAAGCTTAAAACAAACAAAAACTTGGTAACCTTCCGTTGCATAACCCAGGTGAATCGGCAAAATGAAAGCTCTGATCCGATGCTTCTTGATGTAGGTACCTATTCAATTCTACTTTACGTTAATTCTTATCAGTGTAACTCTATATCTTTAGAAAAACAATCATATAGTAACATCTCTCAAGTTGGCAACGTTAAAAATTTTATCAAAATCATAATCAATAAAAAACATTATAGCTGCAATTTTATCTTCTAAATTTATATGATTAGTAAATAATAATCCTGAAAGCAAAAATCCCATGTAAGTTAACACAAATAACGAAATAATACGATTAAAGTTCATTAACGCTATGTATTATCATAATACAAAAAAAAATTAAAGTATCTGTACAAGTGTTATAAAATCACAAACAAACGGATTTACTTACGAAAGGAAGTAAACCGTAAAATTTAAAATATTAAAAGTAAACGTCGAGATGAATCCTGGAAGTATCAGAGTATCAAATAACTTTATACTCTAATTTTAATTACCGCCCTAGCGTTATAATGATAACGTAGAAAATATAAATTTGACAAATTTTCGAAATGTAAATAATCGTGCACAATAATAAAAATAAAAGTAAATCGCAATATGAAAACTATAAAAGAAAGTTCAATACGCTTCGGTAAAATTATATCAATATTGTATCAATAACAGAAAGCGCGTTCATCCGATTAATCACTTACAGCATTAATTACCTTAATTGGCAAAAAATTTTCAGTCGAAGCTTTTCTTCCACGGATCACAGCAATTAGATGTAATTTTCGTGCAATATTGATCAAAAAATACCTATGAATATTCACATATCGTGTATATCCACAACCCTGCACGACTCAATTTTTTAACGCGAATTTCAACTAACCGACCTCTTTAACTTGTATATGCAAATTTAACAGCGAAAATATTTAATCCAAAAGCCCACGCACACGCATACGTACACACACACACACACACACACACACACACACACACACACACACACACACACACGCACGCACGCACGCACGCAACGCACGACGCACGACACGCACGCACACGCACGCACACGCGCACGCACACGACACGCACACGCACACGCACACGCACACGCACACGCACACACGCACGCACACGACACGACACGACACGCACGCACACGCACGCACACGCACACGCACACGCACACGCACACGCACGACACGCACACTGACACACACGACACGACACGCACGCACACGCACGCAACACATTCGCACGCACGTTATACGCACACACGCACACACACGCACACACGCACACGACACACACACGCACACACACGACACACGCACACAGCACACACGCACACAACACACGACACACGCACACACGCACACGCACACACGCACAACGCACACACACACACACACACTATATATATATATATATATATATATATATATATATATATATATATATATATATATATTATATTTAATAATAAGTGGTGGATTGATTAATGTATATCGTCACCTTTCACCTCTCACCTTGTGATTGGGATATTATAATGTTTTATTACGTTCCAACAAAATAATCTTACATTGTGATGTTCCATCTAAAAATAAAAATCATGCTGTAATATTTCCGTCATTTAATGGACTTGTAAATGATTATGCTATAGCAGTTGGAGAAAGTATTTATCCTAAAAACTTAACATTTTCGTCAACAATGGGTCACAACAGAATGTGTATCTATCTGTCACCATAAGGAGTTGTAAATAAATTTATCGAAGGATTTGGGGGAATTAATCTTAAAGAAATTTTTGTACCCTCTTGAAAATTAATTCTACCAGCGGAAATAGTATTTTTATCCAATGAGCCGCCCTGCATACCGCATGACATTTTGAAATGGTATTGAAAAAAAATATATGAAGCTAGTGTCTTCTATATTGGTACAGGTATAGGGTTACAGGAGTAGCAACATGTTCATAGTTTTCGACGGTAGGTATTTGTTGTTAACGACACTGAACATGAAAATACCCCAGCATCGATCCTAATTCCTTTCGAGGACGAAAACTATGGACTATTCCTATCGGATAATAAGGTAGTGTGTTTCAAATGCAATAAGTTGGGCACATAGCGTCGATATGTACCAATATCGATATTGTACCTACAATTAATGTAGTTATTGTTAAAAATTAAATCTGAAAGGATCCACACCCAACCACATCTTCAACAACGCACAAGATCTGCAAGATTTCAAGGTTTGGATGAAATTCAAATTTTACCAAAAGGCACTAATAATGAAACCAACGAAATAAAATTGATTGAAAGTATGAACACTGCAATAATTATAAAGGAAAACGACAGCTTTACAGAACTGGAACAATCCAGTATTAAACGGAAGTCAGAAAAACAAGAGTTGGACAATTTATCGACGCCCGAAAACTACGATTGAATTAAAGAAATTTGGAATAACGATGAACAGCATGATTTTATTACATTTTCGGATTTTTCAATCGCGTGAAACAATATTACCGAAGATGTTAACCAAGTGATTGATTTGATAAAGCAATCGATTCCCAGTTTATCGCAACGATCCTAAATAGAACCCTGTAAGAGATTAATAAACTATACTAAGAGAGTTAAAAATTATTATTAATTTTATTAAATACATAAATAAAAAGTTTACCTCGAGTAGGATTTGAACCTACGACCTGTACTTTGCTAGAGTACCGCGATAACCAACTGCGCCATCAAGGTTTAAGCCCCAATCGATGTAAATTTTGCCTTTATGTATGTAGAACTGAGGTAAACTCTAAATATAATGAGATTACAATCAAATTACTTATATTAATGGAATGCGAGCCTGCAATATCGCAAGGATTCACACACACCAAAGCAACTTGACTAATACTAAGAAAGATTTAAACAGATAAGGAATACCGACATCACATTTCTAGTCTATTAGAGGATCGCCTGAACGGAGTTCTTCAATCGATAGTTCTGCAAACAGTTGTTTCTAAACCTTGCAATGGAGAGTTTAGAAAAGAATCACCCTTAGTGGTAAAAGTTTATAGAATGACTTTAATTCTTTCGAATTAATTACTTTTTTAGATGTGCATTTACCAGATGTAGTTTTTGTCCGAATACTTATAGCGGTAAGAACACTGAAATTTAGAGTCATCGAATATTCCAACTTAGTGCATTCCTACGTATAAAAATCGTCTTCATTAACAATGCACGGTGGACCTTTTTGAATGTTTACATCCTTGACAACATTAATGCAGCAACACAAATTTTGTCAACATAAACTGAAATTGCCAATATTTTAAAATTGAGTAAGAATACAATCATAGGCGGCGATTTCAATTGTCCTGATTACTGAAGATCCACATAAAGATCGAAGTCTGTCCTTAGAAAGGAATCCGTATTTCTCAAACTGTTTAAATATGTTCTTTAAAGAGGCCAACCTGTCTGATTGCTAGAGATTTTTTATAAAGATATTGGAGGCTTTACGTACTATGCAAGAGGACAAACCCATTTCGCTTCCCCTTTAAATCGAATATACTGGTCGACCGAACTAATTCCTTCCTTACGATCAGCAGATATTCACACTACCTTTTTGGATCACATAGCCTCATTAGTAATTCAATAATGATTTACTAGAAGACAAACAATTCAATGAAGTCATGAATAATTTTCTATTATCTGAGTGCGCTGGTCATATTGACGAGAGCAATATAGTCTCTTGGTGGAACCAACTCGAAATAAGAGTTAAAGAAATAGAAATATAAAGAAAAACGAGACAGAAGAACTATCAAGAAATCCAACAGTTAAACGTACAACTGAAAACATATTGCCCAGGCTAAGGAAAAGAAATAGAGCAACAGAACATCAACGGCTTAATGGAGAAAACAAAAGAGGCATACCACAGAATAAGCGAAAAACACATAATGGCTAACAAATATAAAAAACTTGTTCCTTGCGACCGTCCCAGATTACTAAAAAATATTAAATCAACCTTTAAACCTCATACGGTGTACAGACACGACGCTAAGGTCATCGCCGCAGGGTGAAGTTTTGGATGCATGATTTTGATAATTTTATCTTTCCAACTTTATTTTAAAAAAATTGCAAACGTTTTCAAAATTCGAATTGCTATTAGAAGCGCTCATGTTTCAGGTATATGTATGCCAAAAATCAGAATTTTAGATTAAAAGCTTAAATTGTTACAACAATTAACGTTAAGAAAAACGTTAGTTTTTCTAACTCGTTCCTCTTTGAGGTTACTGTGTTTAGCAAAAATTTTTGTGTTTTCATAATTTAACCCGGAGTCCAACTCGTCAAAGTGCACAGCTGAACCACATAATTTCGGTTTCACCTTACAGTAACTTTTGTGCTAGGTTAATCGGTATTTTATAGTTTTTGTGAGGAGTGTCCAATATAACATTTACCACAATCCCCACGGGGTACTATGCATACATCATGTTGTTGACATGATGGCGTACTATCTTTAAATACAATAACCGAGCTAGTAGCGTAATGGTGACATAACCAGCTTAGCATTCGGGAGGTAATGTGTTCGATTCCCGTTACTTCTACCTTCTATGAGGTTTTTTAAAGGGGGTTTTCTTCATACACATGTAGCAGCATGGTCACTGCGTATATGGATACTACGTTTGGCTACTTAGGTGAATGCTGGGGTTCTGTTTTCCCCCTCAGAACCCTAACTCCGTTGCTACCGATCCTATCCTGACCACGCTTATCCTTAGTCCCACTATGCATATACACGTAATGTATGTATGTATGCTGGGAATCCATGATTGTGGCTAAAGAGCTCGGAAAGCTCGAGCAGGCCACCGTCCCCCTTGGGTAGGGAATGAAATACGTGGCTTTTTCCTTCTTCCTTCCTTTTTAAATATAGTAAACAAACTTTGTGACGTATCAAAATTGTATTTGGCTAATTTGACAGGCAGGTGTTGCATACATTTATCTAATTGTGGTGTTAATCGATCCATGTAAGGGAGCTTTTTATAAACAGTCTGTGCACCTCTGGTTTTTGTAGTCATTGAGAGATGATACCTGAATATAAGCTTGTTGAGAAGTGGCTTCGGATAGCTAATATTTACAAGTTGGTTTCATAACTGTATCAAATTTTTATTGACCAAAGGACAAGAATTTGTTTAAATTCTATTGCATAATCCGATCACTAAACTTATTTTATGATTGAAAACATGGGCGGAGCCGAAATTGAGTACCCAGTACTTTAAAACTATTTGATGTATCCCTGTCATACCAGGCAGAAGGCGTAGATACTTTTCACCTTACTTTAGCAAAATTCAAATTAAAACTAAGACGTACCAATATGCCTTTTCTTTAATTACAATATGCCAAAACTTATTTAAACTGAGATTTTCCTTTAGTGTATTAAAATTATTAGGGTGTTTATATATCTCAATAGCTTCACGTTGTAAACGAACGTAATAATGAGTTTGTCTTGATAATGTTTCCATATTATGAAATTGAATGATGATTGAATTGAATGATTTCAATTATTATTCAAGCCATGGTCAACTACTGCAGACTTCTCTGGTTGACCTAATCTACAAAATCTTATATGTTCTTTACGTCTTGTATTAAAGCTGCGCTTTGTTGTTCCAATATGTATCTTCCCACATGAACAAGATAACTTACACACTGCGGAAGATGATAATGGGTTTGAAACATCTTTAGATGATCTTAAATATTCTTTAATTTTTTTTGTAGGTTTAAAGACAGTCCTAATGCCATAAATAATTAGGGTTTTTTCAATTCTATCCGAATTCTAGCCGAACCATTTAGCGATATACAATACGAGTGCCTTTCAGAATCTGTATCAACAAAAAAAAAAAACAGTGGAAACCAGAAACATGGGAAAGGTATTGGTACAAATTACACAAAAACAAAAATTGGTTAAATTAAAAATGAACTTTTCAGTTGAAATAAGGGCCTTCATGCTCTTATACAATATGTAAAATTTCAATGTAATATCTAGAAGGGTTTTCGCAAAATTTGGAAAAAACCGAAAAAACACAACAACTTCAACAGCCTGTAGATCGATAACGAAGCTTCTGAGGACATACATTCATATGAACTTTCCGGCTCGAAATCACCTCAGGAATCGCCCCTTAAAATAAGTACTTACACTTAAGTAACAACATATATATATATATATATATATATATATATATATATATATATATATATATATATATATATATATATATATATATATATATATATATTATATATATATACATCACCAAACTCGATGGCCAAAACGAAAACAGCTGATTCCTCTGGCCAAAAGGAACAAAAAATTGTTAATACAGGGTGTGTCTATTGTTGATGGTTTCCAAGATGTTAACCTTATTTTTAATTTTTTCTATTTCGTGCACTTATTTTTTAAATCACGCTGTATCTTCCAAACTAGAGGAGTTACAAGAAAACAGATTAGGAGAAATTTGTAGAAGATGAAATTGCCTTAAAGAATATTGAATTCATTCGAGACAAACTCATCATTCAAGATTTTTAATGACATAATGAATTCAGAAATGAGCATAAAATTAACTTTAAGAATATTGAATTGGTTCGAGACAAACTCATCATTCAACATTTTTAATGACATAATGAATTTACAAATGAGTTTTTTTTTTCAAATCTCAAGATTTAATCGAGGTACCACAATCAAATCCATTAATAAATAATAACAATTTTGAGTGACCAGGACTCGATGGTGAAATTGAAACTACTGATTCCTGGGTTAAGTACTTTCGAACCTTTTATTCAAATGTCAAGAGTTGCTTCAAAATCACTGCCGTTTGCTGCTATACACTGGACACATTTTCGTACTGAAGCTGCCTGAAGCAATTTTCTGGTTTATCAGCCGACTTGATCTATGAATTGCTTCAATAAGCTCTTCCTGATTGTTGGTTGAGTACTGTAGACCAATTCTTTGAGAGATCTCAGAGGAAGAAATCCAGATGAGATCTGCAGATCTTGGAGGCCAACCATTACCCCTCTTCCAATCCAACGTTGGGGATAATGTTTGTTTAGCCAATCTCCACCACTTCCGTAGTGGGCAGGACAACCCAAGTTGAACCCACATATCTGCTCTTGTTGCCAATAAAACCTCGTCCATCAATTCACGGAGGTTTTCTTAAAGGGAATTCAAAAAATTCACTGAATTGACTCTATCTTGTAGAATACATGGACCAATAAGTTGATTGTTGAGTAAACCAACCCACACATTAACTTTGAACTGGTGTTGAAAGCTATTTGGTCTCATAGTATGTGGGTTCTCATGTGCCCAGACGTACGTGTTATGGATATTAAAGATTCCTGACCTTGTAAAGGTGGCGTCATCCGTCCACAAGATTGCTTTTTGGAAATCTCGATCATTCCTAACTGAATTGAGATACCGTTGGCAAAACTCTATCCGCCGACCTAGATCTCCATCTAAGAGTTCTTGAACTCCCGTCACGTGATACGCAAGTCTTCCGTCAGCCTTAAGAGTTCTCCGTAGTGTTTCTCGTGGCATCTGCAATTCATTGCATGACCGCCGCAAGCTAGTCTCAGGATTTGCTTCGAAATGCTGGATTACGTCGTCAATCCTCTCAACATTATGAAATTCCTCTTGATCCCTTAGGATCCTAAAAGATCCTCTCTCTCTCTCTTAGAGCAGTGTGTACTCTAGAGAAAACTCTCCTTTCTGGATGAATTCTTCTTGGGAAAGCAGCTGCATACAGTCTAGCAGCCTCACTCGCATTCCCCTTGGGCAACACCATAATAATAATGAATATCGGCATATTCTTCATTTGAAAACATAACTCAGGAAGGAAAACACGAACACGAACAAGAACAATAATAATAACAAGAACAAGAACGACTCAAAAACTAAATTACAATATCACTACAACAGAAAGAACTCGTATTGAAATCAGCAAAACTGTAATAGCAAACAAATTTTGACAACTAACTTACTAATGTCAAGTCGTTGCTACGGTGATGAAAAGATATCAGTAAAGGAGACGTATTTCTTGCCGTAAATGTACAGATTGATTGAAAAGTGAGGGACAAATCGTCAATTCTCATCTACTCTACCATATCTTTGAAGGTAATTTTATGCTCTAAAAGATTTTCCTGAGGTGTATTCCTGTAACAATTCAGTAATTAGTACGTCAACCATAAGTTTTTTTCATATCGTTGTGAAGCTTATGAAAATGGAAGTTTTCCTTTATCGGCCATGTATCAAATCCATCTCTATTGGAAAAATATTCCTCTTGAAATTTGTCTTGGGATTTGAAAAAATTCATTTCTGAATTCATTATGTCATTAAAATGTTGAAAGATGAGTTTGTCTCGAATGAATTCAATATTCTTTAAGGCAATTTCATCTTCTACAAATTTCTCTTAATGTGTTTAACTCTTCTAGTTTGAAAGATACAGCGTGATTTAAAAATAATTCCACGAAATAGAAAAAATTAAAAAAGGTAACATCTTGGAAACCATCGACAATAGACACACCCTGTATATATATATATATATATATATATATATATATATATATATATATATATATATATATATATATATATATAATATAGAGTGTTCTAAAAGTCCATCAGGAAACTCCTGGCGGAGATTCTACGAGCTAAAATAAAAGCAGTTTGTAAGGCAATTTTTTTTCGGATTGTCATTTGTTTGCAAGTGCTTGTCAAAACCAATTTTTTTTATTTTATTTATTAACGATTCTGGTTTTACGAAGAGATAGCGTTAGATAGTGGAATTACTCAGATTCTTCTATTTTATTATAATAATACATTTTATTTGTCCAACAGAAACAAGTACCAATTACAAGACAAACAAAAAAAACTAAATGCAAATACATAAACACCAATACAAGAGAAAATACTACACACATAACATAAGGATTATAAGTTACTAACATTTCTAAAACTATTGTATATTGAATCAAAGCTAGAACGAATAAGTAACGATTTACAAGTTTATCATAACAAATGTTCGTAATGACCTCCATTCACCTATACATTTTCTAACACGTTTTAGAAATGATCGTCTGACACGGTGAATAACACCGATATTGTTTCTAATTGTTTCACACCCACCAATAATCTTTTGTCGCAGATCATTGACGTCGTTAACAGGCGTTTTGTAAACTGTGAACTTTAAATGCCCCCAAAGAAAGAAATCCATTGGATTAAGATCTGACGATCGCAGTGCCCAAGCTATTGGTCCACCTCTTCCGATCCAACGATTATGAAATACCTCACCTAAATATCTACGAATAGCTAAACTAAAATGTGGAGGGCGTATATATATATATATATATATATATATATATATATATATATATATATATATAGGTAGGTAGGTACCGGGTGTAGATCAAATAGGGGCCACCCCTATAACTTTTGAATGGACCGTTAGATTTTGTTCAAGTTTTGATGGATTATATTAGAGTCCCTTTGGGATTTTTTTACATAAAAAAACAATATGACCGACTTCCGGTTTCATCGGAAATGCCACAAAGGCTGACAATTTAAATGGAGTAACCTGTATATTTTTAAATGTTTGGATTCTACGGTTTCTAATACGTACAGTTCATCTGCCAAATGTCAATTCAAACGCTATTTTACTTTGACAAAGTCGGCTTCAGGAACATAATATGTTAATAAAAATTAGAAAATTAAAAATTACTGCTTTATTTGGGAACTAAGGAAATTACTATGCATATCGTTTTACTGGTACTTGAAAGAGCTATTTAATTTACAAGGTGGCCAATGTATGTTTCTATTGGGAACAATAAGTTTTAGTTAAGAAGCAGCAATTTTTAAATTTGATCGTTAACATACTTCACTACAATTAATTATTATTGCGGGGGTAATTGTACGTCAATTATCTATAATTCAGATGACGTCATAATGATATAAATTAAAAAATTAAAATGGCGCCTGAGTTAAGATTTGACAGATAAACTGCATGTATTTGAGGCCCTAGAATGCAAATGTGTAAAGATATACAGGGTGTTCCATTTAAGTTTTCAGCTTTTGCGTCATTTCCGGTGAAGCCGGAAGTCGGCCATATTGTGAGTTTAATAGTCGATAGAGCTTTCAACATTAAAACAAAAAGTTCACATAAACATAGGTTGCCAAATGCTTAGTTTTGGAGATATAGGGTTTTTTTGAGTTCTTTTAATTTATCTTCAAAACTATTTTAAATAATTAATCCAAATTTAGTACACATATTACACTCCTTAAACTCAATATTAAAAGTAGTTTAACGTTTATCAATATTTACAGGGTAGTACATTTTCTGGGGTGGTACACCCTTTATCCCACCCGAACTTTTTCATGCGACGCCTCTAACTCTCTTCAAAACCAAAACTTTAGATTGCCCATTTGATTTTGGTACTTTGTTTGTATTCTGCTTTTTTTTCGAAAAATGCATAGTTTTTGAGATAAATTAGCTGTAATCCAAGAAGACCTTCCAAATGTTAAGTAAAGGACGTCTGATGTTCCCGCAAAAAATAGTGTGCCATGAAAAGAACAATAAAAAAAAGAATCAAATTATGTCAAATCTCACGTTTTATTTTAAATACGATTTGTGCATAAGAAAGAATGTAATTTATTTACATATTTTATTGTGTTAATTTTTATTGTAAAAGTGATCTTTTAAAATGCTATTTTTTGTTTTCTGATCAAAAAATAGCGGATATCCATTTTATGTATGGCTTTGTAAATGGAAGTTCAACAGCAGCAGCCCGTGAATATAGGCGAAGATTTTCTTTTAGAAGAGCTCCGCAGCCTTCAGTATTTGTAAGAGTTCACCAACAAATTATGTCAGGGGTTAAATAATGTGCGTAGTCGCCAAAATAATAATCATAGACAGCAAAGAAATATTGCACGACGAATTATGCGTGAATTCGACAGAGATCCCACAACTAGTATTAGAAGAGTATCCGTAGCTTTAGGTGGAGTCTCAATTCACCAAACATTAAGACGGGATCACCGATATCCTTACCATCTACAACCTATTCAAAGATTACAACCAGGGGATGCAGAACGTAGAATCGCGTATTGTCGATGGATTCGTGCTGAAAATAATAACATTCCAGGTTTTTTAAATAATGTTTTATGGACCGATGAATCCTGTTTCACTCGCCGTGGTGTGGTAAATTTTCACAACCAGCACGTTTGGGCACATGAAAATTCACATGTTATTCGCCCGAGACATTTCCTACAACAATTTAGTGTGAACGTCTGGATATGTATTTTGTGTGGGGGTATTTAAAAGAAAGGGTGTATGCAACTCCTGTGACAACCAGAGATGAACTCATTAATAGGACTAGGAATGCGTGTAATGAAATAAGACAATTTTTGGTTAATATTCCACTTGCAATTATTCGTCGGTGTGAATTATGTATTCAACAAAATGGTTCACATTTTGAACAGGTTCTTTAAATTTACTTATTATTACGATAGCGTTCTTCTTTTGCTGTTATAGGTTAAGTTTATTTGTTTAATTTATTTATTGCGTTCGTTTCGTTCTTGTTAAAATCTTAAATAGAAATTATTTCCAATTTTTTCCAATAAATATGTATTTTTTTAATACCTATTTTCTTGTTTTACTTTTATTTTCCTTTATTTAATTCAACTGAAAAGTTAGTAAAAAATCAGTGGAGTACTACTTTTTATTAAGAGACAAAAAAACGTGAGAATTGACATAATTTGATTCTTTTTTTTATTATTCTTTTCATGGCACAAGACAAGTGTTGGAGCGTTCGCATGAAAAAGTTCGGGGGATAAAGGGTGTACCACTTCAGAAAATGTACTACCCTGTAGATATTGATAAACGTTAAACTACTCGTAATATTGAGTTTAAGGAGTGTAATATGTGTACTAAATTTGGATTTATGATTTTAAATAGTTTTGAAGATAAATTAAACGAACTGAAAAAATCGAAACCCTGTATCTCCAAAACTAAGCGTTTGGCAACCTATGTATATATATATATATATATATATATATATATATATATATGATATAAAAGAAAAAGCATCATATGCATAAATAAATATAAGTTTAATTATCACACTTGCATAATCATTACGTTGATGAAACACGCCAATAGGCTATATTATAAACTCTGCTCTATCAACCGTTTAATGCTGACCAGTTGCTTTAACTTACTGAGTAGCTAACGAAGAAAGAACTCGAACCGCTTGTTCTACGTTTATATGAAAGTAAGCCACCTTTTTCTGTACTTCGTCAGACTATATAAACTATATAATATTGCACATATACAAAGATTTATATGAATATATAATCAACGTGAGTAGTAACTAATTATGTGTACTACCAATGATAATAATATAATATATAATCACCATAATAAATTATATATATATATATATATATATATATATATATATATATATATATATATATATATATATATATATATCGTGTAAATCAAATAGAGGCCACCCCTGCAACTTTTGAACGGGTCGATAGATTTTGTTAAAATTTTGGTGGGTTATATTAGTGCTAGTTTGGGACTTTTCACATAAAAAACAATATGGCCGACTTCCGGCTTCACCGGAAATGACGCAAAAGCTGAAAACTTAAATGGAACACCCTGTATATCTTTACACATTTGCATTCTACGGCCTCAAATACATGCAGTTTATCTGTCAAATGTTAACTCAGGCGCCATTTTAATTTTTTAATTTATATCATTATGACGTCATCTCAATTATAGATAATTGACGTACAATTACCCCCGCAATAATAATTAATTGTACTGAAGTATGTTAACGATCAAATTTAAAGATTGCTGCTTCTTAACTAAAATTTATTGTTCCCAATAGAAACATACATTGGCCACCTTGTAAATTAAATAGCTCTTTCAAGTACTAGTAAAGCGATATGCATAGTAATTTCCTTAGTTCCCAAATAAAGCAGTAATTTTTTATTTTCTAATTTTTATTAACATAATATGTTCCTGAAGCCGACTTTGTCAAAGTAAAATAGCGTTTGAATTGACATTTGGCAGATGAACTGTACGTATTAGAAACCGTAGAATCCAAACATTTAAAAATATACAGGTTACTCCATTTAAATTGTCAGCCTTTGTGGCATTTCCGATGAAACCGGAAGTCGGTCATATTGTTTTTTTATGTAAAAAAATCCCAAAGGGACTCTAATATAATCAATCAAAACTTGAACAAAATCTAACGGTCCATTCAAAAGTTATAGGGGTGGCCCCTATTTGATCTACACCTGGTACCTACCTACCTATATATACATGGTCGGCCAATAGTGCATGGGTGGAAGATTGTGGGCTTATTAAGGAATATCTTTAAAGTTTGTTGAGGGGATGTGGTGGGGTATCCTTAATGCTACAATCATAAAATATTTTCACTTGAATCGCAAAGTTTATACGGGGCATTTATATCAAAGTTACATTTCTTTTAAATAGAACCCCTTTATATTATTACATATTTGGATTCCTTGGTCAATTCTAGTGCGGCTTTATGTATCACACATAGTACCTAAAACGAATCGTTTATGCGCACTTCCTCATTTTTACAAAAAGTAGATGTCTGAAAAAAACTAAGTATCGCAGTGATCACAAAACCTAGAAGGCCATGAATCGCCGATGTTGCAAAACGAGAAATGTACCATCGTAAACCGAATGGTTAAATTCGAATTCCTCTTGTGTTTAGAGAAATTACTTTGTCAATTTAGAAAATTTTAGTCAATGGTAACTTAATTTTTTCAAATGGAACGGACATTTTTTCATTGTTGCATCAATTGCGATATAAATTAATGATTAGTTTGATGAATTTTTCAATTTTTAGTTTGTGCTGTCTAGTAGCCCATGGAAGGAAACAAAAAACGATTCATATTATAAAACATTATTTATTAAGTAGTAAAATACATAAACACAAAAAAAGAAAATTACGAGCTAAAACAACAATAAAAATTATTTTAATATAATGTTCAAAATGTCTACCAACTTAAAATAATTTTTTAACCCTATTTAACGTTACTGGGTTAATAGTTGCAAAAACGTTTCGGATTTTATTTATCACATCTTACACAGCAGTTGGTAGTTCAGCATACACTGTTTCCTGGACGTACCCCCACAAAAAAAAAATCAAGTGGGGAAATATCTAAAGATCTCTTCGGCCATCGTGTTGGTCCATCCCTTCTTATCTACTTTTCAACAAATGCATTATTAAGCCACTCACGTACTACACGAGCACGGTGTGAAAATGCATGTCCCTAATTTGAGCGAGCGGGTGACCTTCAAGTAGTCCAAATAATTTATTATCCAGAAAATTCAAGCACAAACTAGAATTTAGAATACCGTCAAAGAAAAAGAGACCAACAACTGAAGTACCGCATATGCATATGCATTACGATGATGAAACACGCCAATAGGCTATATTATAAACTCTGCTCTATCAACCGTTTAATGCTGACCAGTTGTTTTAACTTACTGAGTAGCTAACGAAGAAAGAACTCGAACCGCTTGTTCTACGTTTATATGAAAGTAAGCCACCTTTTTCTGTAATATATACCAAGTTTTGTAACAATATTTTAATATTAAGTGGACCCTCATGGGAGATGAAATATCTAAAGAAACTGTGAAAAATTAAAAAAATCAGTTTTTGAAAATAGGTTTTGGGAATGAACAACAACGATATGAATGAACAATTAACATTTTCTTTATTGAATTTAATGTATAATTTACAAGTAATACAAGATATACATTGTAATTAAAAGTTAGGATAGTTTATAAATTAATTTTGATTATAGTTCAAAATGATGTAGCCATGGTTGTTTTGCTAACATCTGGGAAACGTTTACGGTAAGATGCTACAACTTGGATTATATAATTTTTCTGTTCTTCCTTTTTTGTTAATTTACTATTATACTCCTGAATTATCTTAATCTCTCTTTCGGCTGCATCGTTAGCGACTTTTATTTTTTTAACGATCTCGAAGACAATGTTTATACTGTTCATTTATTTCCCAAGTTTGTGGATCTTGTTCTACGAAATTTGAAGGTAGATTGAACCTTTCAAAAAAACGTTTAGAATGTTTCGAAACGAAATCAAAAATATTCAGATTCAAGATACTCCTTACGTCGATTTCTATTTTATTATCCTCTCCAAATAATCCATCACTTTGTTATGCATCAACCATATTTCTTTTAACATTTGCGGGAATATTGTCATCAAAAAACGCTAATGCAGAAGCTTCTGCAGATAAGTACCACATATGATTTTTAAATTTAAGTATTGCGGCGTCCACAATTTCACGATTAATTTCCTTGAAAAGTATTCATTTTTTGAGAAACAGAAGATCATGATAAGGTGCGAGATTTGCAAAGGGGGCTGTATACCATGCTTTGATATACAATTTTGCAATAAAAATATATATCTGTAAAATACTTCTTTCTCTGAAACTGTTAGATGGAATTGATCTCAGTATAAAAAGATCATTAGACAATAAATTGCTTTTTCCAACCACCGTGCATAATGCATTGCCCCAGGAGCTCGAAATTTACCGTTAGCACTTCTCCCAAAGAATAACAGAGTAAGTCGCAATAGCTCATTGGCGAGGCAGTTGAGTTTTCAAATTATTGTCGACAGAAGAAAGAATTTCAGTTATATCATTTTTAAAGATTTCCTGAACACGAGTTATTTTCATCGCGGACTTGATTTTCGTGCTGTCAATTTTACTCCACGATTGCTTGAAGCGTTTAAACAAGGGAACGTCAAGGCCACTAGAGGGTGGCATCACCTTATCAAATACACTTTTCAATACAAGTTCATAAATGTGATGTCTACATGGTAAATACAATAAGTCTCTTTCTAGCATTTGTTCAAATATATTGCAACAACCATTAATCCTACCAAAATTGGATGTTGTTGTATCGCAACATAATGCTTTAACCTTATCTGCCCCAA
>JARFJB010002359.1:0-107500 GCA_036346205.1 Vesta saturnalis
TTTGGGTTGTACCCTGTAACAACCACAGTAGCGTCGTTGTGTCGTAATTAGGTACTAATCTTTTTACACAAATACAATAATATTTGCCGTTATTGTACTAGTAAAACTATGCCGTTTTTCTACTTTGTGTATTCAGTAACATAATTGGAATATTTTAATGCGCTTGAGGAAGAATAATACCATCATTTTATGATTTATTCTTGCTGAAAGTAACATAGTGCATACAAAACTCACACCATGTTTGTTTCTATCACTTTTAGTGTACAAATTATCGTTTATTACACTAGTGCCAGAAACGTTTATTGTACATATGCGTATTAATTTGTGATATATTGCACTAAGCAACGAAACGATAATAGTTATTTGTTTCATTTGCACAAAAAATATCAATTTTCGAAAATGCAAAATGATTTTGCGAACCCCTTATGTATGTCGCTATCAGTAGCAGACATTAATAATACTTATTTTATACAAAATGAGTATTATTTTACTTTTTAGTGAAAAAAAAAATTTACCGTGTAGTTTTTAATTAATATTCATTGGATTTTACCTCTATAAATTTAATTCAAATGTGACAGATGTGAAATAATGTGAAGATAGATGGTGCCACCGGCTACAGCAAATGTCGATATCTGTTCATAGAAGATATTCACTCAAAACATAGTAACAAATATACAGCAGAAGTGGAAATTGTGGACCCTCATCTGTATCATTTGAAGCTGTAGAAAGAAAACTTATACAGTGAATACTATACTTAGAGAATTGGGATTTCCAGTTACCAAAAATCAGCTGTTCGAGTCGGTAGCCAAATTGGTGATTGAACTGAAAATAGAGAATCCCTTGGATACCCAGGGCGAAAATTCTATCAGGGATTTTTAAAAAGACATCCCGAGATATCTAAACGAGTACCGCAGTCCTTAACTACACTACGAGCTGGTATCACTAAGGATACCATAAAATCGTGGCTTGCAAGGGTAAAAGTTTATTTTGCAGAAAATAATTGTGAAGAAATACTTCAGGACTCACGAAGAATTTTTAATCTTGACGAATCGGGTTTTTATTTAAGTCGTAAAGAAAAATCGGTGCTTGTGAGAAAAGGTTCCAAGAAGGTTTATAGCCGTGTTATAAATGACGAAAAATAAATTCCTACAGTTTTGTTGCCCATCTGTGCAGATGGTAGTTTGCAGCCTCCACTTTGCTTATATCCATATAAAAAAAGAATTTCATCTAGTATTATTTCAAAAATGCCGAAAGGATGGGGTATAGGACGGTCTGAATCGGGATGAATGACGTTAGAGAATTTCTTTGAATATATTACCAACGTTTTCTTTCCCTATATTAAAGCAAATAACATTCCATTACCAATAGTGTTGTTTGTAGATGGGTCACACATTCCGTATTAATTTGCCTTTAACAGATTTCTACAAATCGAATTGCATAATTCTTACTGCATTACTACCTAACAACCGCTGGATTTTTGTGTTTTTTTTTTCAGTTAAAAATTTTTGGTGTAATAAGGTTCGTCAATGGCGGATGGAAAATCAAGGCGAAAAATTGTAAAGAGAAGATTTAGCACCTTTGGTAAAACAATGTATTAAACAAGCTGGTTTACCTTCAATCATCAAGAGAGCCTTCAGGGTCTGTGGATTGTTTCCTTTTGATGAAATGAGTATTGATTATTCCAAACTAGTTAGACAAGTTTAAAAACTAACTACAAATGAAAATCAGATGCTGGTTGTAACATAGAATGAAGAAACCAGAAGCATGGCAATAATATGTAAGATGGGCAGATACGCAACTACCATATGAAATTTCGGTTTTAACAAAATTATTAAAATAACCCCACCAGTATGACAGCTTTCTTGGTGTTCAGAGACGAGAACGTCATGACAGACCACCGTCCGACCGGTTTCGTCATTATTGCGATTCACCAGGAGCGGGTAGATCTGTCATGCATAGAATACTGCCATGGAATATCTCGACTCTGAACGTGAGAGTTACGAGTAGCGCCATCTGTATCCCATAAGTGGGACCTCTAAAACTGGTACATACTAATGTATATAGGAAAAATAAGAAAATTGCTATGAAATTGAAGATCGTTTCGATTCAGAATTATTGCAGCAATTTAGGAGCATGTCTCCATATGAGTGAACCGGTGAGAAAAAGTTTGAAGGAATGTTCGAGTTTTGTGTAGGTGAGTCGTTGGGTACTGAAAATTATGTTTTTAATTCTGCTTTATAAAATAATAGAGTATGTGTAGAAAACGGAAATGTTTTGTGTCAGTCAATAGATATAAATCTAGATAAAACCATGTGGTTAGAAAATAATATCATAGAGGGGGAAGTATGTCCCGACGGAACGATAATGGTTGCATGTGACGCAGTAATATTATTACTGGAAAACGAAAATATTTAACGGAACATACAGAGAAAGATGCTGAAACGATTCCAATTACAGAAGATGAAAAAGAAAATGACTTAAGCACTAATGAATGCCGCTCCAGTCAGACGCCAGTCAAACGAAATACGAAATTTGAAGAAATTAATACTCCACTAGTCGGTGAGTATAATACTGCTCCTAAAAATATCGACACTATAGCGCAAAAACTGGCGCCACTTAAGTTAACTAGAGAAGATACAATCCAAGCAGTAGAAAGCAATAGCATGAAGAAAAAATATCCCGTCATTCAAAAACGCTCTATACTGGCCCGACAGAAACACAAAAACCATCAAAAAAAAGCTGTGCATTTTTCCAGATAACAACAAAATACCTACACTACAACCCACAGTCGCCATAAGTGACGAGCTTATGGAGTATTAGAGAAGAGTACAAGAAGAAAAAAGAAGAAAAAGAAAAGAGAAATCAAGAAGAAGAAAAAAGAAGAAAAAGAAAAGAGAAATCAAGAAAGATTAAAAGAACAATAAACGAAAACAAAATGAATACGAAAGTGAACAATGATCACGACAAAGATAAAAAGTCGAAAAATATTTTGAAAGAAGAGCTACAAATAGTGAACCTAAAGCAACTAGTAGTAAAGGAATAAAAAATTCAGAAAATTCTAAAAAATATCTAGGTGGAGATTTTGTCGTAGTTTTTTATGAAAATTCCAGGATCGGTAGAAAAGGAATACGACGATGGTGTAGAAGTGAAAACAATGACTACGAGCGTCAGTAATTGGAGGTGGTCTAATAAGGATGACATTACGAGATATCCCCGCACTGACGTTATTCAGCGTATTGCGCCACCTAAATTAATAAACAAGCGCGGCATTTATAGTGTTACTGAAATATTAGACATTAAAAGTTATCCTCAATCTTATTTAGATTTTTTAGAGTTATTTTTTTATGTGATGTTTATACATTTGTGACTCTGTATATTTAGTATTGATAATGTCCAAATAAAAATTCATGTTATACAATGCAGTGTCTTTTGCCCATAGTTTTTCTTAAGTATTATAAAAGCTAAGAATAAAAGTGGAGAACGGAACTTGGTACCTAAATGGTCCGACCTAGAAACAGCGAAATTTTGGACGGGAGTAGATGCATTTTGGCACTGGAGCATATTGTACCCTTTCTGCACATTTCTGGCCAAAAGACGTGGACAAAATAATAAATGATATCGAAATTACTATTTAAAAAGTTCTGGTGAATGATTAGTGATGTTTTGACAAAAATTACTTACTCTACATTTTTTTAAATTACGTTTAAAGAAACGGTGGCTTTAGATAATTTTAATAACTATAGTAGCTACTCTACACCTTGTACATAGTTTAACACACAAATATTACACTTGCTTTACTTATAATACAATATTATCTGCCCGAATAACTGTAAGAACTAGTATAATTAAGCAAATATTCCGTAAAATCACATTTTCATGATTATAGAATATATATTATGATAAATTTAGGTTTGACTGATAGAGCGAAGCGATGTTAATAATAAGAGGTATGTATTTGTAATACTGTTTGAAAATATATTTTTTTTTGGAATGAAGAAGGGTGAAAATGGGAGGCACTAATTGATAATTACTAAAGTGAAACAGACGAGTTATGATTGGTTAGATTTTGGAAATTTGAATAAGAATAGATTTCAGAGAAATGAGTTATGGCAAATACCTTACATTAGTATTAAAGTAATTTCCGGATTATAGAGGTTGTATTTATTATGAAGATTTAAAGACTAACAATAGAGTTCAATACATAAATGTTTCAAATTCTTTGTGAGCAAAAACATTTATGACATTCAGTAAACAAACTGTATAAAAAGATGAATTTAAAATAAAAAGTTTTACATTTTACAAACCGAACAGGACAAATGGTTGGTGAACAATAGACACCCATTAAGTTTACTGTCTCGGGCTACAGATAAACATAAAAGTATTAAATATTAAATTACTGAGAATGTGAAGTCCTTTGAAAATGGTTAAATAAAATAAAAATATAACATAAATAACTATTAAATATTGTTATTTCAATGATTCAATGATTAATCAAGTTATTCAAATACATATTTTATTTACCCACAGTTATGGCTATGGCCACCTAATAAAACGTTAAATTTTGCTTTTGTATAAATGTAGAAACAGTGCTGTATGCAACTCGTGCAAAAAGTGCTTATTGCAATGAACGTGTTGGCAAACCCAGACTGAAGACCTTGCTGGACAAGTGTAGGTTGCGTGCAATTGCTTTATGCACTTGTTATATTGACAACTATGAATAAATTACGAATTTATTTTATTCTATTGAATTTTGCAACATTACATATTGGTGTTTTGTTAGATCATTAATAAAGAAAAATTAAGAATCCGGCAGAAATAAGTAACCATGGGTTAATTATAGAATGCATTTACAAAAGTTAAACGAATTGATTAGATTATACCTTAAATTGTATTGGAAATTATGTCCAGTTTCGCAAACGGCGACTAATACTTTGAATTCGTTGACTAAGTTTTAAAAACGCCATAAATCAACCAATGATATTTCATAATGAAGTGATTAACTAACACAGAATAAGACATGCTTTATCAAATCCGGACCAATTGCATTGATGTATAATAACAACACATCCTAACATGTACCTATATGAGAATTATGACTAACTGTAAATCGATAAAATACGAGGGTCGTCCACAAAACAACCGCCATTTACGCGTAACAAGAGAAGCAGTGGGGGTAGCGCCGCCATTTTGCTATTGTTGTAAGCAGTAACTCAGTGTGCTTCTAGCTGTGCAATGTGGCGCATCGTACTGTCGCGCGTTCGCTTGTAGTAATCTCAAAACATGAGTGCTGCAATAGAAAATCCCGCCAACTGCGGGGCGTCATAAGATTCCTATGGGCGAAAAATTTTTCAGCAGCCGTAATTCAACGTGAATTGCGTACAATTTAAGGTAAAAACATGTTGAGTGAACGTGTTGCCCGTCAATGGGTTCGATTTTTCAAGAATAGAAGAACAAAGATTCACGATGAACACAGTAGCGGTAGGCCTTCTCTTGTCAGTGAAGACCTAACGAAAAACTTCATGAGAACCGTCGGTTCACAACCTAGCAATTTTTCGAACATGTCTATGAAGTTTCCAGGAGTCTTTTGCATGAGATAGTGTCCGAAAAACTAGGCTATGGCAAGTTTGTGCTCGTTGGGTACCAAAACTGTTGAGCGTAGTCCACAAAACCAAACGTATGAGTTCTGCTTTTGACTTTCTTTCCCGGTATGGCATTACAGAAGAAGAGTTTTTGAACAGGATTGTTACTAGTGATGAGACTTGAAAGGCATACGCGGTTGTTGAGGCAAAACAGAAGTCAATGCAATGCGAACACACCGCTTCTCCAAGCAATTCAAAGAAAGCCCGCCAAACTTTTTCAGCGCGGAAAGTCATAGTTACACTCTTTTGACATGCTAAGGACATCTTGAACATTGATTTTATGCAACGTGGTACAACTATCACTCTTGCAGTTTACTATGAAACTTTAAAAACGCCGAGAAGAGCTATTCAAAACAAGCGTCGGGGTCTTCTGACATCTGATGTCAGCGCTTCGCAGCTGACGAAGAGCTTCAAAACGCCGTGACACGTTGGCTAAGTTCCCAGGCGGCAGATTTCTATATGAAGGGTATTTCAAAAACTATGAAAAGGTATGTTAAGTGCTTGAATTTGTTGGGAGATTATGTCGAAAAATAAAGAAAATATGTAGTTTTAAGACGTATGTAATAAAATGTTTGTATCTACACTGGTTGGATTTTTATTTCAAAACGGAGGTTACAATCTGGATCACCCTCGTAGATAAAAATCAAAAAGAATAAAATAAATAAATAAATAAATATATATATATATATATATATATATATATATATATATATATATATATATATAAAATCACTTAATCCCCTATTTGGTCAGAATTCAGAATTCAACGAAAAAATTGATAAACGCATTTCCGTCCGTGATTGCCGGCTAAAATGTGATGGCAATGACACAATTTTATAACAAAAGATTGTAATAATGAGGTAATCTCATTCCTCCTTCCACACACAACTCTATTTTTTTATTTTATTGCCTTTATAGTGGACGAAGTATTTTAACTAAAAGAATTTCTAGGACACCGGAAAAAAACTCTTGAGTTCGAAAAACCCCAATTGAACAGTACGCAATTGGCTAAAATCAGTATCTGTTTCCATATTATTAAATCCGGGATAAAAGAGAACTAAAATACATTTAGTTAAAAACAATGATTGTCTACTAGTATATTTCAACGAACTATAAATGATGTTGGTACATTGAATGTGTATCTCCATTTTTTATGGGGTAGGTAATTGGAATGGTGAGTTATATGATTACCCTCGTGATTACCTAATGTTTTATGGTACTTCATGTTCTTAGTTCTTTATGACTTACGTACCCAATGTATGTCTAGTACTTAATGTGTTCGTAAATCAAATCATTTTTTTTTCTTTTAAAATAGAACCAGAGTATGAGTATGAGTGTACCAATAATAATTTTACAAGAAATATACCGTGTGTACATTTCTCAAACGTTTTAAAACAAGCTGTGAATTTTGCAAATATTTATAAGCTGCGTATGACTCAACTGTCGCTTAGTTCAAATAGAATACTAGTCCAAAAACTTACAACATATATTGTCCAAATGTTTATTTTTTCTTATAATACAACGTAAATTGTAGCGTGCCGTGGTTGGGCAAACTGCACCTCACACATATGATAAATTCAGTAATCATATTTACATACAACCAGAAACGTTAGGAAATAAGCGAAAAGAACTGTGAAAAAGGTGGTAAGGAGGAATTATTAATAAATAAAAACTAAAGTGGACTGTTGGAGAACTATTATAAACGTGCATTATAATTAACGGTTGTCCATGCATTTAGGGCAGTAACAGGTTAATAAATAATTCAACCGAAAAAGGGCGACATTTCGTCAGTGCCTCAATGAAAATTCTTAGGCTCTTTTGATACGAGTCCGGCGTCCGACATCCGACGACGGATATGCGGCCGTATTTTAGTTTTGACACCACATCCGATATGAGTTGTGTTGTCTCTTTCTCTATGACCCATTAGCGCATCATTGCAATGTTCGTTTTACACCGAATTCGTCGTAAAAAGAAGAGAAACATAATGTATTGAGTTCATCCTGTCACTTTAAAAAGGCTGATTTAATTTTGGGCGAAATCCAGCGGCGGAGAGGGAGGGTTTATTATGGAGAGTTTTTTGTTTTTATCAAATATTTCTAAAACAGCTGCGTATTTCAAAGATACAAAAATACCTAGAAATAGACCTTAAACATTTCGATTAACTATGTTCTATGCGATGATTTGACATGACGCGTAATTTAGCGGCAAAAAAATTCCTAAGATAGAATTTAAGTGTTGGTTCAAATTTTTTTCATTATCTGAATAACGATTAATTTTATAAGAAAAAGTTTAGACGTATTTTTTAAAGAAAAATTAATTTTACATAAATTTTCTTAAGAAAGTTTTTTAATGGAAAGCGAAATGAATGTAAAAATTAAATAAATATGATTGAAAATGCTGAAGATGTATTATTATCGACCTTTTTGGAATTTTTTTTACGTTACGTTTATGTCTATTAATCTCTATATGACATGAAGTTTTAAACGTCATTCTGACATAGATTATTGTTTTTGTTTTTACAATGTTGCCTGTTTTCGTTATGAGCGTATAACAAAGAGGTTGCATAGTTATCCTAAAAAAATTGAAATTAAAATTATTGCATTTCTTGTAATTTAAGCTGTTAGCATCTAGATGTCTATTAACCTCTGTCTGTCATGAAGTTTTAAACGTCTGTTTGGCATAGATTATTATGTTTGCGTTTACAATGTTGTCTTTTAATTTCCGTTTTGTAGGTTGGAAGGTCGTGTGGTGTTCCACACCAGTTATTTTCATAATATTTTTACCTGCACCAAGGAAAAATATTAACACCATCAAATTTTGGTTCGGTATTTTTTGTTGTATATGTATTTGTCAGATTTACTACAAAATTTGTTATACTCAAATGTATGAAATGAATAAAATTTTGATATGAATGAAACATACAGTTGTAACGTTTGAAAAAAGAGCAAATTTTCCACATTGTTTGGGCGCACTAGATGGGAACCATGTAAGAATAGTATAGTTTTGTATATGTTACGACTACAAAATTTGTAAGCGATCGTCATTGTGGACATCGATCCAAAATAATGACCAACAGTTACTAAACGAAGAAAGTCTCCCAGGGACAACAGGTCGAAACATGCCTTATTTTTTTATTAGAGATGAAGCTTTTACTCTTCACAAACATTCACTTCGACCTTATGGAGGATCAAATCTAACTTTAACAAAATGAATTTTTGATTATCGTTTGTGTAGAGCTCGAAGGTATGTAGAATGTGCGTTCGGCATTCTTAGCAACAAATGGAGAATTTTTCATCGTCCAATTTTTGCAGTAGATATTATCAAAGCTTGTCATTTTACACAATTTCGTTCGAGACAGATTTTATATATATATATATATATATATATATATATATATATATATATATAAGTTTGAAGACATGACACAAATAACAGGCCTTCCTCATGAGCCTAGAGAACCAATGGTACGTGGAGAAGTAACAGCTAATAATATACGAAATACGTTAGCCGACTATTTTTTAACTGATGTAGAACCAGTTAGTTGGCAATTGTCAAAAATATAAATAATGTTTATTTTATGAACATGCAAATGTTAATAAACAATAATAATACTTACCAAATTCGTTTTTCTCCTTATCACTTAAATGTTCAAATTCACTATGAAGTTCCTTACATATTTCTCCCCATGCATTTTTAGTTAAAACCCTGTCTTTATATATCTCGAGTGTTTTGTCCCATAAAACAGGCCTGGCCTCAACGAGGGTAATTAAAAACTCAACATCTAAATGCGATTGTTTTTCCATTATCGCAACAACTGAAGTCGTTCCGCCACTGTTTTCCCTCAACAAGTAAACAATCGTGGTGTCTTCGGGTAAACTTCGGTGTGTCGGATGACGGATATCCGATGTACGGTACCGGCCACGCTGAGGTGGTGTCCGGAAACTGTACAATGTGTATCCGGCTATGGTACACCTTTGTAACCGTGCTCATTTATACTCATACACTTCGCAATTGGATATCCGACATCGGAAGATTTCATCCGGCACGTGTGAAAAGAGGCTTAGTGAATAAGCTTAGGTATTACGTATTAATGTGTAAAACAGTTCTTCCAATATCATAGGTATAAATTGTCTGTAAGAGCAATTGGAAAATTAGGTATCGGTTAAAAATTATAATTAATTTTACTAAATACATAAATAAAATGTTTACCTCGAGTAGGATTTGAACCTACAACCTGTACTTTGCTAGAGTACCGCGCTAATCAACTGCGCTATCGAGATTCAAGCCCCAATCGATGTAAATGTTGTCTTTATAGATGTATATAGGTATCGGTTATTTATTTATATGATTAGCCCACAGAAAAATGAAAACCACAAATATTTGTTCTTACCCAATAAATAAAAATTAAATCTGATTTGTCAATAAATTAAAGGGGTAGATACATGTTTTTATAATGCACCTTTTTTACATTATAGAACAAAAAAAATGGGACTAATAGAAGGCTTCTGGGAAACAGGAAATAGGGTATAGAAAAGATGAGGGAGCGAATTTAAATAAAACACACATGGCAAACTATGTTTTTTTCTCTATTCAATTGTACTTTATTTAAGTACACACTTACGTTGTGTATTGAAATATTGATAAATATATAAAGAGTAAACGTTAATGTCATTGAGAAAATTTTTTCGTCTGATTATCAGTTTGTTGTTACGTTCTGATAATTTAGTGTTATATTCTTATCATGTTGTTTATAAGTAGGTTGGTTTCATTCATTTCAGAAGTCTAATCTAAAGTGCAGTAATAATGTTCTTATCAAAAATATATAAATAATTTCTTCTAATTTACATAGATAGGTAAATAAAAAGGTTTTCCCGTGAATGGAAACAGCACTTTCATTTATCAAAAAATTGTATATGTTTAGTGCTTTAAATCTGTTTTTTTCGTCCGTGTAACAAACAAAATCAATAATCAGTTGAGTTATTGAATCGTGCTAATTACAAATCTGAACGAATTTAAAAGACCTAATTCGTGAAATGATAGTTAAAAGTCGTAACATTTTTAATACGTCCACCGACTAGTTTAAATTTTATTTATTTTTAAACGTTCAAAAAGCTGAACGTGACTAAAACACCGTTGACCGTTTCCCCGACTACACCAATTCTGCCGAATACTAGTGTTGGGACATTACGACGACAATGACCGAACCGCCGAACGATATTAGAGCAATTTCGTTGAATGCTCAGAACGCTGACACTATATTTTAAAAGTCCAAACCGTAGAACACTCTCTCTCGCGCCCTCTTAATAGGTCAATTCGCTATCTCTCTCGTTTGAGTGTGAAGAAAATTTAGTGCCATGTTGTAGGTTAACATAAGCTGTACAACACAATCTTCTGGTATATTCTAAAGCTATTAGCGTCATCTTGTAATGTAATTAGAAGTTAGGATACAGTTTCTAACGCCATCTGGTGGTATTATTTAAAAGCTACAGAGTTGAGACTCGTACGTAATACTTTTTAATTACAAAAAACTTAAAAGCAAATTTTACTTTAGTCTTAAGTGAGCTTTCACCCGAAAAAACCCATACAGCGCTATATCATTCCAACAACTAGAGTCCGCTGTGATCCCCTATTTCTAAAACTAGGACCACTTTGGCTACAAAAGCCATTTTGCTTGGCACCCATTCCTAATACGTTTGGCCTCATTTCCAGAAGCTAACGCTATCTTGTAGTATAATTTTGAAATTTAACTAAGGTACTAGCGAAATCTTGTAGGTTAGCCGCGTAACTTTCACTTAACGCTCATAACTTTTGGGATTATGCAATACGCAACGTTCACCTGTATTGACTCATTAACATCAAACTCAGAGCATTCTTTTCCGCCCCTATCTCTCGCGTACTAACGGGTCAACAGTCAATTCAGTTTTTCTTATGTTAGCAGTAAACGTAGCGAGCTTTTGTGGTACAATTAAAAGTTAGTCCGCATAGAGTTCCTATATTAGAAACTCTAAGTCGCAGCATGCAATAAGCCATCTTGTGGTATAATTAGATTTTAACACACAATCTTGTACCGCAATTTAAAAGTTACTTAACAAATATACTGCCAAACTTCTAAAGCGCCCAAAACATCTAAGAAAAGATAGTAGCAAATAGAAATCCAATCCGCTGTCTGAATAGTATAAGGCTAGGAAAGTATGAGGATAAAACAAGGGATTGTAGAAAATGGTGTTATTTGTACTATCAAAAATTTAAATTTAAGAAGACAAAGGAGGCGCAAGAAGATGTGTATTATTACATGGACTATCCTAAACAGCCAATTATGTGACCCCACTCGTGGGTCACCCTTATGCGTTAAAAGGCAAGTGTGACCACTGGTACTACACAAAAGGGTTTATTTTGATAAAAATACTAGTGTGACCTGTATCACGTTTATGCAAAAAAAATACCAGTGTGACCCACCGGTGTTGCACAAAAACGCTTATCCTCTACAAACACAAGGGGAAAATTAATTTTTTTAATGAGTCAAGTAACTGCTACCAACGCATGCAAACATCAGTCGGTAGTTTAGATGTAAATTAAGTACTACTTTTTACACTTTTTGTAATGTATATTTTCGTAACAAATACTGTACAGGCTGTCCCAAATTCGAGGACAAGCATGGGGATCTCGCTTATTATAAGAGATAGGATATAGGTTTAAATTCGGCACTTTTGCTAAATTCGATGCCGAGTAATAATCTGAAAAGAAATTTGAGCTAACTCGAATGGATTTGGTTTTATGCTCAAAAAACTAAAAATTTCGATTTTCGTTTTTCGCGTTTGGCCACCTTATTATTAGGAATTTTCAAAATTCGATTAAACATTATTAAGGTAACTTTTTACGCACAATACTAATACGGTATTAAAAATATTATGTGACGTTTCGTTTATTCTGAACCATCATCAGGTTTATTTTTTCTTATCGGGGATAAGACACATTTTTATGGCGTTGGATGGAGGATGTTATGCTGCTTTTAGCAATATATAACACTTCATGGTTTGATCGACTGCGAACTAAAATACTCTTAAATTAAAAACTAAATATTAAATTATCACGATACCCATGAATCAAACAAAACTCAGGAGTTGGCTTTTGTCATGTCATTTTCTAATTGTAAAAAGGGTAATTACTGCAAGATCCTTCGTGTTAGTGCTTTAAAATGTGCAAGTTTCTTTAGAATGTTGTCAAATTCAGAAAAACGAGACATTATAAGGATATTTTATAGCTGCAATAGAAATAGTGTCACAGCAGAACAAAGATATTTAGAGGAATATCCGGAGAGGCAGCAACCAAACCAGAGATATTTTTTAAAATTAGACCACAATTTGCGAGAATTTGGATGTTTTCAGAAACCTCGAAATGCATATGGTAGCAGACTAGACAGAGATGCCGAAGAAGGATTATTACATCAGGTACTATTTGTTAGTATTATACTAATTATAAGAATTTCCACTCACTTCACTGCTAATTTCAGCAGACATTTTTTTTTTAGAGTTATGACTTTACGTTATCCATCTTAGGTTCAAGAAAATCCTTCAACATCTACCAGAGAAATACAACAAACTATTGAAGTGCCAAAAACGACAGTTTGGCGAGTGTTAAAGCAACACCGTTATAAACCATTTAAGTTACACATTAGTCAAACTCTTCGGCCTGGGGACGATATGAGACGGTTGGATTTTTGTAACCAACTTAATACCAAAATGCTGGAAAAGCGCAACATTCTCAATCAAATAATTTGGACGGATGAGTGCAATTTTTCCACTAATGGAATGTTTAATCGTAATAACGAGCACTACTGGTCCGTTGAAAATCCACGAATTAACAGGCAAATGCGAGGATAAGGCCACCGGTCCTTTAATGTGTGGGTTGGAATCTGGAAGGATAGGCTCCTTGGGCCAATTATTTACGAAGGTATCCTAACGTCTCAACGATACCTCGCATTTCTAACAAACGAAATATCAGACTTTTGGATGATGTTCCGCTAAACGAAAGATGGACTCTCTGGTGGCAAATGGACGGAGCTCCTCCTTATAATGCTGCGATAATAAGTGAACGGCGAATTTCCTGATAAATGGATGGGAAATAGGGGACCACTTAGGTGGCCAGCAAGAAGTCCAGATTTAACCCTTTTAGATTACTTCCTCTGGGGCTATTTAAAAAATATGATTTATAAGACGCCACCGCAAAATATAGAAGAACTCCAGAATAGGGTTGTTAATGAACTTCGTCAAATTCCCAGGTGAACCATTCAAAGAAGCGTAAACAATTGTAGAAGAAGAATTCGTTACTGTATTCAAGAAGGAGGAAACTTGTTCGAACATTTATTATAATAATTTTTGTTTGTTTGTCTGTGTAATTATTTTGTTGTTACCTATCGATAAATTTGCGTTGTTGCTATTATGAACGTGTTACATAGACATACTTGTTTGAGTTGTTTGTTAATGTTTTTTTTAAATTGTTTAAATGTTTTTATATTTTTTTTGGATGTTCTAACGAGTTTAACAAATTAAATAAGTAGAACTACTGTAATTATTCCTTGCTGGATCCAAGAAGGCGGAATCTTGTTCTTCGTATTTTTCTCATTATTTTAGTTCGCAGTCGATCAAACCATAAAGTGTTATATATTGCTAAAATCAGCATAACATTCTCCATCCAACGACATAAAATATATCTTAACCCCATAAGAAAAAATAAACCTGATGATGGTTCAGAATAAACGAAACGTCACATAATATTTTTAATACCGTATTAGTATTGTGCGTAAAAAGGTGCCTTAATAATGTTTAATCGAATTTTGAAAATTCCTAATAATAAGGTGGCCAAACGCGAAAAACGAAAATCGAAATTTTTAGTTTTTTTAGCATAAAACCAAATCCATTCGAGTTAGTTCAAATTTCTTTTCAGATTATTACTCGGCATCGAATTTAGCAAAAGTGCCGAATTTAAACCTATATCCTATCTCTTATAATAAGCGAGATCCCCATGCTTGCCCTCGAATTTGGGACAACCTGTACATGGTTTAACACCGTACATTTACGCTCTGATTATTCGGCCCCCGACACTCCGGCATCAGTAAAAATTTAGTTTGGTCTAGACATTTAGATGTTGAGTAAGTATTTCAAATTTGGATATTGTTCCATTTATCCTTTTGAGTTATTCCAATCGAAAGAAAATAAGATTGCACTCAAATCACTTCACAAGAAAGAAATTTATGTCTAAAATACGAGGGCAGATTGATAAGTCAGTGACTTTTTGAATAAAAGATATTTTTTTCGGCACATAAGCACTCTATTTCTCACAATAGTCTTTTAGCTCTATACATTTAGTCCAGCGTTTGTTGCTGTCATGACCTTTTCATCCGACCAAAATCTCTTACCGCCTAGCCATTTCTTCCTAGCCATTTCTTCAGGTTTGAAAACAGGAAATGTCGCAAGGGGTATCTGTATTTGTAGAATATGCTGGATGAGGTATCAGTTCGGTCCCAATTTATGGATTTTTGCCATGGTGACCACACACGTATGCACGCGTGCATTGTCTTGATGGAACAATATTTTTTCCTTCGCCAAATGCGACCTTTTCTGCTTCAAATCAGTATCGAACCTGTCCCAAAGCTCGTTTTACCCTTTTCAAGGTAATAGATATGAATAACACCGCGTGAATCCAAAAAAACTGTGGCCATGACCTTATTGGGCGACTGTTCCTAAAAAATCTTTTATCGTTCTTTCGTCCGCCAATACTTTCCCACTCTGTAAATCTACCAAAACAACAAAATATAATGAAATGACCAAAAAAATGTTATGTAGCACACGTTCAAGAACTATTTGTGCGAGTATTGGTACATGCAGGCTTAGAACCACAATTTTGCTCATACGCGAAAGATTGTCGTTGCCGAACTAGCGATCTAAATAAGTCGTTGTTATTGTTCTAGAATGTTAGAAGTGTTAGGAAAGTGTAATAGACATGGACCTAATCTCCAAATAACATCAATAATTTTGAATGATATTTTGACGAACACTCGATATACAAACATCGAAATCAGGCCATTGGTGTTTAAAAAACCGACGTTAATGTAAAATAAGATAAATTTTGTATTAGTCCCAATTAAGCATTTTTTAATAAAAATGATAAAATGAAATTACATCGTTTAATTAAATTTCACTTGAACTAACATGCGCTTAAAATTTCGGGAAATAATCCAAGCTATTAAATTACGAAGAATTCTTTAATTCAGAATTAAACCATTCTTTTATAAAACTGAGCAAAGTTTACATAATGATTTACACAATTAAAATTAAACAATTTTTTTTATACAAAACTTAAAAACAATGTAATATCAGAGAAAAAAATATTGTGATCAATAAATGATAGTTACAGTATTAATTTAAAATTGTTCTTAACAGTTTAACTAGCGCATGAGATATTTTAAATAGCAGAGCAGCTTCATAATTCTTTAAAATAATGACATTAGAGATATGTATTAAATTAAAAACACAACAATAATTTATTATTAATTAAGCTGGTATGTTATACTACATACAGTGTGGTATTAAGTAAGGAACAAAATTTATAATTGCGTTATTTAATGTTTCCAAGTAAAACGCTCGGACAGGTCAATTATACTTTTTAATTAGCCACCTTATGACATAAATTTTACTTATGATTATTGCACAATGACGTCATCATTGGTTTTTTTTCAATGACAACCCCAATTTTTTTTGCTGCTTTTTATTAGATGGTCCAACTACTTAAATTATGGTGTAAAAAAATTGATACCTTAGATAACTATTTTTTTGAGAAAATAATAATAAATGTAACTTTAATGGAAGAAAATCATAATTAAACCTCAAAAACAAACGAAATTTATCGAAAATGTTCAAAATGCGCTCCGTTAACCATTTGGCATTGACCGATACGAGTGTAAACACTTTGTACACTTCGCTCAAGGACTTCAGGAGTAATGCGCTCCACTTCAGCGCAAATTCATTGCCGTGGCTCGTCTAAATTATTTGGCCCATTAAAATAAACCTTTGATTTTAAATAACCCCACAGAAAAAAATCTAAGGGAGTCAAGTCTGGGGAACGCGGTGGCCACTCAGTTGCTCCTCGATGGGGTACATCTGCTTCGTGACAATTTGGAAACATTGCTGTCAGAGCTGGCACTATATCAAACTGCAAAAAGTCCAAATAATGTGCTGCTGTAAGGTTCCCTTCAAAAAAGTAAGGTCTCATTAAACAATTCCGATTATTGCAATCGAAACATTTAATTTTCTTTGGCGTTGACTGTGAGAGTCTTGGCTCCAGTGAGGATTTTTTTTTGTCCAATACCTGCAATTTTGACGATGTACTGTCCCATTTAGGCAAAAAGTGGCTTCATCTGAAAATAGCATATTGTTTAAAAAATTGAGATCCCCATCGCAGCGTAACATTAGTTCTTCGCAAAACTGCATGCGGCGGTCTGGATCATCCTCGTTTAATTCGTGAATCAATTGAACTTTGTAAGGATTATATTTCTCTTTCTTCACGACTGCGTTGTTATTTAGGGCTAGCTGCCCTGTAGAATGGTGAGGATTTTCTTCAAGTAACACATCTAATCGGGTTTCTTCGTTTACTCGAGGTCGACCTTGCCGAGGCAAATCATGGACGGATCCCGTTTCAGTAAATTTGGCAACCAATGTACTTACTGTGGGTTTTGCAATAGGTGATCTATTAGGATGTTCTTGGTTGAATAATTCACATGTTTCCTTGTGTGTTTGTTCTTAGCGTATCACCATACCCAACCATCATTAAAATTTCTATTTTTTCCGGTTTAGTTAAACGTGGCATTTTTTGTTAACGGCAAAGAAAATTCGCTTGTAAAAAAGTTGCTAAATGCTTCTTTCACACTACCACTAAATCAATTGATGTTTTTAAAACGTCAAGTTTACGAGTAGTTTTTGTTTCATCCGTCAAAAATGATACAGACGTGATAACGATAATTTGCAAAAACGAACATTACTCCTGAAGTCCTTGAGTGTACAAAGTGTTTACACTCGCATCTATCATTGCCAAATAGTTAAAGGAGCGCAATTTTAACATTTGCGATAAATTTCGTTTGTTTTTGACGTTTAATTATGATTTTCTTCCATTAAAGTTACATTTTTATTTCTTACGGTAAATGTGTTATTTTCTCAAAAAAATAGTTATCTAAGGTACCAATTTTTTTATACCATAACTTAACTAGTTGGACCATCTAATAAAAAGCAGTAAAAAAAAATGACCTGTCCGAGCGTTTTGCTTGGAAACATTAAATAACGCAATTATAAATTTTGTTCCTTACTTTATCACCACACTGTATATGTTTTTTGGCACGCCATAGATCATTCCAGTGAAATTCATACAATCTGGATTATTTTGACTGCTTGTCATGAGGGAAGTTGGAACGTTGTTTTATGCCAGATACAAGTTTGAACGTTAGTTCCCTAATTAGAGACATTCCTCCGTAATGTTGTGTTTAATTCAATTCTTAGATAACATGTCCCTTAATAAATCGTTAACATTGAAAAATTTAGTTTTTTAAACTATCCATTAAAAATAAATGGGGATGTCTATGGGTAAACCATCTTGTGTTATAAAAATAAAAGCCTTTTGGTTAACGCAAAAATTAGACAGTTGAGTTAAATTTCTATTTAGTACTAATTTTTCATTACTATCGATTAGCAAAAATAAAATATACTACACAGACAGAAAATTATCTATTTTATTAAAGCATAAACATTAATCATTACTGATTACAAGACAAAATATGTAAAATTTTGCCACGTTTCATTAATGTATGAAATATAATGCCCAAGATTTTTTATAAACACTATTAACGAAACTGGATAAATCTTAACTATGAAGTGTAAACATATCCTTTAATGTCATTATATTTACGTAACTTACAAACAGGATGGTGTTATGATTAGAATTCTAATAGCAAAAATTCCATCATTTTAATACCAAATATAGAACATGAAAAAAATGCATCCATTATTATCTTAGGAACGATTGTCTAGATAGCAGTAATATTAGTTTAAACATAGGTTTGACCTGCCAGTTAAACTCATGGCTTACGTGAGAAATGTGCATCGTAACGGTAGATAGAGTTTATCTTGGAAAATTCGTTCAATTGACCGTTGTCAAACTTAATCTGAGTAGGTGCCTTGAAATTTGACTTTGAAGGGTAATTATCCAAAGGATCTGGGATTTTTTTGCGTGAGTGAAACTAAATTACTAACAGAATTAAACAACATACATACATTAAGCTAGAATAGGATCGGAAGGAGAGAAAGGTACATATCCACCCCAGCATCGCCTAAATAGCCCGCTCATGAAGTGCGTATAGCTGTGATCATAAGAAAACCTCCTGAAAAATTTAATATAGGGTAGACGGTAACGGGAATCGAACCCATTACCTCCTGAATGTTAAGCAGATCGTGTTAGCTCGGTGAATTAACCAAAAAAAATGAAAAACGTTATAGAGTGTAAAAAAGTTATGCTGTACCGTGGCAGGAAAAGGAACGAATTTAATAAAATTAGTAATGTAAATAGAAGTATTAAAAATTTGGAAGGAAGATGGGACAATTAACAAAAAACTATAAAGAAAAAGTTTATTCTGGAGAAACAGGAAACGTACAAAGTGGAGGTGGAAAGCAGCCAGTAGTGTCACCAGCAGCAATGGGTAAATAGTTAAGTAGCATTGTATAATTGTAACAGATATTCAATACGTATCTTTCAGAAATTTCAAATACTGATGAAGTGGTGAAGTCGTTCGCACAATTATCCGTGAAAGGACTATCGAATTTATTTGATGACGATTCTGAGCGAAACAATGATGTTTTAGAAGAAGGATACATGGTTTTTCAACAAAATAAATAAAAAACATTTTCTGTAAATTAGAATCTACAACTTGTTGTTTCAGTCTTAATATTATTAATTAATAAATAATTATTTGTTTATTTTAAAATACCTAGTATATTTTTTTATTTTTGGAAAATGAAGATTGGTACCCACGGAACAAAACAAATGAAGGTAGGCAAGCCCTAGTTAACTCATAATTGTAATATATAGATATTTACGATACGTGTATCATAACGTGAAATTTTACAATCGGCGATGGAAAAATTGTCCAACGAGCCCAAGGCAAGTTGGATAATCCGTCAAGTATCATAAAGAAACATTATGTCTATTAACCTCTGTCTGACATGAAGTTTTAAACGTCTGTTTAACATAGATTATTTTTGTTTTTACAGTGTTGCCTATTTTCGTAATGATCTTATTATAAATAAATTGCATAATTATCCTAAAAAATTGTTATTAAAATTATTTCATTTCTTTTAATTTCCATTTTGTAGGTCGTGTGGTGTTTCATACCAGATACTCGGTTTTCAATACAAGGCGTTGGATATTACCTACATTAATATTTGAAAATGCATCTTAAAACACTATTAAAATATATATTAAACAAAAAGTGAAAATCCTTTAGAAATGTATGTAAGTTTCGTTTTAGAGTAGAATTTAATTGTTTAAAGGACATGCATAACATGAAATCGAAAAATTTCAGTTTCTTTTTGCATTGCACGTAAAATTTTTATGCAATTGTATAAATCCGCTTATACTTTTATTTTATACGAGAATGTTAAGTGGAGTCACTCTAGAATTTTTAAATTGAGTTCATGGAAAAGTATTAGAGCGGCTAGATTAGTAGCCGTAGTTACAGATTTGTTTACGTTTTTCGCAATAAATCGTTGCTTTTCTAAGAGTCACTCTTTACCACACTAGTACTGTAAAAACTAACATTACACTATCAAAAAAAAACCTGTTATCTGACACATTACAGAATGAAAGTAGATAAAATATAAAACTGATATAGGTGCGGTCATTTCGAATAGGTATTAGTAGAAGGGGTTCACTTTCTCCGTCATTTTGTTTTTCATTATAAGTCATAATTAAAAATGGAGGGGGATGATTGGGTCAAGGAGGAAGACGGAGTAGGGGAATTCGCGCGACCGGAGAAGGGGCGGGGTGACCATGGAAGCAGGGATGGGGTAGTCACGTCGGAAAAGAGTCGGGCTGGTCAAAGTCCAATTATTTAATTAGGAGTCATAATCAAAAGGAGTGGAGAAGAGAGTGGGGTAGTCACATGACCGGCGGCTATTTTGTACGCGTGGCTTGCCGGCCACCTTGTCGGCCATTTTTGTTTTGACGGCCATCTATGTTGCCATTTCCAACCCCTTGATAACGTATTTATGGTCCTTGCCCCTTAATTAGGACCCTTTTGGCAGTATTAAGAGCCTTTCTGGCAGTCCAACCCTGGAGGGTAGGCAACTACAGTCGCCCTTTTACATGATTGGTGATGCGCGCGCATTCAGCCCCAAGCCGAATGTTCTGATTGGAAGGGACCACGCCCCCTGGTTTCTGAATCAGTCGCATCAGCCGAATCCGTCGAGTCAGTCGAATCGACCGCATCGATCGAATCGACGTTGAATTAAGATGAATTAAGATGGATTAAGATAAATTAAAATGAATTAAGATTGGATTAAGATGACAAGATGATGTAAAATGGCTTAAGATGGATTAAGATGAATTAAATTGAACTAAGATACATTAAGATGAATTAATATGACGGATGCTAAGACGAATTAAGATGCATTAAGGATGCTAAGATGAATTAAGATTAACTAAGATTCTGAATTAAGATGAATTAAGATGAACTAAGAAGCACCTAGACCAATCAGAACCATAGCAACCAATCAGAATACAGTGCCTTAGGCCTCCAACCAGAGCACGGATGCTGGGCGATGGACCAAAACTGCACCGGAGCTTGGCGACATGAATTAAGATGAACTAAGATGCATTAAGATGAATAGTCCTTGAAGATGAATTAAGATGAAGATGGCCAACAAGATGGCCGCCGAAATAAGGGCTCTAAGATGAATTAATATGAACTAAGATTTTGGTCCTTAGGGATGTTGCTGATCCCATTCTACTGGTATTAGATTGTGTAACATGGCTTTCAAGCCTTTTTGCTATTATAGATATATTCTGTGTTGATTTGATTGCATTTCATATATATATATATATATATATATATATATATATATATATATATATATAAGCGAAAATCACTCACTTACTGATAATCATCGCACAGCCGAAACGGCTCGACGGATCTGCTTCAAAATTTGATAGGACCTTCCTTTCATGCCCTAGGCGTCGAATAAGAAGGGGTTTTTCGAAATTCGGCCCCTAAGTGTCAAAAAAAGGATTTTCTGGCGAAAAAGGCACCCCTCGGCGTAATATCAACTCGATCGAAAAAATCTCGGACACACCGATTTTTATTTTCAGTCTGCCGTCTTCACCGACGGTCAAAAAAAATTTACAGTGGCGTGCGGCCGGGTGTGGGTGGAAGTCCTAACAGATATATTAACCCTAAACCGTTGGTCCTAGAGACATGAAATTTGGAGGGTGTGTTCTTTGTGAAGTGTAGGTATCCAGTAAGAAAGGGTTTTTCGAAATACCACTCCTAAGAGGGTGAAATGGGGAGTTGAATTTTTTTGTGAAACTTTTTAATCTATGGGTCGATTGACTCGAAAATTGGTACACATATTCTTCAATTAAAATTATAAGACCTCTATCACGTGTTCTATGCAATTTTTTGATACGACGCGCAATTTAGCGGCCAAAAAATTCCTAAGGTATAATTTAAGTGTTAGTTCAAATTTTTTCAATATCTGAATAACGATTAATTTTATTAGTAAAAGTGCAGACATACTTTTTAAAGAAATTTGAATTTTACATCACTTTTCTTTATAAACTTGCTTAATATAATGCAAGGTAACTCTAAAAAATAATTAAATATGAATGAAAATGGTTAAAGTGTATTACTGATATTTTACAGAAGCTGGCGGCGTTGAAATTTTTTTTTAAGTTAACATGTCTATCTGAAGTGAAGTTTTAAATGTCATTCTGACATAGATTACTGTTTTTGATTTTACAATGTTGCCTGTTTTCGTTATGAACGTATGAGAGGTTGCAATTTGTTTTAATTTTTACCTTCCAACCTACGTACACATATGTAAGTATAGAAGGTTATGCAATAAACTTTTTAAGTTAGCATCTGTACTTGAAATCGAATAAGAATAAAGTAGAGGGCGCTTGAATTCAAGTTATGTTTACACTGCTATAATGTATATATGGCGGCAAAATAATAACAAGCAAGTCACTGTCCACTTTTGGTGACAAATTCATTCACGCAATTTACTCACTTGGCAACAACAGTTTCAATCACTGATGTATTCAAAGTTGCTGTATACCGTAGCAAAGCACGGGTATTCCGCTATATATATATATATATATATATATATATATATATATATATATATATATATATATATATATTCTACTTTAACAAACACGTTGGTAAATATTCCACTGTCTGCAGATGATAATATTAATCCAATAATGCATGTTAACTTGTTAGATATAGCCATTCAGAAAGGAGAAAGTAGTATGCAAAAAATTGGAAACATCATGGAATCCGTCGAAGCTTAAAATTCCGTTATTTAAAATAAGTAGATAAATTAATTTAGTAATTCCCATTGGCTTCATTGAGTGTTACCATATCTACCCACTGAAGTGTACAACGTACTTATACTACAAAATGGTTTCGATGTTTTTAATTACAGTTACTTATTTACAGGTAAAAAAAAGCTAAATAAATCGAACCAGCTACCAATGGTCACTTTTTGCTGTGGGGAATGGTAAAATAAAATTACTTAATATACAAAAAGAGATAACATTAGACCAACTAAAGCAAGAAGCTGAGGAACACGATCTAAAATTAAAACAATTTACATATTACAAAGACTGGAGTAGGAAGTATGAAAAACAAAGTACGCTTGGAATCATCGGAATTTCTTTAAATGATAAATTATTTGAATTGTTGACGTAAATATAGTTTTTTTGTTTAATAAAAATGCTATGTACTATGATTTACAGGAAATTCATCATTAGAGCAAACTAATTTTGAATCCTTTAATGATTAAACAGCAAATTAATTTTAATTATTATAATTCTTGAAAAGCTTCTTTATAAATACGCATAAAAATCGTTAATTAAATGGTGCCTAATTGTAACCCCATTTGCTCTAGACCGTTCTTGAGTGTTATCTTCTATGTTCTCATGAATATTTGCATCCTCGAAAACGTCATTAATTTTAAGCGCTACTGTGTGTAATACAGCAGTAGATACAATAACAGTTAAAGCAGTTGCAAGTTTGACGATTATAGTTAAAAGCAAAATTTTGAATCTTCGTTTGCATAATCCGTATTTCCGTTCTAGAACATTACGAATCCTTATGTGTGATCCATTATAAATGTAACGTTTCCGTTGAAATAACGAGTTCTCTAAAGGAGTCATAACATATTCATCAGGAAGATAACCACAATAACCTGCAATGAAACTGTTACCAAATTGTACACTTAAATCAGCTTTAAGGTGACAGTTTGCACACATATGGCTGTCATGAGACGCACCTGGCATCTGGCCACTATGTTTCTTATTTGCAGATGTGCGCCAAAATTTTCACCAGAATGATCCAAAGGCACTGGACTTAAAGCATAGGTCCCATAAATCTAATAAATGGAATAAAAAACATAAAGAAAGATTACAAGAATATGCAGTTTTCTTATAATTAGGTATTTATCATATTCGTACAATTATTTGAATTGACTTGTTAGGTCTGTACAATCTGTCACCAATCTCTGGTTCTCCAGGAAAAACGTAAAGAGAGTAGAAAAACCATCGAACGCAAAAGAAGATAAGAAGCAGGCTATAGTCAAACATGTTTGCCATATGTAAGAAGTGTGACAGATAAGATAGGAAAATTCCTGAGGAAACACAACATTGTGACCATCTTTACCACCAAAAAGACGATTGGCAACATGCTCTAGAACCCGAACACGAAAATTCCAGCAAGGAATATACGAAGTACCATGTGGAGTGTGCGGAACGCTACATAGAGAAGAACATCGCAACGCGGTACTGTAGAAACTAACAACTAACAACCTCTTCATGGGCCCAACAAGTATAGAAAACAGCACACAAAATAAGACTTAAATTACGTCAAGATGCTAGCCAAGATCCAAAATAAAACACGCTAAATATTTCAGAAAGCCACGTAAATAGAGGAAAGACCGCCCAGCATCGGCCTTTCCTCTACGGGACGATGCACAAAAATTACCCAATATCTGGAACTCGTTTCGAAAGAAGCACATGTCATTTACCACACGGAACAACGCCCAAAACCAGAAAAGGAAAACCAAAGGAAAAAGGAAGGAGAGTAATGGAAGGAACCGTAGTCGAAGTGAAAGGAAAAAATACAGAGAAAGTGACACCTTAACTACAAATACGATCAGCCGAACTGGTATCTTGATGGAGAACAACCAAGATACCAGTTCGGCTGATGCAATTCAGCTGAAACGTCGCTATGGAGTAGATGGTTCTTTTAACAAGAACCAACGAAAGCAGACAACGTGGGAAGAAACCCAGAAGAACAAAAACAACATAGTTAACACCAGCTGAAACCATACACACACACACACACGCACGCACGCGCACGCACGCACGCGCACGCGCACACGCACAAGCACACGCACACGCACAAGCACACGCACAAGCACACGCACACGCACAAGCACACGCACAAGCACACGCACAAGCACACGCACAAGCACACGCACAAGCACACGCACAAGCACACGCACAAGCACACGCACAAGCACACGCACAAGCACACGCACAAGCACACGCACACGCACAAGCACACGCACAAGCACACGCACAACACACAACACACGCACAAACACACGCACAAACACACGCACAAACACACGCACAAACACACGCACAAACACACGCACAAACACACGCACAAACATATATATATATATATATATATATATATATATATATATATATATATATAATATATATATATATATATATATATATATATATACATATGGGTGGCAAAAATATGGAACATAGAGGATTTCTTTAACACCAATGTGATAACTGCAGTTTTACATAATATTTGTGTTGACAATAATGTACTCGAACCTAACGATTTCACAGAAGGGTACGAAAACCAAGAAATTTGGGAAAACAAAGTACTGGATCCTGCACGGAATGGTCACCTTATTAGACAAAATTTAATATATATATATATATATATATATATATATATATATATATATATATATAATAGTATTTCGGTAATTTTCAATAAAGTTTTAATGTGCCTCGTAAAATTTATTTCAATATCTTATAAAATTTACTTTGTTGCATAAATCAATATTTTAAAATTATAGTTTTTTATGTACTTCTAAGAACATTTTGTTATGAGTACCTAGACAGATATTAATAATTTCATTCAACTCTATTTTTCAGTTGTGTTTACTTCCTTTAAATTTTATTTCAGCCTGTTTTGTAAGTTCAAGAAGTTTTATTTTTTCTTCTGGACACATGTTTATTGTTATTCTGCAGTCAACGGTTAAATCATTTTTCCGTTTAAAAAGAAACCATACAAAATTAGGTTGATTTTTCAAAGTTAATACAATCGGTTTGTTGTGTTTTTTTGGAATATCAATATCCAATACTTGCTATTTGTTAAAGGAGTATGCATATTTCCCATTTCTGGTTCAACAATGGAAGTACCTAATAAATTGGTTACTATACACTTTACACGCGTGGTGTAACTGTTGTTATGGAGCATGCAGTAGTAGATCGGTTCTTACTTGATCGGTATTATTGACAACTGGTAATGAGCATGGTGTAGTGGCAGGTAAATATAATGTTTACTTTCTTCCTCTAAACCTGGTGCTAAATTTTCTTCTTCTTTAATCAGCCCCACGGACGGTTTCCGTCCGTGATGTTCTCAGTGCTGATTATTTCAATAGAATCGTTACCAAAGTAATTGGAAGAATACTGATTGATAAAGTACGAGAAATACAGAAACTAAGATTTGGGATGTGCAGGGTAGGGTGGCTTCATGCCAGGGAAAGGATGTGTTAATCAGATGATTGCTCTCCTGCAGGTGATTGAAAAATGTTTAAGTGTAAAAAGGAAGCTGTACTGTACGTTTGTAGATCTGGAGAAAGCGTACGACAGAGTGAACAGGGAGAAGCTGTGGGAAATATTAAATGAATATGGCGCAAATAAAGATCTAATAAACGAAATAAGGGCAGTATGCAACGGTAGCCTGGCATGTGTTAGGGTGTGAGTGACTACTTTAATATTGAAGAAGTGAGACAAGGCTGTGTGATGTCACCGTGGTTGTTCAATGTATACATGGATAAATCTGTTAGACAAGATGTACCGATACAAGTAGTGTAATGGTTGGTGACGTAAATGTACGAGTTCTGGTGTATGCAAATGACACAGTCTTATTAAGTGACAGTGCGAATGAGGTACAAACTGCTCTGAGGAAGTTTGATACAGTCTGTGAGAGCATGGATCTAAAGGTAAACGTGAACAAAACTAAGATTGTGGTGTTCAATCGGGAAGGTGGAAAGGAGAGTAGAGTATTTACTCTACAAGATGAAATTGTGGAGCAAGTGGACGAGCTGGTATATCTGGGTAGAGATTGGACGAAGGGTCAATGCTGGAAGGAAGGTGATTGGAAGTATGTGGACGATAATGAGAAACGAAAGCATGAGTCTAGCTGCGAAACGAGCAATTTATAATGGCGTGTTTGTCCCGTCAGTACTGTATGGAAGTGAGACATGGGTATGTCAAAAAAAGCACGAAAGAAGAATAAATGCCGTGGGTATGAGATTTCTAAGCGCATGCTGTAAAATGCGAACGGATAAGATAAAGAATGAGTGTATAAGGACAGAGTGTGGTGAGGAAAAGACGATGATGGATAGATATAAAAGTAGTACATTACGTTAGTTTGGTCACATTGAGAGAATGAATAAAGGTAAGGCCGGGCCTGGTAGGCCGCGTAAAATTTAGGTGAATGTAGTAGAATGTATGATAAAAGAAAGAAAGATAAGGAGTTTTAAAAATAAAAGGATATGTCATTGACAATGTATGAATCTTGCGGAAGGTAGGGAGGTATGCAGAGATAGGAAAGCATGGATAAATATTGTGAATGAAAAATAAAGGAGGGATTGTTTTGCCTACCCTGCAAGGGCCCACCAGTTTTATAAATCTCCCGTTTTTGGATAACATTTTTCTTTTAAATTTTCATATTTTCCTTTAACGCTCTTTTCTTTTTCGGGTACACACCTATTTGCATTAAATTTTTGCATAATGGTTTCCCAAATCTTTTCATGTCACCACGTCAGGTTTTTTATTCTCCAGGATTTCTTTATATTTATATTAACTTAATAATCTGTTCATCAGTAAAATTAGTTAGTCTTTTATGGTCTCCATATCCATTTCATTGATTATTATCATTTATTTTTCTTGAATAGTAATTAATTTTATTCCTAATAGTAACAGAATATCTAGAATAAACTAAAAAATGACAAAGAGTTGTCACAATAAACTATCTACCAAATTTTGAAGGTTTTTTTACACAAAAAATGATTTGTTCACAAATACGTTCTGTTTACTATAACTAGGGCATGGCTGTTCTATAAACCAAATAATTGTAAACTATAGTTTAACGTTATACTGTGGTTTAAGTATTTTAGACTTTAGTAACACCCACCCATAGTGGTGCACGCAATCTTCTACAGGGTGACCCGGAATAGAATAACAAACTGCGGAAGCAGATAGTACCAATGAAAATTAAGAAGTAAAGTTCCTATAAAAATGGACCCTTCATTTCAGAGACACAGCGTGTTGTAGTTGAGAAATAAAGTTACTTTTTGCGAATATTCAATATAACGTCTGAAGATATAAGGACAAATGTACAGCGACTCACAAAAGTGAGATTGCATGAGGCAATATAACTGCCATACCTCAAAAATATTCCAGTGGCGTTGTTTCTAGGATGGTCCGATACTTAACGAAAATGGTGAAAATGGTGAAATCGTGCGGACCCGTTTTTCTCGAAGTTCAAAGTAAAAGTATCCTTTTTTTTTTAATAATAATAATAGCTTTATTATTCTGGCGGAGATCACCTAGAATACAAAGATAACCTAACGTGATGTGCAAAATGAAAGATAGTGAAAAATTTAATTAAAGCAAATTATGACGTAAATACTCAAATGGGATTAGAAAATAAATCTTTAACCTTTTTTGTAAACTGTTGCAATGTTAACATTCCATACTCAAGAGGAATTTGATTGCAGATATATGCAGTACAAGGGGCTTAAAAGCTTCCGATTTATGTGCAGGTAGTTGAATGTTATTAGTGTTTCGCCAGCTTGTGTAGATCTTCACTAAATTTCAATTTGAAGAACAGATATGGTGGTAACTCAAAAGATATAATTTTATTTACCGTCTAAAAAATTTTGCAGTGACCGGAACAAATAATCATCCGAAGGTGCCAGATTTGGAGAATATGGTGGGTGTGGCAGTATATCTCATTCCAGTTGTAAAAGCTTTTGGCGAGTTACCAAACCTATATAACGTCACGCATTATCTTGGTGGAACACTACACCTTTTCTGTTGATTAATTCTGGCCTTTTCTGTTGAAGTGCATCATTCAGTGTGTCCAGCTGTGACAGTAGACTTCCGAATTAATTGTTGTGTTATCCGGTAACAGATCAAACGATTCCTTTGGAATCCCACCAAACAGATGCTTTCGAAATGCTTTGAGCCGGTTTATCCTTTTGCTCCATGATCTCTTCCGTTTGCCATTGTTATATACAACCCATTTTTCGTCCCCAGTAATGATGCGCTTCAAAAATGGATTAGTTTGTGACGTTTGAGAAGCGAATCACAGAAGTCAACGCGACGACACAAATTTCTCTCTATGAGAACATGGGGAACCTATATATCGAACTTCGAGGTTAAACCTAGGCTTTTCAAGTGGTCATACATAGTTGAATTTAATAAATTTAACCTGTCACCGATCCTACGTGTTGTTATTTGCCGGTTTTCATCAACTAATTCCTTTATTGTGTCTTTATCCGCTTTAACGACCTTCCAGAACGAGGTGCATCATCGACATCAAAATTGCCCAATCGAAATTTTGCAAACCAGTTCTGGCACTGGCGTACTGTCAATGCACCTTCTCCATACACATCGGTTAATTGTTTTCTCGCTTAAACACCATTTTCACCTTTTCTATAGAAAGAAGTAAAATATGACGAAAATGCTGCTTTTTGCTCTCCATATTTAAAAGGACACCAAACAATAAATACTGCGTAGAATCAATTGCACTTTTTCACTAACAAGCCTTGCATTATCAGCTGTCAAAACATATAATGATTATGCGGCTTAAGTGTGAAGTTGGGTGCGAAACAATACAATTAAATCTGCTGTCGGGAAAAAAAACGAAATTACTTTCCGAACAACCTTATAAATCTTAGTACTGCTTGACGCACCAAGAAAGGCATGTGTGAGGCAGGTGTTTAACGAAAGACAAAGGATATGCTCTTTTCTTCATGCCATAATCATTGATCAAAGATAACTTGACCGCAAAGGTTTTGAAAGGTTACGTAATTATTAACAGAGGGAATTGAGCTTCAGAATTGCTTATCGGGGTTTTACGAGAGCATCAGTACTTGCAAATATACATAACAGTAACCCTTGATAGAATAATGAAAGCCAATAAGAAATGAAAATTGTCGGAAATTTGAGGTTATCTCACTTTAATCATCAATTTTCCACTCTGCATTCAAACAAAAAATTGCCAACCAGTTTTTTTCTGTAAAATCATGCGGCCAAGATACAACTGGGCAGCCTAGGTGCGTTATTTTTTCTTTCTCATATACGTACGTATAAAGAGAAAGCTATGTAATCGGTTTTAATTTTCAAACACCTTTTTTTACATATCTCGAGGTTTTGTGGCCTAAACAAAACGAAAAACTTATTTTTAGAAAAAAACAATTTCTTGTCTGATTGTGTGTCTGTGTGTGAGTGTGCGCGATATCTTTGAATCATTAAAGTTATCGATAAAAAAAGCCATTTTTAGAAGAAAAAAATTTAGAGTGTGTCTGTGTGTATGCGGGATATCTTTTGAACCATTAAAACTGTCGATATGAAATTGGGTACAAAAATTCTTTGCCATAAAATCTAGGTCAGTTCGTTAATGAGCAAAATCCAACCAGTGGCTGGGCATGTTTAGGGGATCAGAAAACTAAAAAAAAATCATTGCTTCAAATTTTAGAAAGTTACATAATTAAAATAACAAACTAATACTTTTTTATATAATTTCAAAACAAAAAATATATAATAACCAGTGGCGCACCGTTTTAAGGGTATCAACCGATTTTTTTTGAAAGTCGAGCATTGGGGATCCCTAAGAATAAATCACTTGTCAAAATAAAAAAATTCAAAATGGCGGATCAAAAATGGGGGATTACCGTGTTTATTTACTTTATCACCGGATTTTTTGAAAGTCGAGTATTGGGGGTTTTTAAGATCGCTAAGTGTAAATCATTTGTCAAAATGCAATAATTCAAAATGGGGGATTATCGTATTTAAAATTCGATATGACTAAAATTCAGGTACTGTGGGCTAATGATCAATTTTGCAACTTTGTTAATTTGTAAAACATTATCTAAATAAAAAAAATTTAAAAACTGCCAGTGGCGCACCGTTTTTAGGGTGCAAACTTTTTTTGAAAGTTGGTTATTGGGGGTTTTTAAGATCGCTAAGAATAAATCATTTGTCAAAATTAAAACATTCAAAATGGCGGATCAAAAATGGTGTTTAAAAACCGATATGACTCAAATTCAGGTATTGTGGGCTTTGAAGTTATTTATTTACATATATGAAAGCATTATGGCAGATAATTTGGCAGCGGTTTTTAGCTTAAAAGTTATCTTTGATTTAAACTGTATCTTGTGGGAATAACAGATGGCAGCATTGGCTTCTTATACCGAATCTTACACTAATTGTAAATGGTAAAAACTACAATTTAAACACCAAAATAAGATAATTTTAAAAAAAGGTTGCTAGTAATAATGTTGGCAGAAGAAATAATCTGTATTTGTTTTTATAACTTGAAAACAAACAGTATTTTTCATTTCAACAAACAGTAAAATAAATTACAACTAATCCAGAATCACAGAAAGTATTAAATAATACCAAATAAAACAAATAATTCCTAACGTCGTTGTGTTTTTGAAACTATAACTAGCACAGTTGAAGCCTAAAACGAAGAAACCTCGGATAAGTACAAATACTCAAGTAAATTTACTGTTGGTGACCCTGAGAAATCCTCACAAACTCTTTGTACGCGCATAATTTTAATGTTGCGAAAAACATAATTTTTAAGCGAATGAGTTGACAGGGGATAGTTTCGATACACGGGTTCAGATTTGTGTTCAAATGATGAACAAAAAGTCATAAAAGTCCGGAGTTCGTAAAATATATAAGCTAGACTCTATTAACCGTCAATATTCTCGATTATTCGATATTGAGCAGAAAGTAATCCTTACTGGATGTTTCCCTTTTCGAACTGCAAATGGTTAGCTAGAGTGTTAGTTTAACAGTGAATATTGAGCGGTACACAAACATCCAACGTGCTTTTGTCGTTAAAACTTATTTTAGGAGTAAACTATTCTGCTTCAACAACCCATTTTGATTTAAATCGACAAGATTCAGTTCCTACCCCAGAGGTCGTTGTGTATGTACATCTGGAAGTACTTGAAAGGTAAGGGTTGTGCTTCCAAATCTCACGGGATCCGCTAAACCACAAACATCAGAACTTAATTATTTCGAACCGCAGTTGCACCCGCATCATGAGAGACTACACCTTCCTTATAAATTTCAATTCGTACAAAATACTGAAATCCGCCTTGACTGTGTAGGAGGATTTCGGACGAAGGGCACATTCAGTATTTGTTAACAAACACAAACTTATATTCCTGGTATACATAATCCTCGACGATTGTTAAGAGATACTGTGTGCAATATGCGCATTTAGAATTTTTAAACGATTCTTCTTTGAAAAAACAAACAACTTGACACGTTACCAACAAAATTTTGAACAACTTCTAATGTGTAGGTGTAGACATTTCAATGGGCACTGTCAACTGGCTGGCATGGTCACCTGATCTCTCAGTGTATGAATTTTTTCTATGGGGATTATTTAAAGCTAAAAAGTGTTTGCTAGTCCACCGCATATTTCGGTAGAACTAAAAATATTCGAAGAGAAATTGAATCAATTCTAATTAAAATTTTGCAAAACTCGTATCAGAATCCAAGAGTGTCAACAGCAAAATACAGTTCATTTAGCCGTCATTGTATTCATAAATAGCATATTTTCTCAATAACATCTAGTTTGATACTTAATTTAGGTTTAGTCATTCTGGAATAAAGCGATTTATAAAATAGATACGCCTGTCTAAGCCAACCTAATTGTTTCTATAGTAGAACTATATCCAAACATACAAGAATCTGATGTACCTGATAATTGCGATATCAAGAAGATGGTGCACAATCATAGTATACAATGGCGACTACTTACACGATCTATTTACAAATGGGCGAAACGGAAGACGAAAACCAACTGAATGGCCAAAGATTTAAAGAAAAATATTCACCGGCCGTTTTCGATAATATGCAGCAATAATTTATTTATAGTCTTACGCAAATGAATAAAATACATTAAAATATGACGAACTTAAGTATTATCGATCGATTTAGAAAACCAAATACAAATTATTTCTTCTGCCAAAACAACATCATTACTATCAATGTTGTTTAAAATTATCGCATTTTGACGCATACAAATTAAAAATTCCATGAGAAAAGTAGAACTTTGATATTTTAGTTAAACAGATTTTAAATACTTATACCAACATTAAATAAATTTCTTAATTACACAACTTTATCGAGTTTGCCTGTTTCTTTATTGACATGGAAACGTTGTATATTATTTATTTTATGTCTACTTAACCGATTTTGGAAATGTGTATGTACTAATTATTGATACCACAAACTAACAAAAAGAATAAAATTTTCAACCAACTTCAAAAAGTTACAGTTACAGGGTGTCATCTTATAGGAAATTCTGTGCTGATTTCAAATCTCTGGTAGATTTTTTGATCGGATCACCTGTTCGCGGTAGGGAGATCTTTATAAAACTTTTTAATTTTTTAATAAATAACAACATTCTAATAAATAAACGTATGCGTTATTAAACAGATCGTTTTGAAGTTGGTTGAAATTAGAATTCTACAAGAATTCGCACCTTTTGAACTTGTTTAAAATAAAAAATGAAAGAACTAGTTTTCAAAATAAAATCGTCGAGGCCGGTTTGAAGTCTAAAATTTTCGATGATTCGATTTATTGGTGCTGTGGCGTTAACATTACTCTACACGAATCCCCTAACAAAGAAATCCTAGGGGAGTAAGGTCCGAGGATCTCGTAGGCCATGTAATTAAGCTATTTATTATTAGTATTTTCCCAGTTAAATTTTTTTAATTTAAGCACAAAATTAGCCCCCACGGTTAAAATGTTCTTTTTTTTTTTGTTTCTTTTTTGGTTATTTGTTTTTGTTTGTTGGATTTTTTGTGGTTAAGGGTATTTTACCAATTAAATTTTTTTAATTAGGCGTGAAGTTGGCCACCAACGTAAAAATGTGTAATTTCTTGTTGTTCCAATATAATTTGTTGGTTATTTTTTTCCGTTTGTTGGTTATTAGCTTTTTTCCACTTAAATTTTTTAATTGAAACCCAAGATTGACCCACACGTTTGAAATTATTAATTTTTTTTTCTTGCAATCGTTTGTTAGCCATTTTGTTGGTGTACTTTTTGTTGTTTTTTGGATTATTGGATTTGAAATTAAATATTTTCAATCCTGTACATGAATTTAAGTCTTCCGACATTGGAATTTCTGAACTTTCTTATTGATAATCGTATTTCAAAAATAAAATATCGAAAATTTTAACCTTGGGGGATAACTTATTTTTAAATTAAAAAATAATTAAATTAATTAATTAAACAACAAATATAGCTAACAAATACCAACAAACAATTGCACCAAAAATTTTACATCGGAAGCTAAGTTCATGCCTAACTTAAAAAATTTTATTGGGAAAATAGTAATAACCAACAAACGACAAAAAATAGCCAAAAAAAATCAACATACGTTTGCAAAAAAAAAATTATAAATGTGGACTAGGGGAGGGGACAGGTGTATTATTTGCATTTTCATATTGTATAAATTTGTTTAAATTAAAAGTTTCACTCTTTACTTGATTGTAATTGCTATCGAAATCTAGAATGTTTAATTTATATTAAAATACAGGATGTCCAAACCTCCTAAGTTAAGGCGACCATTCGTCCCGTATTATACGGGACAGTCCCCTTTTTAAACACATCATTTAGCATATGTAATCATTTTAATAAATTACGTAAATGTTTCGTATATATAAAGAAGTCCCTTTTTTGTCCCTTTCTGACCATTCATTGTTTAGAAGTAATTAATCAAAGCCTAGAAAGTACGAAAAAAATAGCGCGACCTTCAGATAAGACATAATAGGATGACATAACAAGTTCTATAATTTATGAGATATTTCTAGCACTTTTGTCGACTTAAATAAATAGTGTTAAATAAGTGCTTATAAACAACTTTTTTTAAATAGATAATCGTTATAGTGTAGTGTATATCTGGGACGGTATAAAAAACAGAAAATGTCAAAAAGAAATTGTACATTTAATAGAGATTTGAAAAGGGAATATTCATTTATTAAAAAGATAACCTAGATAGTGATGTAAAGTGTTAAAATATTGTGCAGTTTTAACTTGCACATGGTGGAAAGGCGGATAATACTTCACACATAAGGTCACATTTGGAAATGAAGAACAACAGCTAACTGCGATTGAATGTTCTTGATCATACCACAACGTGATCACAATTAGTCCTTTGTTCTATGGATTGCACTAGTAAGCTAATAAAAAGTTGCTTCCAACAAAAATTTTCATGTGCTAGAACCAAATCTGAAAGGATTGTATGTAACATTTTACACAAAGAATCATTAAGCTCCATACAAAATAATCTTGGAACGGTCAATTTTGTAACAATCTATACGGATTGTTCAAATAACTAGAATTTAAATATTCGTTCTATATTCGTAAGATATTTTATGAAAGATAAGGGCATTTAAGTAAAACTTTTAGAAGTTCAAGATCGTCCACAGTATATATTATTAAAACGGTTGACGAATACGAATTAACAACAAAAGTAATGGCAATGTGTGCAGACAACACAGATTGCAATTTTAGAGGAGCAGCAAAACATAACCAACATAACGACTTTTATAAAGTTCAACAGTTACTTAAAACACATTTAGCTGGGGTGAACTGTGCTGCTCAATTCCTAGCTGTATTCAAACATCAGCAGACTGCTTGCCTAATTAACATCGAATCCATTATTGTGAAAATCTATGGCTATTTCTATATTTATACTATTCGAGTTGAACAATTAAAATAATTGTGTGTTTGTTAATGTTGAATACCAAAAACTGTTGGGATACAGTAAAGCCAGATGGTTCTTCAATAGAAAGAATATTAAAAATGTTCAAACCGTTACAGAGTTACTTTCTTGCTCAAGAAAAATTTCCCACATAGATTTTTAATAGTTTGGCTATGGTTTCTTCACTTATAAGTTTCTATATTTCATAAATGTGTGCTGCAAGTGGATTTAAAGCAACAATTAATAGAACGGAAAAATTAAGTCTTTTTGCCAAATCAAGTTAACACTATGCTAGTGTTGGTAGTTGAAGAAAAAAACCTAATCGTAACTAAAATTAAAACGTCAGTGACTATGTATTTGGGTAGATGGACGCAAGACGCAACACTTTGAAGATTCGCAAGCGTTTAGTTGGCTATTGCTAAAAAAAGAACTTCTGTGGTCAGATGTTGGAAACTCATTAACTGTTTTCCAAAAACAACACCCTGATATTCATATAGACGATTCGGAACTTTTTGATGAAATTGTGTGCATTAAAAAATATACAACAATAAATAAAAGAGTGGAAAGAAGTCTTTCTTTCTATTGATAAACAATAGTCGAGCTTTTTAACCACTTCAAGAGTGAAGAATCACACAAAAAAAATTGTTGAAATGTGCATATGTTTACCGGAGTCCAACGCCGCCACAGAAAGGAATTTTTCTGATATGAATAAAATTTGGACCAGAAAAAAACTAGCCTTACTGCAAGAACTTTAACCCTTGTACCACTTAAACTGGGCCACAAATGACCCAACATTAATATTTTTATTTATATATTTTTTTATTTTTGTTTGTTATGATTTGTGCGTCTAGGAATGCTCCTTTGAGAACATTTGCAACAATTTCCAATAAAATTCATCATTATATAAATCATGGTTTTGCAAAAATTAATATAAATATTGGAGGGGTCACGAATGACCCGATTTCGGTGCTATGCGTTTGGACACTACATTTCCATGCAAGTCTGTACAGAGCTATGCGAGTTGTGCACATCAACATGCAAAGCTACGTAAGCAGCATTATTTCAGTCTTATAAAGTATATCGACTTGTAAAGTGCAATAATGAATGAAAATAAAAAAGGAGTTAGAGGCTGAGGGTGCTGTGTTATCACTATCATGGAGTAAGGCAATGTACCTTACTCCATGATAGTGATAACGATGTTGAGGAATGTATGGAAAGTGATTCTTCGTATTCAAATAATGAGGAACTCATTATACATCCGGCAAGTAACAGCGACAGTTCTTCAAATGATTCAAATGAAGATGTTGAGCGACGTAATTGGTAATAATATAATAAATTTGAATCAATATCTAGGTAACAAGTAATATCATATTTGCAGATGGAGAAGAAGACGAAGAGGTTAGTTCTAATTCTAGAAATCAAACTGTGGCTGGCCGTACTTGGAAATATATTTGGGCAAGATCAACGAAAATCAGAGAGGCAAACATTTTGGCAGAAGTACCAGGTATAAATAATAAAAGTGCTGGAATTTCAACAACCATGGATTCATTTTCATTACTGATATCGGATGACATAATAGAAGTTGTAGTGCTATAAACAAATATAAAGGCCGTTGTAGAAGTTGATAAATGGAATCATACACAAGAACTCTCCAAGCATAAACAATGGAAACCAGTAGACAAAATCGAAATACATCTGAGTTTTGTTTACGAAAAATATAACGCTAGTCTCGTACGTGACCAAACTACGTAAATTTATCGTATTGTTATCAACAATGCACAATACTCACGAAATAACTGATGCCAAAACAATATTCAAACCTAATATTATACAACTATACAATAAAACAAAAAGTGGCGTGGATATCCTTGACAAATTGATACGCGAGTACACATGTAGGCGCTTGTCCACTCGCGGTATTTATGAATATTATAAACATTGTCGCCGACAATGACTTCGTAATTTGGACAACTAAAAATAAAACCTGGACAGGAAATATTTCACAGAAAAGGAGAAACTATTCTTACAAAAATTGGAAAGAGGTTTAGTAACAGAACAAATTAACAGAAGGTGTGATCGAATAAATCAGGATGGTAGCGGAATTTCCAAGAAAACAATCCGAGCCATCGAAAGTACACGAAGAGTAATTGCGAAACAACAAACCACCGAACAAACGGCAAAATGTGGACTCTGTCATTTGTGCCGTGGGAATGACAATGAATATTCACAACGTGCACTTTCTGCAAAAATATTGTTTGCAATAATCTTTCCAAGTATCAATTACTTGCAATTATTGCCTTAAGGACGAAGATGGAGAGTAATAATTTAATTTTTTTTTTGTAAAATTGATTAAAAAAATATTGTCTATATGTTACTATATCAAAAATACTATTAATTTATTGAATTATATGTTTGTTCTTTCCAATAGTATGAATATTTAAAAATTATATAAAAAAAAAATTGGGTCATAAATGGCCCAATTATGGTAGTCCACGCTTGCATTTTTTTATTGTGGTACGAGGGTTAAACGGACTTTTAATGACAATATACAATTTTGAAATGAATTGCTTCGCTCGCTATTTTATTAACTATGTACTTTTAAAAACCGAAGTAAATTACAGATTTAAATAAATTTTTTTTACACTATTGCATTATGGCATGGGACGTCTAAAAACCTACCATAAACAACCACTAGCTGTCACTTATTCTAGAGAACATAAAAACTCATCACTTTGTATCTAATTTAAAAGAAATTTCTCCTTCTCCTTCACCTTACGAAGAAGGATTTGGTACCCCTAGGACTCTTCGGGTGATGCGTTCATCTCCCGTATTTCCTTTTTACATAAGTGGTCACCTTATCGTAAATACTTATTGAGTTGATGGTCTGAAAGTGTATATCTTCAAATTCTATTTTAACCCATTAACACCTATTACGTCGATTACGATAAAAGAAATCTGTAAAGTATGTTTTAATAATATAACGACAGGTGGCGCAGAATACAAAAGGTAGGTATTGTTTTAACTACAAAGCGGTTGATTACTTTAGAATTAACAGCCGTCAGTGAATAGTGCTGGTTTTAAAAAAGTGTTTGAAAGTTTGTCATTTCAGTATGGACATCAAATTAGTGTAAGTAATATTTTAACTATTCATTAAAGATTATGTAAGTTCAAAATTTGTAGATATAATTAAAAAGGACGTAGTTTGCTTTTAGTAATATTTTTGACGTAGAGCTTTTGATAAATTTTGGTATACATATTCGATTTTAAGAGCGTTGCAAAAACGCAACGCTAGCCTTCGCCCCTGCCGAGCTTTTTACTTAAAGATGCAGACGAAGGGGAAGAGGAAGTTTCCGTTAGTCTTTCAGAAGAACATGATGATGGCTTAATGAAAAAAATTGATTATCAGGATATTTTATGGATAAATGGTGATATTTTTTGCACTCCGGTGCAGTTTGCATGTGAAGATTGTGAAAATTTTAAATGTCTTACTGCTACTGGGATGTTTGAGTTATTTTTTGACGATGAAATATATCATTATTAGTTACCGAAACAGAGATACAGCAGACAAAAAAATGACAGTAATTTCTTAATAGTCAAATAAAATGTTACCTTGGCATACTTATACTATCCGGTTACAACATTTTGCCTGGGAAAAATTCTACTGGGAAAATAGCGAAGATATGGGTAATAAAATGGTGAAAGGCGCTATGGGACGCGATCACTTTATTACAATCTGCCGTTATCTTCACGGTTGTAATAACGACGATCTCAATTTATCAGACAAGTTCTCTAAAGTTAGACCACTAATGATAAAATTAAAAGAAAAGTTTATGCAATACTTTATTCCGGAACAAAATCTAAATTTCGATGAAACCATGATAAAATATATTGGACGCCATTCCTGCAAACAATTTATAAGAGGTAAGCCGATAAGGTTCGATTACAAAATTTGGAGTTTAATTACGAAAAGTGGACATTTGATAAACTTTGTTCCATATCAATGTACTGCTTACAATTCCTATAGATTACCAAACGGTATTTGGTAAGACTGCTACTCCTTTATTGAAAATGATTGACGAGTTGAATACATGTCATAAAGGAAATCTGAGATATAATTTCTACTTCAAACAATCTTTTCACAAGCTTACATTTATTATATTATTTGAAAAATCGTGTTTACGGAGCGACAGCAACTATTAGGGAAAATCGTATTCCTTCGAGCTGTCTTCCTCCAAAAAATATCATGAAAAAGAAGAAAAGGGGTGAATATGCAGTTGTGATAGATTAAATTCACGGATCAATATCGATTAGCTGGATAACAATATTGTAACAGTTGCATCAACACAATACGGTGTACATCCAATAGGTTCTCCAAGGTAGAAAAAAAGAATATACATATTGAACGACCGGTAGCTGTTGGCAAGTATAACTCTTCTATGGGTGGTACCGACCAAATGAACGAAAATACCGCAAGGCATAGAATAGGTATGAGAGCAAAAAGTGGTAGTGGAACGTATTTACCTGGTTGGTGGATACAGGAATTCAAAACGCATGGATCTTACACAAACGTTTGGGAAATAAATTAACACAGCTGTAGTTTAGAAGAGAAATAGTAAAAACGTATTTAACATCATATCAAACCTTACCGCGTCAAGGTGTGTCGTCCATCAGTCAGTTCATCCAGTTGATCATCAAGTAGAATAGGTGATGATATCCGGTACAGAGGTCACATTTTAGACAGTATAGAAAATAATAAAAGATGGCGATGCGCTGGTGAAATATGCACATCTATTGTAAGTATGTTGGTATCTGTAAAAAGTGCAATGTAAACTTTCATAGCCGATTTTAGAACTGTTTCGAATTTTTTGTTGTTTAGGTAGTTATAAGGCCTACCGTTGCGTTTTTGCAACACTTGCATTAATAAAATATAAGAAATAAATACATTTTATTTTATTGTCTTTGATTATTTTGTATGAACTAAGCATAGGGGAAACAATAAAAAACACTATTTTGACAAAAAAAAACTCCGTCCTTAATGGGTTAAGGTTAAAATGTCTGTGAAAAGTATCTCTTACTTTTTCGAGGATGTGATTTGATGTTAATTCTAGCCACAACATGTGGTGAATTCATCTATAAAAGATTTAACAAAATATGCAATTTTCCAAATTCAGATAATCTAACGATCAATTTTGTGTATAGAATCTGCTCACTATTTTTGCATCCTTTTGAAGGTTTCTTAATAAAAAAAAAGTGTACAATGTGGTATTTTATATGAGCCTATTAGATGCAAAGGCCGCCGTGATATTATTAGTTTTTTTTATCTTAGTTTCAATCAAACCAAATATTCGGTCCGGCGGCATGAATGAATGGCCGATTACAGGGAAAATCACTTCAACTGATCTAATGTTGCTGGGTGCAAAGTTATGGAGGCAACTGCACAGCATACTCATCATAATTGTGTTCTTATTTTGCCCCTCACATCCATCGGCAAAGCGACGAACTTTTAAAATAATGTGGGATTCAAATGCATAATGACACAAATAATACAAAAGTACAGAGCTTATAACACTTGCATTCTTTGGTAAGTCTTGGTCTGTCCAAAGAAATGCTGTAACATTTGTTGGACTTAGTTTGGTTGATGATGAACCAGCTACAACAGTAAAATTGTATAAATTATACTGTTGTAAAAAGTAGGCTTTTTGATCTGGTAATTTTGGAAGAGCTAGATTTTTTGGCAGTCGAAAGAGAATGTTTCTTCTACTTCTTCGTCTTTCTGAAACAACTGAAAAAAAGCTTTTGCCTTTGCTTTATAAACTTTCTGTTTGAGTAACATTGCTTTCTTTTTCCCTTCACCTTTCTCATTTTTTAGAGATTCTGCAAACCGTATGCATTCTGAACAAACATCTTTTTGGGCAGTTCCAAAACCAATATTGTAATTTTTATTAACAAATGTTCTAAAGTAACTTTCCTTTACATTTAAATTATTTTCGCCAACCGAGGAATTGTACCATTCCCATAATTTCCTAAAACTAAGCTCGCAAGGAAGATAATCACTAGTTACTGTATGGCTCCTACAATAATGAGTTTCTCTGCATGTTAAACTTTCAATAAATTTAGATATCGCATTCTTTTTGTTATCGTTTTTATTTTTAATTCGGTCTCCGTCTCTGCGCTCAATTGGGTGTTCTCCAGTACACACCTGAAGAAAATTCTTGGTAATGTTTTGCCCGCTATCTTTCGATATAATTAAAATTTTTAAAAAGCTAGTGCGGCATACTGGAAGTAAATTTCCATTTACCTGTTTTACGTGGTAATAAATTGTTACTTCTTTGCCACTTCTCGAACCATCTCTAATGCGTTTACGTTTTGGAATACCACTTCTAGCATAAAATAATGCATGAAACGATCTTATATCTGCCATACTTAATGTTTTACACTTGTAGGTTCCATTACTCGTATTGTGGGAACATGTTGGATATTCAGGAACGTCACTTGCAGAATAGCTGTTTAATAGTACAGTTTGATAATGTAAATTCAACAAAAATAAATTAATATCAATTACTTACATTAGTTCCTTTCTTACAAATCGCTTATACGTTTGAAGCTGAACGGACTTCCTCCTTGCTTCGTGAGGTCCCTTTTTGAAAAAGTTTGGAATCGTCCGACATTTTAACCAAATTTAAAACGAATTAGTTAAATACATACACCTTGAAACAGATAACAAACTTACAATGTCACCTGACACACGATTCTTGATGTTATTGGCCAATATGGACTTGGCTGTTTATGAAACAAAATTAACCCTATAGTGCGCTATGGTGCATATATCCACCATCCATATATTTCCTAAAAACATCTCTATAACAATTTTATAAAGAGTAAATGCGAGTCTCAAACAAACGAACAATCATATTTCTATCCTTTTCCCACCGTAAATGCATTGACATTTATTTTCTAACCTTCAAAATGTATTTGTTTGTGAGTGATTTGCTACAGTTTAGAAGTGTGACTTGTTGATTATTTCTTTACTTTTATTTTATTGACTATTTTGAATTCGAGGTAAGTATTTTTTTTTATAATATTGCTATGATTATAAAGAACCATTTTACAATATAAAACAATTATAAATATGAAAAATAGCTATTTCATGTCAACTTCAATGGTTGATTCATATATGAATCAACGCGCATTTGTTGATTGACACATACTCGACTGAATACACATAGGCGGGTACGTGTAAACATTGTTTTATTTTATTTTGCCACCATAATGTTCTTTATACGCCCCCAAATGCGGGCGTAATGTGGTCTTTATAGCACGGAAATGTCATTGTTGCTAAGCAGCATGATTGACAGCAAACACATGAGATATATGTCACGTAAGTTGAAAGAATTATTGAAACACCAACCTTACTATACAACCTTTATTAATAAAAATAATAATAATGAAATTTATTCTTTATAAAAATTGAAAATACAGTTGGATGGATTTGAAATTGTAACTCCAGTCACAGTATCTTAGTAACAACAAATTAGCCTACTGTCTACTTTATTTCACTGCATTTGCATTTAAAAACTTGCCGAAAATACTGAATCTTTTTAAAACTTTGTTCCAGTTTCATGGTGCAAAATAAAATAAAACATTGTATGTACCAAGGGCATAATTGTAGATTATGCCCTTAATACATAAATATCTATTATTTTTCCAGATGCCTTTTATTTCTAAAAGGGTAAATGAAGTAATAAATTTGAAGGATTTGGATCCAGATGAATTATATGATGTTATTGAAAATATTCCCGCTGGGAGTGATGATGAATTGGAGAGTCCAAGTGATGACGAAGAGTTCGTTAGAGAAGATGCAAAAGAAATCTTGTTGAAATATCTACTCGACAATAATATCAATACCATTGAATTAGAAGTTGAACCAACTTCAAACCAGTATCTTCAACCATCGACATCGGATATTCTGGATCAGCCTTCCACATCTAATATTGCAGATCAGCCATCAACATCTGATATTCCAAATCAGCCATCTACGTCTGGAAGTGTCTCTAACTCTATTACAGGGTCCAAGTTAGTAAAACCCTCAAAGGCAAATGTATTATGGAAGACAAAGGAATTTCAAAATGTACCCTGTAATTTTACTGGAAACATTATGCTACCAGATAAAATTTTGGAATTACAAACACCATTCCAATTTTTTAAATATTTTTTTGATAATGAGCTCATAGAAAAAATTAAAGAAGAAACTGTTAGGTATAGTGTTTTTAAAGATTCTTCAAAGCCAATGGAGTTTTCAACATATGACATTATGAGGTATTTTGGAATTTGAATATTTCTGTTGTATCAATGTCTAATGTTAGAATGTATTGGAACCGACAAGTTGGAATAGAGATGATTCGAAATGCTATGAGTCAAAAATTATTTGAAAAAATTAGGAGCTATTTGCATTTCAATGATAATAATAACGTTGACGATACTGATAAACTATACAAATTGAGACCTGTTATCGACAAGCTGTCTCCTAAATTTCTATCTGTGCCAATGGACAAAATTTGTCAATTGATGAAAAAATCTGTGCCACAAAAGCTAGACATCATCTCAAACAATATTTGCCTCTGAAACCTCATAAATGGGGTTACTAACTTTTCATTTTGTCCGGCGTGTCGGGTTTTTGTTACAAATTTGAAATATATACTGGGACAGAAAATGATCCAAGGAAACGTCTTGAAAGTGAGCCTGATTTCGGTGCAAGCGGCAATGTGACAGTTCGATTAGCACGTGACATTACAGAAAATTGTTTCTACAAGCTCTTCTTTGATAATTATTACACTTCAATCCCTGTTATCCATTATTTAACCCAAAAAGGTATTCATTCTCTTGGAACAGCAAGGCGTAACAGATTTCCATCTTATAAAATTCCTTCAGATGAGCAGTGCTCAAAAATGATAAGAGGTGAGCATGGAGAGTTTGTAGCTAACTACGAAGGAACAGACATTTGCAATGGTTTCTGGAAAGATAATAAAACTGTAGTTTATTTGTCATCTTTCATCGGCAGTCAACCTATAACAATGGTAATATAATTTGCACATGGGGGGAGTTGATTTACTAGATAGTATAGTGGGTAGATACAAAATTAAAATGAGGTCTCGGAAATGGTACATGAGGTTGTTTTACCATTTACTTGACATTTCAACAATAAACGCTTGGCTCCTTTATCGAAGGTGCAACCAAGCAAAATCCGCAATGAAACTTGTAGATTTCAGGCTAGAATTGGCTACAACTTTATGTAATATTGGCGCAAATGGTAACACTAAGAGAGGTCGGCCGTCTGATACCAATCAAAGAAAAATTGAGGTCAAAAAAAGGAGGCTAATGTGTCTGTTGTGCCTCCACAAGATGTAAGACTAGATAGTATAAAACATTTTCCTAGGTGGAATAAAACCCGAATAAGGTGTAAGTTTCCCGATTGCAAAACATTGGTAGTCTGTGAAAAGTGTGATGTAGGATTGTGTTTTAATAAGACTAAAAATTGGTTTAAATTGTTTCATTCAGTATAAATCTTTTTTATTAATGCGCATATGCGCAATGATGCATATATGCATCATACTCAAAATTTGTAAATTTTAATAAAAATATTGGTCGCAGATTTTTTTAAATATTTTTCCCAGTATTGTGGGTATGTTTTTGTCCAAAAATAATTTTTTCAAGTTGATTAAAAAAATTGCGCATTATAGGGTAAAAGTAGACTAGGCCACAGTTTGCAAATAAACCTCATGTTTGAAACGCTGTATTATACGCAAAGGGCGGTTTTTGAATATAAACGAAGTTTTTACACATGGATTTTTACAATACAAATACATACACTGGTGCATATAACTCATTTATTTCATTTTTTGGACTTGGCGGCTTTTGCATCTAATAGGCTCATATACCTATTCGCAAGGTACACTGCAATTTACATTACAATTATTGGAAAACATGTTTCTAATGTTTAAAGTAACCATAACAAATTATTTCAATATCAAACAATGAATAAAAAAGTAAGCAGTAACTTAGGTGATTAAATTTAATTAGGGAGGAAACCAAGGACATAAATATCTTAATAAGAAACATTTTTATTGATAGATTATTTTTATACGCAAAGTTGTTGAAATTAATTAAAAGTCGAGGTTAAAAAAGATTTCAATTATTTCTATAAAATAAATCAGATAAAATTTGTGTTAAAGAATCGGTTACTTTACATTTTTATTTTGTTAGTCTACAAACTACGAACCAACCAACCATAAGCAGTAAATGAAAAATATCGCCGTTAAAATGCAATGCTTAAAACAAATTTAAATAAGACGCGTAAAAGGTAATGTTCCTAAAAATCTAACTTAAAACTTGATAAATAAATTCTATTTCCTGGTTTCAATATCAAACTGCACCTGATTTACACAAATTAAGATAATATCAAAAAATGAATGATTGTGCAAAATAATTATGAATGAGAAATAAAATAAAAAAATACGATTATATCTTTTGGTGGAATTGTCAAATATCGTATATTAGATAATCAAAATGTAAACAATAATTTAGTGTATAAGAGCAATTACAAAAAATCTTGGTTATGCGATTATAACATTTATAACTGATTCTTGTCTAGAAGACGTAAGGAGAAGCAATTGAACAAACGTGTTTTTCGTTTCCGTTGACCGCTACTGTACACAAGCAGCTGAGTAAAGTTAAGCCACTTTTACAATTGACTATTCCCCTCTTTTCCCTGTAAACAACAGCTCAACCGACCTTTCCGAGGCCGCGTGTATAACCTAACTAAAAACATTTCACCATCTATCTAAACTCCCACTCTACTTTTATTGAATGGCCTGTAAAGTTCATACATATAGTAGAAAACGACTAGGAAATTGTTATATGTACAATAGCTAATTCAATTCCTCCACGGTCTCACTATTACAACAGCATTCATCAAATTACACAAATATTTAAATAATTACCATACCTGGCATTTGATATACACCAATCGAAATCGTCAATTGATTGATTAATTTTCTTGATTACTTCTCTAAATGCAAAATTGCTAGCATTTTCTTCTAAGATTGTTAATCTGTAATTGAAAAAAAATTATTAATTGGAGCAAATTTAACTATAGTTATTTACAACAGCTTTATTTATACTCGGGCGGAAATGAAACGTGAACAAATTATACTTTAAGAACCAAAGCAGGATGTATTTTACAGCCTTTCCTGGCCATACAGACTCAAATAGCGGATGTAATTGTTCATTTTGAAAAAAAAAGAAGGAAAAATCTACTAATGCTTAAAACATTTTTTATATAACAATTACACTTAATTAGGAATAAAAAAAAAACGTTATACGTGTGGCGTAGGAGGAACATTAAATGTTTTAATTGTACACTACAGTTCTTAGAAGATAGAAATGAGTACAAGAAAATATTAATTGTTCTAAAAATACATTTCGCGTTCCATATCAAGAAACTGCGTAGGCCACCCGTATGACTAATATAATGAAAATATTGTTTGGAATTAAAATGAATTCTTTGTATAGTGAGTGGCGTGTCTGAATAGGGTCATCATTACTAAAGGTTTAAAAGTTACTCTACAGTCTTAATAAATATCCTTAAATAATTCCACGTACAAATATTAAACAAAGCGCATTTGTTTAACGCTTGCAAAAACTGCAATGTTTAGAACGAAATCAGAATATTAATCAGATAATAAAAAGCACATCTAAGACAGACGTGCTCTGTACAGTGCGTGTAGTCATAGTCAAACTATTATTTGATTTAGAAATTCTTCAAAGTAAAAATAATAGTTTTTAATTTATTATTTATTATTCTGAAAACTTTCACGATTCCTATTCCTATTTACCTTTTGGGTACGTAATCGTGTTTTTTTTTAACAAATTTAAAGTTTCCATAACAATTACAAGTAAGTAAGTAAGTAAGTAAGTAAGTCCAAAGCTGTAAAAAACTTTGCTTTCAAGTGGTAACAGTTTTCACACCTAAAAAAAATTAAAATTTAACCAATGATGTTATGATTTAAATTATTTAAGATCATTTAAAGATGCTTTAAGTGTATTGTTAGCTTCGTAGAAAAGTATACATTGGAACTACAAAACATAGCTTTCACACTAGACGTAGAAAACATATGAGATGTGGTAGATTGAATCAACAGGAAAAATCTGCCGTAGCTGACCGTGTGTTAAATAATTTAAATCATAACATTCAATGTGATAGTATGGAGATTTTATCAAGGCAAACTCATTATTACGCCTGTCTACAGCGAAAAGCTATTGAAATATATAAACATCCTACAAACATAAACAGACAAGAAGAAAATCTCAGATTAAATAGGTTATGGCGTCTTGTAATCAAAAAAAGACAAAGATGGTATGTTAATTTTGATTTTAGCTGTTGGTATGTTCAGGTTTTTTGCTAATATTAAGGTAAGATTAAACACACACACATTATGTCTTTAAAGCTTAAGTTGATCCCTTTACCTTACACACAGACTCAAATGTTTGCGCACTAGTGGAATACACTTTGAAGCTATAGTTTTTAGGACCGGCACTAACAAACTCGGTAAGGTGTATATATATATATATATATATATATATATATATATATATATATATATATATATATATATATATATATATCCCGTCATACTGATATGCATCCAGTTCGTTAGTCATTTGACCCAGGAAATCACCGCTGGGCTGATTCCAATCGTCGCGTTACGCAACAAATATCACACTGTCCGTGTCGTAATACTAGATTGAACAAAAAGTTAGGAATAATCCTAAGAGATGGCGTTAGTGTGAACCAATCATAAAGGACCTCATCCTCCATTAGACGTCTGTCAAAATTTCAGCCATTTTAGTTTACGCTTTTACAAGTTACAGCAGTGAGAAGCAACCAACCTTCGTGCTTTTTAAAATGGAAAAAAAGTCGTGTTCTGATTAAGCACTATAATTTACGCAAGAAAACGACAACCGAGACCAAAGCCAAGCTATATAAGTATTATCCGGACTTTGCATCGTCGATGAAGACGATTCAAGATTTTCGTTGTGGCGGTACAAGCACCGATGACCCTAAACGATCTGGACGACCAGAAAACGTGGAAAAAATCAATGATATTATGTTGAACGACCCCAAAGTGAAATTGAAGGAGCTAGCTGAGACCACAAAGATGTCGTATGGCAGTGTCTTCAATATCATACATGACATTTTGGGTATGAAAAATTTCTGCGCGCGATGGGTGCCGCGTTTGCTAGCAGAGGACCAAAATACGACTTGCCAGCAGAATTTAGCAATGTTTACGCGTAATCCAAAGGAGTTTTTGCGCCGATTCATAACCATGAAAGAAACATGGATACATTTCTACACACCAGAGAGCATGCAATAGTCGAAACAATAGATTTGCCCGGGTGAAACTGCTCCGAAGCGCCTAAAAAGCCCACAGAAAAGGTACTATCTAGAAAAAGGTAAAACCATAACTGGCGCATATTACTTATGATTATTGGATGGTTTGAAAACTGAAATCGCAGAAAAACCTCCGCATTTGAAGATGAAAAAAATTCATCATCACGACAATGCGCATGCTCATTCATCATTAGTTGCGCAACCAAAATTATACGAAATCGGGTTTTAACTGGTTCCCCAGTCACCGTATTCGCCCGGCTCACCGGTAAGCGATTATACTCCAATGAGGAATTCATAGCTGACCTGAGAGCTTCGGAAGTTGGACGGGATAAAATAATATAATCGCGCTTATCGGTATCCGTGAGGTAACGACTTGGCCAACCTGAACATTCTTGCTTAAGTTTCAAGAAACTGCCAATGTACCCGTTAAATATTTCCTGCTATTTCGTTGTCTTATCATAGGTTACGGTTTCGTATTCCCAAACCTCAAAGACTTCTAAAATCTTATAATTTAAACTTACTGCTTTATGTAACTCGTCGGTTACAAACGTACCGACAAAGAAACGCTCGGTTTCGGTATGCTGATAATCACCCACATTATCTCGATACCATAAGTCTTATATAACAGAAACATCAGCTTGCCGTACAGGCTTAAAGGTAGAACAGGGTGATATAGATCTGAGGGTGGTAGTACACCACATTGATTAAACCCTCAGTCGTGTCTATTGAAATATTGGAACATTCTAAACCTACATTTAATTTAGGGTATCCTATACGGTATTTACAATACGTTAAGTACGGATATAGCGAGCATACATCATAATACAAAATATTATCGCTAATCCCATCACACTTGTAATATAGCCTGCTGGCATTTGTACTGCCACGGAAAAAGGCATCCGCAGAGTTTAACGGATCCTATCATAATCACCAAGATTACACAGAAATGCTTTAAAGTCATCATACGTTAGTTCTAATTTTTTTAAATAGCATCCACATTATAACCCTGTGCAGCCGTTAACAAGTAGCTTAACATCCATCAAACAATATCTAACGATTTCTTCGCAAGCTAAAAACTACCTTATTCCATGTTTAAGAGGCATGCCACCCTAACAACTTTCCAGGTCTTTATCTGACCTTTGATCAGGAAAATTATTTCCTTGTTGGATTTCTTATGATGTAACTAGATATTTAATTGGTATGTTAAGTTTTAGTTGTGAATACCTTATCCGCTTTAAAATAATTGTTATCCACAGCGTTGGACTTACATTATGATTTGATTAAATTTTGATTGTGACATTTTTCATTGTTAGCCTTCGTCTATTAAAGGGGTGACTTCATTTACAAGACGGCTTAATAATATTTAATCTATCTAGCTAACCTTTACTAATACTAGATTTTACTATTATAGCACGCATATCTGTTTTCTAATTTCATACATTTATTTGACATCTTAACTAATTTTGAAAAACTATTATCATTTACTGAAGACGATAACTGTAATTGTTATCGAAACGTTTAAATTTGTAAAAAATTATTGAACAATTCACGATACGGATTTATTTGACTGTTTATTAAGAAACTTTATAAAAAAAGTTATGTAAAATTAAATTTTCTTTAAAAAATAAAATTATAAAATTAATCGTTATTTAGATATTAAAAAAATTAACCTTACATTCTACCATAGGTATTTTTTGCCGCTAAATTACGTGTCGTACCCAAAAATTGTATAGAACATAATTAATCGATATCTTTAAGGTCAATGTTGGTATTTTCTATATCTAAATTTTCAGCTGCTTCAGAAATATTTAATAAAAACAAAAAACAGCTCCTAATAAACCCTCCTCTCTTCCACTGAATTTCTACCAAGATCTAATCAACAGGAGAAATGAAATCAAGCTTAAATACGAAATTTGTACGTACGTGTTGTCTCGTTCTGGAGTGATCGTGAATACTAACATACATCCAAACATACTCACTCACATTCAAACGCAACACGCACACACGCGCGCACGCACCCACGTGTGCCCGCATGCACGCACACGCCCACATGCACACCCATAACCACGTACACGCGTGCAACCAACCAAAAACACATCCCCGCCCGTACACACACCCTCACCCACACACATACACACGCGCGCGCGCACACACACACACACACCACGCACGCACCACACACACACACACACACACACACACACACACACACACAAACACACGCACGCACCCACGCACATGCACAGACAGATGTAATAAGTCGATTTAGCGATAGTGACAAAAATTCGATTGCACAACCTGCATATGTATGTGTAAGTAGGAAGGTAAAAACTGTATTTACAAAACATTTCTTGGTTAACTATTGTTAAAATTTTAAAAATATTCGTTGAAAAATAAAAAACGTATTTTGTATATTGTTGACACATTTGACCAAATAGTATTCGTACGAAACCAGTGAGAATGGAGTGTTTAATTTTAATTATTTTGAAACCTGAGCGACTCCCTTGTGTTCAAGAAGTAATTACTCAAATCTCATTTGTCTAACTGAAACTTCTTACCAATTTGATTAATTATTGCAAATATCTCTCCCAATTTAAACAGAATAATTTGTAAATTATCTCTTCATTTAAAATTCAAAATAATGTAAGGAGCACGTTTCGCACTCACCGTTAGAAAACTCGGACTCGTGCGATAAAACGCTTCTTATCAAACTAATTTCTAAATATAATATTATACGATCTTATTTACAATTAAACATCAACATAGGTTTGAGTACGCGTGTGAAAATGTCGTAATTGTGATTAGAATTACGTGATTTTTGCATATTTATAGTTCTCTATTAAAGGTTCAAAGAGTTCGTGAATTAGGGGCTACCAACATGAAACTGAAAAATAATATGCTAAGTTCACACTCAACTGCAAACGTGAATAATTTTAATAAGCGCATTTATTTTGTTTCTGCTTGTACTAGAGTTAAATAAAAACTTGGTTTAGATAAAGGAGGATACAAGAGACTTTTTTACATGTCTTGTTAAATAAGTACCATGGTCTCGAGACTTGCACCAAAGTAGGTCTTTTTTTCCAGGCTACTTGGCTCAATTATAACGTTCGTCATAGTAAAAAAAGTTGTTTCGATGGTTCTAAAGAAAATGACTTCAAAGAACGTTGCTTGGAAATTTTTTAGTTTTATTGGAAATAATATTTTGAGAATTCAAGTAGTTTACCTATACTAATTACAAATCAAAATCCTTCAAAGTATTTTCAGAGGAATAATCATTTGATCAAGTACATAGCGCATCTCTACATCGCTTATGCGGTAATTTACTACAAACCCAACCATAAACTGCACACATCGATGCAATTTTATAGCCATTTCCTCTAAAAACGAGCTAGAAGAGCACAGTGGTCCTCGTTGCCAATTTCAAGTCGAATTTGCACGTATTACTGTTTACAGTATTTGGTATTATACACTACGTTGATTCTTTTACTCCCACCGCTATGTACACCTTTTCACATTACCTTCGCATAATTTGATGAATATGTTCTCTCCTTGCTGACAATATAAATTGTTCGCTAAAGGGTGATAGAAAAATTTCTAGACCAATGCAGTAAATTATTTTATTTCAGAGCTTTTTGCTCGATACATTATGTGCAAAACGATTCAGCTACGAAATAGTATTTTACATTTTAGCGTGGTAAAGAGGTTGTTACTGGCGATAGAAGTTTATTGGTGAGGCGTTAGGCAAGCCTGTAACCTCCTACAGCCAGCAAAAACAGTTCTCTTGCTTCCGTCCGGCAACACAATACAATTTTATTAATATATTGTGAATCAATATTAAACGGTGCCTTGCTATTTTTTCAATTCCTTTTGATTATCCTGTTCATTTTGTACTATGTTCATTATTCAACTACTTTTTTATTCTTTTCTCTATTGCTTTTTAAACCTTCCTTAGAGGTGTACGACAGGTACGGTCGCATAGGGCCTGGCGACATTAAAGCGGCTCGCACCAGCGATCCGCAAGCGATATAGAGGTCAAATTACATACTATGGGCATTCATTATGTATTATAAGCAGGCCAGCAGTGGTTCACTGCTGTACCAAGGCTCTTAATGGAGTGGATTGTAGAATTGTTTTATGAAATTTTAAGACAAAGGTATACACAGGAACGTACCTCAACATTTTCTGTATTGAAAGTGTTTAAAAGTAGGTCTTTTAACTTCAAATGCACACGCCATCTATATGCTGAGGTCCATAACTAACCCTCCGTTGTCTTATTCATAATGTATTTGCGGCAATTAAACGTAGTCTCTGACGTAGTATGGACGCAAATCATCGTATATTCGTATATTCAGATGCAAGACGATGTTTCTTGATTATCTCCTTGTGCTAACCCCAGAAAAATGCATTTTGAGGTGCTCAGAGAAGAGCGGCCCATAGGGGTGTCGCACAGGGACTCGCTACATTAAAAGGTCTCGTATCTGCGACCCGCAAGCAATATAGACTTCAAATTACACACTATGGGTATTAATTATGTATTATAAGTAGACCAGCAGAGGTTCACTTCTGTACCAAGGCTCTCAGATGGAATGGATTGTAGAGTCGTTTTATGAAATTTTAAGACAAAGAAATGTAACTCAAATAAAACATTTTCTGTATTGAAAGTGTTTAAAAATAGGTCTTTTAACTTCAAATGCATACGCCATCTACATGCTGCGGTCCAGAAACAACCCACCGTTGTCAATCATAATGTATTTGCGGCAATTAAACGTAGTCTCTAACGTAACATGGACGTAAATCATCGTATATTCGTATATGTATATAGCATACTGACTCCCATAAAAATTGCAACACCTAGAATTTATTGAACGATTTTATTGAAATTTTCGTCAACCATGTCTTTCATTAGAACAAACAAACGATTAAAATTTGAAAACAAAAGAACAAAAACTAAAAATGTTTTTTTCAACAATGAGTTGCTCCACCACAATTTGTAATGCACTCATCTAGACGGCGTGGCATGCTGTCAATCAAGTGATGTATAGCTGCCTGTAGTACATCAACCCAAGCTTCTTGAATCCGTAGCCGGAGATCGTGTAAGTTATCTGGAGTGTGTGGTAAATAACCCAGTCGCCTACCGACCTCATCCCATACATGTTCAATTGGCAACAAATCAGGTGGCATTGTTAGTTTCTTCCAAAAAACGTGTAGTAGCCCTTGCCGTATAAGGTCGTGCATTATCCTGTTGGAAAATGGCATTTTCCAGCCCCTGAAGATAAGGAAACGGGTTCTAGCGCACATTGGCAATATCACAAGAGGCGTTTAAGTTGCCATCAATCAAGACCAAGGGTGATCTGCTACCGTTAACATATTGCACCCCATATCATCACTCCATGTGAGGGCTGTGTTGCGTTCCACAAAAAATGTTGGATTTTTACGTTCTCCACGCATCCGTCTGACCCTCCTACGACCATCGTGGACCCACAAGCAAAATCGGGACTCGTCACTAAACAAAATTCGATGCCATTCTTGCGCCCAATTCGCTATTTCGTTGCTCCATTCTAGCCTGCGTAGACGGTGAAATGGTGTAAGAGGAAGATATACAAATGGACGATATGAACGCAGCCCATAAGACCTTATCCGGCGATAAACATATGACATTGACATTCTGGGTCCTACACCTCTCATCCAATCATTTGCAATCGATCGAATTGTTGAAAATCTGTCTCTTGTGGCCAAAAGTCTTAAGCGACGTTCTTTGCGATCTGTAGTCCTGTGGGGACGTCCAGATCCAGGGCGACGTTGTTGCACCCCTTCCTCAGACCATTCGGACCAACATCTCAATACCGTTGTAACATTTCGGTTTACACGACGAGCAATTTCTCTTAACGAAAATCCGGCCTCTCTCATGCCAATAATACGGCCACGTTCAAAATCAGTCAATTGGGAAAAATGGTGATGTTGACGTACTGTTGGCATTGTTCCCTAGTTCAGAACGAAATTGTGAATAATCAATTTGCAAAATTGACAGTTAATTACACACTGATTGGTTTATTTCTTCAAATTTATTGTTACTAAGTGCAAAGGGAAAAAAAACCTACTAGCTAGATTTTATTCAAATTTGAATCTCGTTGACGAAAATTTCAATAAAATCGTTCAACAAATTCTAGGTGTTGCAATTTTTATGGAAGCCAGTATATATTGATAATCGTAGTTTGTCACATACAGACTGTTAAAAGCAAAAAACTAAACCAATACGAATGTATGGACCAATGTTTCATTTATTTTGTTTATACATACCCATTATTGGCTATCACTCCTTTTAAAGACATTTCAAATGCTCAAAATGTTTTTTGTTAACTTAGTTAAGCAAAATTTCAAAAATATTAAAGTTATGTCGAGCCTCGCAAACCATTTTGCACCGGCCCTTACTTTCGTTAAGGACGGCGCTGCTTCAGAGCTAAAGAAGCGGTTTTTGGAAAATACTAAAAATGAGTGCGCCTTCTCGCCTTCCCGTCGGTGGTAGTAAGAGCTAAATATGTAGACCCCAATGATATTTGGTGGTGGTATGTGTAGCTAAGGGATAAGGAGAGGGATAAAGTTTATTTTCTTTCGTCCGCAAAAAATAGATCTTTTAGACGTGTAAGACCTAAATGTCTAGACCCAAATTAATTTTGGTAGTAATACAGACGGGTTCATAGTGGGTTAAAAGGGCTGTAATTTTAATAGATTTTTCCTTCGTGCGCAGTAACTGAAAAACGACAATTACGATTTTATTAAAATAAAGTATTAGTTACTAGTGAATTTTGGTGGTGAGCGGCCCTCGCAGTAATGCGTTACAGAGTTATATTTGAAGTGCTGATGTCAAATTTGACATTAGTTTTTGTGTTACAGTCTATGCTTTTCTGAGGTTTTGATGTTTGACGTTGTAAGTTTTACACGATCCATAATTGATTTTTGAAATAGTTTGTGTTATGGCTACAAAACGGAGATGTTGTTTAAATAGTCCAGATGGTTTTTGTCATATTTGTGGAGAATATGTGAACAATATCGAAAATCTATCACGGACTTCGTCAAAATGCGTATTTTAACTATTTCAGCACGGAATTGTGTAATTAAGACAAGTCATGGGTACTAAATTTTGTGTGCCAAAATTCTGTTGTATATCTGCGACAATGGTCAAGTGGTAAAAGAAGTGTTCTGAAGTTAAAAACATCGATGAGTTCGCAGTAACCTAAAAATCACTATGATGCTTGCTATTTATGCATTGCTAACATAAGCGGTATTAATTCTGCTCAACGGCCTCTTCGACATTCTGGCGACCCATCACCAGTTGATTTACGTTCAAAAAGTCCCATGTCAGATCATGTAGAAACTGAAGAAGAGGTGACATTAGACAATACTGAAGATTTAGATTTGACATTACGGGACTTAAATTTGTCAAAAGAAGTTTCTGAACTTTTGGCATCCCGTTTAAAAGAGAAGAATTTGCTATCTCCAGATGGAAAAGTTACTACTTACCAAACTCGAGAAAAAGATTTTTGTGGCGTATTTTTTAATTGAAATGGATTTAGTTTTTTGTAATGGCATCAAGGGTCTTTTTTCTGAATATGGGTTCGGAACAATACCGTCCAAATGATTGGCGTCTTTTTATGGACAGCTGTATGCTTCTGCTCCACAAAGGCAACAAGTATGGATCTGTAACTATTGCCCACTCTATTACTATTAAAGAAGAATATAAAACTATTTCCTTAGTAATGGAAAGAATTAAATATCGAGAACATAAATGGGTATTATGTGTAGATTCAAAAATAATTCATTTTCTCTTGGGTCCACAAAGTGGCTTTACCAAATACCCGTGCTTTATGTGTCGGTAGGATCGTCGCGACAAAAAACACCACTGGTTTCAAAAGTGTGCCCATTAAGGACGGACCTGGCGGTTGGTATACAAAATATTAATTAGTGAGCTAAGATCAAATTATCTGCCACTACTACATAATAAGTTAGGCATTATGAAGAAATTTGTAAAGACATTTTCCAGGATTAAACACAGAAAAATTGCTTGGAAATCAATTGTTTCGGAGATACAACATTTTTTGGGAAACCATAAATCATCGGACGACTATTCTCAGTTAGTTGAGCGCATGCTATCTAATCTAGAAGATCTGGCAACAAGAGTATTAAAATCCATTATTTACACTCCCATTTAGATCCATTCCCAAACAATCGCGGCGATTTTAGCGAAGAGCAAGGTGAAAGATTTCACCAAGATATACGCACAATGGAAGAGCGTTATCAAGGAAGGTGGAACCCTTACATGATGGCGGATTACTGCTGGAGTCTACAAAGAGAATCGATGTTTTGTAATATTTATAAGTGATTTTTAAAAAGTAAGTCTAATTTAAGTCAAGTTTTTTTGTAAAATTTGTTAGTTCATGTAAATATAGAACTAGATCTGAAGGAAAACATCTGGTATCATTTTCGCAATTTGCACTATATATATATATATATATATATATATATATATATATATATAGTTTTTAATTGGCCCATTAGACGTTTCTCAACTGTTAAAAAAGTAAAGAGCTGAAATTTGGAGCACGGCCATAGTTTCCGACCATCTATCTTTCTAAAATATTTTCATGAAAATGCCACTTCCAGTTATGCCGGAAGTGACCATTAACTTTATTTTTTTAAATAGAACCATATATTTTTGTCAGCTCCATTAGATTCAATTACTCAATTTGCTACATTTTGTGTCTAGCTTATTTTTATTTAGTTGCCATGGTTACGGGTGATATAACAACCTTTATGAAAAAATGTCGACTTGCAAGGGTTTATTAGAAAAATCATTAACTTGTGAACGCAGCTGTTACCGTAGCAACGGAACTCCAAAGCCACCTACTAATTATAATAAATTGAATAATATTCATAATTTTACATATAAATGCTTTTTCCTCAGAAACGGATAATGATAGGCATACCGATCATTTGAAAGAAAATGTTGCAAGTCAAATTCTATAGCGACAGCTGATAAGAAAGTAGGGATGTTCCATTTGAAAAAATTGAGTTATACGTATTTGAATTTATTGTGGCCTTTCTAATAAAGATACAGAATTTATCGACCACTCAGCCGATAGAGAAATTCCTGTGCAATCAATGAGTTTTTTATTCATTTCAGTAGAATTAATGGTTCAAAAGTTATGATTTTTCTAAATAATCCTTGTAAGTAGTAATTTTTCCATGCACGTTTTTATATCTCCGTAACCATGGCAACGAAATAAACATACGCTGGACAGAAAATGTAGTAAATTGAACAAGGAATCTAATGCCGGTAACAAAAATATATCGTTCCATTTAAAAAAATAAAGTTAATGGTCACTTCCGGCATTACCGGAAGTTCCATTGTAATGAAAATATTTTAGAAAGATAGATCGTCAGAAACTATGGCCGTGTACCAAATTTCAACTCTCTAATGTTTTTAGGAGTAGAAACGTCTAATGGGCCAATTAAAAAAATTACCCTGTATATATATATATATATATATATATATATATATATATATATCGCTCAAGAATAAGTAATCTGCTACATACAGGGTGATGCCATTTATATTGAACAGGCTGTCCCAAATTCGAGGGCAAGCATGGGGATCTCGCTTATTATAAGAGATAGGATAAAGGTTTAAATTCGGCACTTTTGCTAAATTCGATGCCGAGTAATAATCTGAAAAGAAATTTGAGCTAACTCGAATGGATTTGGTTTTATGCTCAAAAAACTAAAAATTTCGAATTTTGTTTTTCGCGTTTGGCTACCTTATTATTAGGAATTTTCAAAATTCGATTAAACATTATTAAGGCAACTTTTTACGCACAATACTAATACGGTATTAAAAATATTATGCGACGTTTTGTTTATTCTGAACCATCATCAGGTTTATTTTTTCTTATCGGAGTTAAGACATATTTTTATGGCGTTCGATGGAGAATGTTGGATCGACTGCGAACTAAAATACTCTTAAATTAAAAACTAAATATTAAATTATCACGATACCCATGAATCAAACAAAACTCAGGAGTTGGCTTTTGTCATGTCATTTTCTAATTGTAAAAAGAGTAATAACGGCAAGGTCCTTCGTGTTAGTGCTTTAAAATTTGCAAGTTTCTTTAGAATGTTTTCAAATTCAGAAAAACGAGACATGATAAGGATATTTTATAGCTGCAATAGAAATAGTGTCAGAGCAGAACAAAGATATTTAGAGGAATATCCGGAGAGGCAGCAACCAAACCAGAGATATTTTTTAAAATTAGACCAAAATTTGCGAGAATTTGGATGTTTTCAGAAACCTCGAAATGCATATGGTAGCAGACTAGACAGAGATGCCGAAGAAGGATTATTACATCAGGTACTATTTGTTAGTATTATACTAATTATAAGAATTTCCACTCACTTCACTGCTAATTTCAGCAGACATTTTTTTTTTAGAGTTATGACTTTACGTTATCCATCTTAGGTTCAAGAAAATCCTTCAACATCTACCAGAGAAATACAACAAACTATTGAAGTGCCAAAAACGACAGTTTGGCGAGTGTTAAAGCAACACCGTTATAAACCATTTAAGTTACACATTAGTCAAACTCTTCGGCCTGGGGACGATATGAGACGGTTGGATTTTTGTAACCAACTTAATACCAAAATGCTGGAAAAGCGCAACATTCTCAATCAAATAATTTGGACGGATGAGTGCAATTTTTCCACTAATGGAATGTTTAATCGTAATAACGAGCACTACTGGTCCGTTGAAAATCCACGAATTAACAGGCAAATGCGAGGATAAGGCCACCGGTCCTTTAATGTGTGGGTTGGAATCTGGAAGGATAGGCTCCTTGGGCCAATTATTTACGAAGGTATCCTAACGTCTCAACGCTACCCTCGCATTTCTAACAAACGAAATATCAGACTTTTGGATGATGTTCCGCTAAACGAAAGATGGACTCTCTGGTGGCAAATGGACGGAGCTCCTCCTTATAATGCTGCGATAATAAGTGAACGGCGAATTTCCTGATAAATGGATGGGAAATAGGGGACCACTTAGGTGGCCAGCAAGAAGTCCAGATTTAACCCTTTTAGATTACTTCCTCTGGGGCTATTTAAAAAATATGATTTATAAGACGCCACCGCAAAATATAGAAGAACTCCAGAATAGGGTTGTTAATGAACTTCGTCAAATTCCCAGGCGAACCATTCAAAGAAGCGTAAACAATTGTAGAAGAAGAATTCGTTACTGTATTCAAGAAGGAGGAAACTTGTTCGAACATTTATTATAATAATTTTTGTTTGTTTGTCTGTGTAATTATTTTGTTGTTACCTATCGATAAATTTGCGTTGTTGCTATTATGACCGTGTTACATAGACATACTTGTTTGAGTTGTTTGTTAATGTTTTTTTTAAATTGTTTAAATGTTTTTATATTTTTTTGGATGTTCTAACGAGTTTAACAAATTAAATAAGTAGAACTACTGTAATTATTCCTTGCTGGATCCAAGAAGGCGGAATCTTGTTCTTCGTATTTTTCTCATTATTTTAGTTCGCAGTCGATCAAACCATAAAGTGTTATATATTGCTAAAATCAGCATAACATTCTCCATCCAACGACATAAAAATATATCTTAACCCCCATAAGAAAAAATAAACCTGATGATGGTTCAGAATAAACCGTATTAGTATTGTGCGTAAAAAGGTGCCTTAATAATGTTTAATCGAATTTTTAAAATTCCTAATAATAAGGTAGCCAAACGCGAAAAACGAAAATCGAAATTTTTAGTTTTTTGAGCATAAAACCAAATCCATTCGAGTTAGCTCAAATTTCTTTTCAGATTATTACTCGGCATCGAATTTAGCAAAAGTGCCGAATTTAAACCTATATCTTATCTCTTATAATAAGCGAGATCCCCATGCTTGCCCTCGAATTTGGGACAGCCGGTACACTTACTTACGTAAACGCGTATACTGTATTACAAATTAAACCACAAAAGCTATAATATTTATTTAACAGTATTTAAACAAAAACATGTAAAGTTAACGAAAAGTATAAAATGGTTAGCATATCAAAACAATGCCAGAAAGTAATGTAATATCATATTCTATAATGTTCAAAGGACTCATCGTTTAGGTCCAGGTTTTATCGACCCAAATAATCCAAGGTCGGAATGTTTTTCCAGTCACCTGATTCGATTTTTTTTTATAAATATGATTCATATAAGAAATAGTGACGACCTATAAATTTAAGTTAACATTTAAACAGCCATACGAAATGTTTGCGAAAATAGGACATTTCAAGTAACGAGTAATACAGCTATTTTCAACTGAACATGAACGTCCTGTATATAATTCCAGAAACTTTACTACAATTTTTTAAATTGTAAAAATGTAATTACGTTTTAATATTATTGTATGTACAACGGGTACATAGTTTGGAGATTTGTGTTTTGTTAATGGAAGTTATTTTAAAATTTATTTTGCAATTTTTAAGTTTTGCCCTTTTTCCAATATACCTATATTTGAAACTATTTTAAAGCGCGAGAAAATGGAATGAACAAATTCAAAAATGTCTAATCTTCCTATTTGTTTTTATATAATCTTGTTTATAAAGTAAAATTTTTGTTTTTAATGCCCATAACTAGGACGTTTTCTTTTTTGGAATTCGGCCAGATTTGTTCAAAGTGTATACGTGGATACAAAAAATTTGTATACTAGCTCATACTAAAACAAACATCCGTTATTAATTACAAAACTGTCCGAATGTGTCCTTATTAAATTAATAGTAAAATATTGTAATCTGTAATTAAAAACTTGGCAACTCACTCGAATAACACCATATAAGGTTTTGAACGCCACATTCCATTTACTATAAATATTTAGATTTGTTCTGTGAATTAGATACAAAATATCGATTTATAATAGATTTATTTATTTGGTAACACTCAAAGTGAGACTGCTCAAGTTTAGAATTAGAAAATTGATTACTAACAGAAGTAGTTCAAATGACTTATTAGGTAGTTACTTATACTAAGTATGTGATGGAGAAAACTCTTCCTTCATTATGCTTTTAGTTATTTACACTTCCAAGAACTTCTAAAAAATAGAACAACTTAAATTCAATTACGAGTTTATTTATACCCGTTTAAAAATATACGATAATTATTTATATATTTTGAACAGCAATGAATAGATAGTTCATTCATTAGAAATAAAATATAAGTTTATTTACGATTTAAAATGTACACGAAATGTCATTTAAGATTCAGTAAACGAGAAAGGTGGTTGTTAGTTTTATTTAAATCGAAGCCTTTTTATAAGAAACACCTACAAGCGTCCTACCTAAGCGTCACAAAAAGCTATTCACCTCAAAACATCCTTGATATCGCACCTACATTCGATACCGAAATCTAGCCCCAAGAACAAAAAACCAAACACGTATGGAAAACTACAATGAGAGAAGAACTTTTATGGAGAACGGTCAGTATAAGTTGAAAAGAGAAGAAGAAGAAAGATTATTCCGCAAGATAGATAGAGAGGGTTTAAAAGAAGATAGATAGCAATGACCTGTTGCCTACCGGTCCAGCTACCGAGCTACGCAGCAGATAGAGGTGTGCGGAGAACGAGGACAATGCCTCAGGTGAATGCGATTAAAGGTGGGCGCGGTTGGAATTTTCAAAATTAACGTAAATATTTGGTTTTGTGAATCGAATCATTTACAACCGTATGAAATTGAACCATGATCCTACATACTTTTCTCTACTTATATAACAATTTGAATTTTAAAAATTATACGTTATATAATTAAATATACTTCAAATATCTACACCTTTAAGTAAATAATGTACGAAAGTAGGTGGATACCTAAATTGCAAGAACTTTTGCTTCAACGTAACGATTCTACTTATGTAAATTAGGACACAATTTTACAACGGGAGATTTAAAGTACCATACGTGGTTTAACCCAATATTCCCCGTACTAGAATTACAAGACAGTTTAAGAACACGTGATGACCTTTAACACAATCTTTTCCGCCAGTTATTTTATCAAGTCGTTCCTACGTTACTAACCAGCTAATTAACAAAAAAAACTATTTAATGAAGAACAAGTAGTGTTTTAATTGGAAAATAGGTACTACAATAACTGTCTGGTTTGGGTATTTATAAATAAATGACTTGTTACTCAAGCATACACCAACCTCTAGATAATTATATTATATTTGAAACTGTGGTATTTAAATCAGTAAAAGAAACGTAATAATATTTCACCAGCTGTGGCGAACTCGTGTTCCATCACAAATTAAATAAATTATGACACCAATTTTACATCACGTGACTAATATTCATTATAGATTTTGAATTTTCACCCTAATATCTATCCTTATATCTAAGCTTAAAACCAAGAAATCCTATTATCAGGAAAAATACAAATGACGAATGCTGTGTCCTAAATAGTGTTTTTTTCAAGAAACACCAGGGACCAGTTTTTATACGTGCATTTTTCTTATTATATAATAGTTCTAATGTTATAATAACAGGTGTTCCGAAAAGTGTTAAAAAAAGATTAGGTAAAATGTGGGACTCTTCGGTATTCGTCGACTAAAACATCATGCTTTTTTATTAGCTTCGTTTACTTTATAGAAGAAACATACGTCTTTTTCATTAATATTTGATTGCAGAAATGTTTTGAGAACAAGAATCACGCATTATACGTACTATATTAGATTAAATAATAGTTATTTATGTATTAAGGGCATTAAGTAGATGTTTATGCCCACAAGGGCGACGAGTTAAAGTTTTAGTCGCATGAGGGCATAAACATCAATTAATGCCCGTGGTACATACATTTTATGTCATACAAACTTTTTTTTCCCTAAAAAATAATTTAATTTTGTTATAAAATTATTAATTTATATCAAGCAGTTTGCGACTAACAATTGTTATATGTCAATTTATTTTGTTCAAAATGAGTGTACAAATAAACAAGTATACGTAGCAACACTTTACGCCCGGCGGGCATAAAGTGCCACTTCATGCCCGCGTAGCACATTCATAATATTGACCATTCCAGAACACGTGACTTTGACCGGTCCGCCATTTTCTCTGGGTGGCACACAAATTGTTTATTCTCCATTTGTTTAGGTGTGTTGTTGTGTTTTTTTGTGCCACAAATTTGATTTTGCTTGTGTGTTTTTGCTATTTTTGCAGTAAAATGTCTCGAAGTGCTTACCATTTAGCGCTTAGTGGAGACATAAAGTCCGATATGATCAAAAAATCAAATTATTGATAATGTTGATCCCTACGCAATTTTTCCTGAAGAATGCAGGCTTAATGCTTATCAGTTGCCCAACATTACCATAATGGACCTTGTCAATTACTCAATATTAAGCCATAGTTTTTGCACTGGTCAACAGCTGAAGTCTTATAAAAGCTTCCAAGCCTACAAGAGTTGCGAATCCGGCTCTGTTCAACAAATTCTTGCAAAACAGATTAATAATGAGGCAAGGTAAGAAATCATAATTAATGTACCAAGTTTACTTTACAACTTGGTTGTAATGCTAAAATTTCCCATTGGTATCTAAATAACATTTTACGGCATGTAAACCATTAGTTGACATGATCCTACATATAAAGACTTGTGACCACTAAAGTAGTCTGGACTCGACTTGCTCATTACAACCTAGTTGAACTGTATTTTTGATATGCCGTATAGGTTTTAAGTGAGATTTAAAATTTTGTATCTTTGCGACAAGTTCAACACTCACAACGGAAAAGAGAAAAGTTACTAGAGGTCTGCACAATTATTCTCAAGGACGGTAACATTCCTAGTGCTCATTGTTCATGCATGGCTGGTTTGTCCGAAGTGTGCAACCATGTAGCCACAGTTTTGTTTATGTTGCATGCTCGTCCAAATACTGTCGGAGACGGTATTTCTGGTCCAGCCTGTACATAAAAGCTTTCTTTTGGCCAGTACCTCCAATGAAAAATGTAGAAATGTTACGAATATGTGTGGTCAAAAAATACAAGTACAAGTAGTTTGTCTCAGGGACATGTTCGTTCTACTCAAGTGAACGAACTGTGTTGTTGAGCCAAACTACAACAAATTAATATAAAATCAGCATTATGTCGTTTGTTGGAGCCATTTGATTCTGAGATAGAAGCAAAGGAGCCTGATGATTTACCACCCAGCCTTGCTAATTGGTATTCTGCAGATATGGTTGGTAAATCATATGAAGAAGTGCTAGCTGTATCGCGAAATTTGAAAATTAAAGTATCCGAGGTGCAGATACAAGCAATTGAAATACATACTCGTGAACAATCTCAAAATAATACCTGGTTTAAGTACAGGGCAGGAAGAATCACAGCTTCTCGATTCAAGGCAGTCTGTAAAACAAAAATTGAGAAGCCGTCATTAACTGTATTAAAATGTGTCTGTTATCCACAAAAGGTAATTTTCTACAATAAAGCGACTTCCTGTGGCATTTGGCACGAAAAAAACGGGATAAAAGAATACACCCAATATAGTTCTACCCAACATACAAATGTTGCTGTGTTACCAGCTGTATTTGTTATTTCAAAAAAACACTCTGAAGTGGGTGCATCACCAAATGGTTTTGTGTCATGTGATTGTTGTGGTTTGGAGTGTATTGAAATAAAATGTCCGTACTTATTAGCGGACAAATCAAGTTTGGAAGAATTTGCTTCAAAAAAACATACATGCTTGATAAGTAGTAATGGTAATTTGTGTTTGGACCGTACTCACTATTATTATTATCAAATTCAATGTCAAATGTTTGTGACTTAGCGACAGTATTGTGATTTTGTGATATGGTCCAAAGAAGTTATTTATATTCAAAGGGTTTTATATGACCCCAACTTTTGTGTGGAAAATTTAACAAAAGCATTAGATTTTTATGATTATGTCATAAAGCCGAACTTTTATCAAAGTATTTTACAGATAAAGGAGGGATGTGTAAATTACAACTTCTGCGCAACCACGAAAAAGTTAAATATATATATATATATATATATATATATATATATATATATATATATATATATATATATATATATATATATATATATATAAGTTCTAAAAAATATATATTAGATTACTCAGTGGCTCAGTGGTAAATGTGTCAGACTAGTAAGTGAAAGGTACCAAGTTCGAATCTCAGAATAGTCAAGTACTTGGGCTAAACCTGATGACGACAGAAGAGTCTGCTTCCGAAACGTCGCGCTCAAAAAGCACAAACTGTGGAAATAGGCCGATCAACTCAACTAATTACTTTCGTATCTAAAAAGAGCGAAGAAAATGGAATTTTCCTCTCCAGTGAGGAAAGTAAAAAACAATGTTGCCGCGTTAATAATGACATTTAAAATTGGAGCATAGCCGTTTCAATTTCTTTACTTCGCGCCGTATAGGTTTTTCAACGGTCCTACCATTGCCCGATCCTGAGTGTCCGTCTACATACCCAACCTACAAAAGTGACAAATTAGTTCTTTTTGGTTAATTCTACTTCCTAATAATAGGTTAACATTCTTATACTAAAAAACTACCAAACTATTAAACAAACAGGAACTAACCTAAAAAATGAATAATACAGTTGCCAATTCTATATTATTTACTACATACATGCAAGTTATGTAGCGAACTTCATTACTGAATTACGGTAATTTTTCAAGTTTGATTGTAGTTTCAGAAAAAATTATGTGTAAAACTCCAGAAGAAAGTTTTTTTCAACTCTCGTTGTACAAATATAACTATTAACAAGATTTCACTTTAATATTCAATTCGGTTTATTTATTCTTTCTTTTTTTTAATCCTAACAAAATCGAAGAAAACGAGTTTTTAAAAACATTTCATACAATACGTCACTCATTACTACAGTATAACTACATTATACATTGTTCAAACACGACCTTTTTTCAGTCTAGAAGGCTATCATTCTATTTAGGTTGGCACTTGAACTAGTGAGAAATATTTTATATGATATATGTTCTGCTAGTTTTCATTATAATTCGTAACATTTTTATTATAATTCGTAATAACAATGCAAGCTGTTTTGGTGGTGAAATAGTTATAGTGTTTGCCTGTTATCCGAGAGGCGTGGATTCAAACCTGGCCGAAGTATCCGTTTTTCTAAAACTGAGAAAAACCAAAGCACACCTCGGATAGGAAATGAAACTGTAGGTTCCATGGCAATACGGTGTTTGACACGTTAAAAATTGAATACTAAAGATGGAGTTCGTTAAGGTAATATTCTAGTAAGGGGTAGTGCTATAATCATTAGTACAAAATATAATAACAATGCAACAAAGATGCTCGTCATGAATCCTAACCATATATCTAAACTAAGCTATATCACCTTCTTGTTTTGACAATTAATTTCGGGACACAGACCCTTTCCTAACATGGACCTCTCATATTGCAAAAAGATCGTACATGGGCAATGTATTAGTGCACTAGATGAACTACACAATTTTCACTGTTTTCTCTGAATGTTAGATCATGGTCTATTGGGTATCAAATCACAGTATAGTGCAGTGATTACTACATATGATAGGTTTTACAATTAGTGTGTCCTCCTGTTTTCTAAAAATCTAAACTTTAATCTTTGTAAATAATTACTGCCAAACTAACATTAATACAGATAATTATATGGTTAGTTGCGATACATTAAAAACGTTTGCATATTCTCAAAATTATAAATCGATTGCTGCAGTTGTTGAAATAATTCCAAAAATGCATTTTTGGTTGCGGGATGCGGGAACCACTCCCTTAAAAGAATGTAACTTACACTATGCCTTGATATGTATGTATGATTAGCTATATTAATATTATTATTATTATTATTTGTGTTTTTACTTGTAGGCCGAAATCTGGTTTCAGACGGAAATGTCAGGTATCTCTATACACAACAACTACTAATAGATATTAACACTGTACCCGTCACTAGAATTTTGCGCTACTAAAGGAATTCCACCTTTAATATTATTATTGTTAATTAATTAATTAAACACGTATACTAAAATCACTAATTCATTATTTGTTAGGCATTATGAAACTATTACAGCTTCAGAATACAAGATTACAACTAAATTCATTAGAACTGCAATATTATGCATTATTCCAATATGTTGACACTCGGGTTTATATTCAAAAGTTAAAAATCTCGTTTGGTTTCTCCGTTATACGTGTATATGGTATGTCATCCAACGCCAAACTTTCAATTCAATGTTTCAAACTTATAACAATAAATCATGACAACCCAAAATGTTTGTGAATCGCAAATGGAGATAGAGAAACAAAAAAAATGTTATCATGGTATTCTTATTTGGCAAGTTTTTTTCAAGTGATGATGATGGTAATCTGCTAAACATTAACGATTTTAACTTTAATACGATAAATTAAGAGCTCTTTGAAAAACCACCTAGAATGAAGCAAAAAACTTCGTTATAATGGTGAACTAGTTCCACTACTGTCCGTGGACAGTCAAACTGCGTAAATGAGGTTTTCTTGAAAAATACATTTCTCTATAAAGCACTGCTGAAGGGGCAATTGATTTGTTTTTAATTAAAATGAATGACGTGTCAATGTGTAACTTTGTAAACTCGTATCTCCACACCCTTGTAATCTACAATATACGTGTGGGTCGAAAATGATTATCACATACATGTCTGATATTATGAAAGAGGAACCGGAACGAGATAAACTGTTTACTACTATCCCTTATCAACAAATTTAGTTAAATTTGCTATTAAAGTTTACACATTTATGATTTGCCGAATGTTGTCTTACATTTGCATTTGTCAATCGAAGTCGGTATAAGTCATCATAGATAAGCGCGGGTGTGCGGAATTACGCCTGCACGTTTGAAACTACAAGATACCAGTTTTAGTTAAAATGTTAATAACCCAAGTGGACGAGAAATTCCCTATGTTGAATTCCGTTTACACGTGGTGCTTAATGTGCAAAGACAGTAAGTGTTCTAACAAGTGAACTGAAGAAATAAATTTGGAAAAAGAAAACTATATATTGAAATACAAAAAAAAACCTTGGATAAAGAGGTGTCGATAATTCATTTGCTTTTCTTGCTTTTTCAGCTGGAAAGTATAAGACAGTATAAGTTCGGGAGAGATACAGTGACATTTTTTTGTCAATAATGTTTTTATTATATTGATGACAAACGGACAATTCTTAATCGTTTTTAGAATACGAACAATCTATTAAGGTTAAAATTTGCGTTTCCATCAAGAATAAAATGTTATTAAAGTTTGATTCAAATACAGTTGGGTATCTCATCCATGTAAAACTCTATAATAAAATTACATATTTTTATTTCTCTCAACTACGTGTATTAGCATGAGCATGTCACTCTTGACAATTTTTGAAATTATTGTTTATGCTTTTTTGCTTTACTTTTTATGAAAAACAGTTTTTTCCAAAACTATCTACAACTTGTACAGTTAATTATCGGTAATTTGGTAACATTTTCACATAATTTATACAAAGTTTACAAAATTTTAGATATGCTACGTAATAAGCACCTTAAATCTCAAGCGCAGCTTGTAGTTAGGAACGTGCTTAATTATTTTGAACGGGAACGTGACAATCAAGGGGCACTCGTTCCATTTGAATCAGTTATGCAAGATATTTCCAGTACTATACCGCATTTTGTAAGTATACATGTTACGCTGGAATCATTACAAAAAGAATTAAGCAATACTCAAGTTTTCGATTTCAGTAGATCAAGTTTAAGACGTCTCTTACATTCCAATGGCTTTTCATCTAAAGTAGATGGTGGTAGGATAGGTTTACTAGAACAATCACATATTGCTTCTTAAGAGAATATTACAAAAATAAAGAAGAAAAATTATACAATCCTGTATTCTTAGATGATTTTCAGTCGAGGATCGTACAAAAGAAGCTGACATGATAAATCTAAGGAAAGTGTGAAGAAGAAGCCAATGGGTGAAGGAAATGGGTTTATTGTAATTTAGTTATTACATTATAATTCCTAATAAAATAACTGTATTTTTAGATTTATAGTTGTTCATGCAGGTAATGAAGATGGATTTATTTCCGATGCTTCACTTTTATTTTCTACAAAGTCACAAAGTGCAGACTATCATGGACATATGTGTGCGGAGTTGTTTACAAAATGGTTTGAAAATAATTTAATTGCAAACTTAAAAGAACGATCTTTAATTGTAATAGACAATACTAGTTATCGTTCCAAACTTCTAGAAAAAATTCCAAATAATTCATCTAAGAGGGAAGAAATATATAATTTTCTACCAAAGCACAACATAGCTTATGAACCTAGCATGTTTAAAAAAGAATTATTGCACTTAGTTGCAGATAATGCGATACCAAAGGTGTACGAAATTGCACATTGAAATAGCACACAAGTGTGGACACGGAGTATTACGGTTACCACCATATCACTGTCAATTTAATCCAATTGAACTGGTGTGGGAAAACTGCAAAGAACACTACAACAAAAATATAGGAAGACATAATTCCAAATTTAACGATGACCATGTAAAAGAAATATGGGTGGAACCCTTGCAACGAATTGATGAGACATATTGATGCATTAAACATGCAACGAGTGTCTATGGTAGAGTGGTGGGAAATTGAAAAACATTTTGAGGTTGTGCAACCATTAATTATATCTGTTAACGGTTCCACTTCTGAGAGTGACACTAATAGTGAATAATTTTTTTTTAATTTAAATGTTTTAATTACAATGCAATATAAATATTCTAATTTTTACATAACATATTGAAAACTCTACAATAGATGGACTGATTTTACTCGGATCAATATGAATCTATTTAAACTACCTGCTGAATTAAAATGTTAACTAATTGCAACTTTTATCAATTTTTCCACCTGAAATGATTTAATTTATAATAAACAAAAAAAATATTTGTTTACTTACAAATATATAGGTTATATATTATGATAGTATGTAATTATAATCAAACCATGTCCTAAATTATAACAGTAAACTATTTTTGACCATCAATAAAATAAGTGGATATAATGGATAATTTTTCTAGTTTAAAATATAAAAAACGTTCAATAATTTTAAACTTTCTTTGACATTTTATGGAAATTTATGTGGGACATTTGCCGATAAAAATATTAACTAAAAGATACTTTGCTGATTTCATGAAGACTTACGTCGCCCAAATCTTAGTTCGTGTAATTTTAAGAATGAGTCATACTCAACTTCATTTGAATTATAGTAGATCATTTAAGTTTCTTTTATGAAATATGTGTGCAATTTGTGGTTAACATCCATTGTTTAAGCAAATGACGGAAGTAACTTTGCTTAAAAAAGATAACGCAAAAAAATGCTTGCCCATCTGGAAAACAAATTTATTAGCATATAGTGCTTTCATCGACTTCTGGTACATCTGTTGTTTTCTTAAATAGGTGAAGAATATTTATTTATTTGTTTAATAATATAGTTTATCGAGTAACTCTTTTATAATTGGTTTTCTTAATAAAGAACCTATAATATTACAAAGAGCAACTTTATATTTAAAACTTTTACTGCAAGTCCTTCAGAAAGCAAATTTCATTCCCATTCGTAAAATTACTCACTCGTGATTAGTGAAAGGTGAGGATATGTACTGATATATAGCGTCTACCGCGAATCAAAAATAATGAACCACGGCCATGGTTACGGTTATTTGTAGTTACTTTTGGTTTTCGGTTATTTGTGTTACGCTCCCGCCAAATTGCCGTTTAAAATAAATGCGTAACCTAAAATGGCCAATGAAATGTCTGATATAAAAAGTTAACTGTTATAGCGATGATAAATGTACACACACTTCAAATAGTAAGTAAGGTAATTGACTACTTTTTGGATACTTAAGATATATCAAAGCAGAAAACATCTATACGGATTCAGCAAATTCAAATTCAAAAGGTATTGATTTTTGCATTAATTCTGCTTAAAATATACTTTTTGCCGGTGTGGGAAATTCTCCCAGAGACCGCTTCGATTTTATATATATATATATATATATATATATATATATATATATATATATATATATATATATATATGTGTATATATAGACACACACACACAGGCTGGGCCAGTAGTGTGTGCGTGGGAGATTGTGGGTTTATTAAGGGATATTTATAAAGTTTGTCGATGGCATGTGGTGGGGTATCTTTAAGGCTACAAATCTAACATATTTTCATTTGAATCGTAAAGTTTATACAAAGCGATTTATATCAAAGTTGCATTTTTTTAAATGGAACCCCCTGTATGTTATTGCATATTTGGATTCCTTGGTCAATTCTAGTACGAGTTTATGTATCACACATAGTACCTAAAACGAATCGTTTAGCCGCAATTCGTCATTTTTACAAAAAGTAGATGTCAGAAAAAAACTAAATATCGCTGTGATCACAAAACTTAGAAGGCCATGACTCTGCGATGTTATTAGACATGAAATGTACTAGTGTAAACCGAAGGGTCATATTCGTATTCTTGTTGTGTTTAGAGAAATTACCTTCATTTTTTCATTCTTGCATCAAATGGGGAATATTTTTTACCTTTCTAACGACATAAATTGTTGTTGGCCCCTTCTTCTTCGACGGTATTACAAATTCGAATTTGTATTGGAATTTCCTGGATAATAAATTATTTGGACTCCTTGAAGATGTCCCGCTCGCTTAAATTAGGGACATGTATTTTCACAACCGTTCACGTGTGGTAAGTGGATGGCTTAATAATGCATTTGTTGAAAAGTGAATAGAAAGGAATGGAGCAACACGTTGGCCAGCGAGATCTCCAGATATTCTCCCTTTTTTTTTGTGGTGGTACTTCAAGGAAAAAGTGTATGCTGAACTACCAACCACTGCAGACGATATGAAAAATAGAATCCAAAACGATTTTGCAATGATTAACCCAATAAAGTTAAATAGGGTTAAAAATTATTTTCGTCGTAGAATTAAAATTTGCTTAGAACATGGTGGTACACATTCTGAACATTTATTAAAATAATTTTTATTTTAGCTCGTAATTTTGTTATTTGTATTTATGTGTTTTTCTACTAAATAAATTATGCTTTATAATGTGAATCGTTTTTTGTTTACTTTCCATGGGTTACTAGATAATACAAACTAAAAATTTAAAAATACATCAAAGTAATCAGAAATTGTGAAATTAAAAGAAATCTAACGAAGATAGATAAAAAACTGATTTATATCGTAGAAAGGTAAAAAAATTCCGCATTTGATGCAAAAATAAAAAAATCGTCGTTCCATTGGAAAAAATCAAGTTACCATTGATTGAAATTTTCTAAATTGACAAAGTAATTCCTCTAAACACAAGAAGAATTCGGATTTGACCGTCCGGTCATAATCATGGCATGGCCTTCTAAGTTTTGTGATCACAGCGATATTTCATTTCTTTCAGACATCTACTATTAGTAACAAAAAAAAAAAGTAAAAACCGTATCGGGACAGAAGCCACATGAGACAAATGCGAAAAGCGATACACCCGATTTATTTTCTGGCTCTCCTAGGTTACAGTAGATTTTAATTTTCCTTTTAATTGCTATCTCTTAAGATAGAGAGCAAAACTTATTGTGTTGCGTAGGTCTCGAAAGACGTTTAAAATTACAGTCATCTCGCAAGAGGTAAATAATTAACCATTGAAGTCAATCATTGCGACTGGTGGAATTGTGCCCTGTACTTTTCGGTAGTGTTGGGGGGACTGTACCGTAGGATTAATTGAAAAACTGACCACTGGGGGAACTGCCCTGTCCCTTTTTGCTTGTAATTTACAGATTAAATTTCCAGATATAAACAAAATTAGTTAACCTTTAGAACCTTAATTAAGTAATTGATCCCCACCAATAATGAGATTTGCCGACTACCATAGAATATTTAAAAGTGATTTCATAGTAGAAAATTTAGAACGATGAGTGAACGAGAACAGTTACGTTTAGTTTCTGGAATAAATCAATAATGATATTAATAAATACAACAAGAAATACATTTAATGATATTATGTGATCAAACAAAAGAAGTTATTAAGAATTAAAAATTAAAATGTAGAAATTTGATCTAAAACGAGTTTCGTGAAATAATGCGCGGATGCTCATTAATCATACATTCCAGACCAGAAAAAATAAAATTTAAAATCATTCTCTACAAGAGTCGTTATAATAAAACATATAAGTAAAGAAATAAATATGTTGTACAAGAAATATGCATTCTTGCAAAATACAAAATAAAACTATCATTTGCACACAGGAAAGTTAAAATTGCAATTAATGAAAATAGATTAAAAAAAAGTTAAATCATGCTAGCATACAAGATCTTTTCTAGTAAAATGATTAAACTGTTAATTATTACAGGAAGTTCGTTTTTTGCTGAGGCTTCATTTCTGCTGACTATACATAAATAAGTCAAGAATTGTAATAGAAAAATTCCTATAAACGTTATTATTAGCTAATCAACAGTATTTATGGAAATTAAGCAACAATGGTCTTCTAATTATTTGTATTTATAGATTTGACTGAAAGTATTCAAAATTATATCATTTATTGCTGTAAATGATGGGTTACTTCGTTCAACATACCAATATCCTTTTACATTTTTTATTATTATCATATTATGTTAATCATTTAGTAACGGTTTCTATTCGTTCAATTTTAACACTAGTTATTTTCGTAACGTAATATATTTATTGAAAAAGGATATGAGAGCAGTTTAATTTTTTTTACTTTAATGTAGATGAAAGAAATGTTTTACGGGAGGGGAAAAAGAGAAGTAAAGTTCGCCATCTCTAGAAATCAGCTGAAAGAATGCGGCTCTCGCCCACCTCTAAACGCACTGGAGACAACTTCGATCTTTTGGAACGGTACTTCACTAGGTTCTGAATAAGAATTGTCAATGTCGACGAGCAGGTACAGCATTAACTAACTACCTTGGAGGCTAAAACCAGAAAATATCAAGTTTAATTGCAATGATGTATTCATAATTTTAATCGCACTAGTAGAGAATGCGTTAAATGAAAAATAATATATTTGCTTCCATATATGTAATTTATGCAGGTGTAATAAAAATGAGAAAACGGATGATTTAAATTTCAATAACATGTGTCAATTTTTTTCACCTGGCGCCTCGTTCAACAAATCGAGGCCATTATCCTCCGCAGCAATTAAGGACAACCGAATTTACTGTAACATCATCCCAATTAAACTATCAAAAAAACACGTATTTATCTTTTTGTTGATGAAGAATCAATTAGGGCAATTTAAAATAAAATAAAACTACTAAATTACGAAGAGATATTCGAAATCAATGCATGTAACTACAGTGAGAACGTAAGTTATAATTACACATTTGCCTTAATAAGCTACGTCATTTCCTGTCCAGTGTTAAGCACGGCAGGGGATTCGATCGTAGTAGATTATAAGATGTTATATCCAGATTACTGCTTTGAGATAAACTATTAATCATACTCAAGGCTAACACTAACTTGAAATTTTTCGTACCAAATCACAAAACTATTTTTATGCACAAGAGGTGTCATTACAACTATGCAAATTATTTGTTACAACTCATTCAAAATACTACTCAGCCTAGTCGTATTTTTAAAACTCTTTAAAACGTAAATATAACATTTAATTTGCTACTTCCTGGATGTTGGAAAATATATACGTAAAAATTACTACGTGTCAGAAATTTAAACACTGCCTATAATCTGCGTTTTACCATCTCCCATCTTTATATTAATTTATTTACAAAATCGCAAAGTTCTAAAGTTACAACCAAATAAATGTAACAGTTTATAAAACGTGTTTACGCTGAATTGTAATTATTCGTAGAAAAAAAATGTTCATCGTGCTAAGAAGTATTTAGAAATAACCTGATTTTTATAACTGCATTTTAATTTACACTAAACGTAAGTAAAGGTGAAGAATTCCACCACCAGATAAACCTTGTGTTAAACAATTGTAATTACCATGTCAGCTCAAATGCGACCTGCATTAGAACGTATACGAGGAAAAGAGATTTCTCGCAACACTTAGGGTTGCAAACCAACTTTCCGTGGATAAATTTGCAAATCTTGGGCTTGCCAAGCTCCTTCAGCCACAATTATGGATTCCCAACTGACATTCTTTAAGTATGTATGCATGGTGGGATTAAGGATCGGCGCGGTCAGGATAGGATCGGAAGGAACGGAGTTAGAGTTTTGAGGGGAATTTCGGTTTCGTTATAATAGTGATTAAGAAATCAGAGGTACTCCAGAAAGCAAAAATATTAGCAAGGAATAGCATATATATATATATATATATATATATATATATATATATATATATATATATATTGAGAGTGAGTTTTATTTATCAGTTAACAAATCGACGATGGATACTCACAAAAAAGGAATGATGAGGTTGTCGTCTATTTGGAAATCTTCTCCGATACTCCCTTGCTGCGTACCTTGAATTCCCATTTGCGAACCCATAAATAAAACGAATGTCGGCTTGTTCGCTATTTGTAAATGTAAACGGCATGTTACACTAATTAAAAGCTGGCAAATCAAATGAAATAACTTTTTGAACTTAAAAACAATAATTAATAGCAGTGAAGTTATTCAAGATGAAGCAAGTGTTTGTAAAAAGTCAAACTGTCGTTTCAAAATATAAAATTTAATATTTACTTGTTTTCCAAGGAGTATCATATTTTGTTGCAATGAAATAAGGGTGCATCATTTAATTAACTTAAGACGTTCTATTGTACGTCGCTGTGAAATGTGTATTGAAAAGAACGGTTTACATTTTGAACAAAGTGTCTAATTTTATTATACTAGTGCTATTGTTATTTATTTATAAATCGTTATTGCTAAGAATTCTTATTAATTTCACAATTATTAATTAAGTATTGTTACAATAATAAATAAGGATTGTTAAAATTAGTGTACTAAACAGATTTCAATTTACAAAAGTCTTGTATTTGAGTATGGCTTGACACAGTGGCGGCTCTTTAATGAGAGCAAGTGAGCAGCGGTCTATAACTTATTACAATCTCACTTAAAAACTACATACATGTTTATGGCGAAATTGATACATACATAATTATACAGAAAGTATTGACCGCATAACAATAATAATTATGCATTTCTTTTTATACGAGAATAATAACAATGGATACTAAAAAAAACCGATAACCTACCTATTTATAAATGAAAATGTATTTGAAATTTTAAAGAAACGATCGTTAGGTACTAAAATGGCTCTAAATGTTTTATTATATCTTTTTTATTAAAAACTGTATATTCAATTATTCACATAAAGCACATTACTTAACTTAGTACCACATCAAACACTAAAAATCAAAATAACTCGGAAACGCACAGGAATTTCGAAACAGAAGAAGGTACATTATTTTTGTTAAACTGTATGTAGATAATGAAAATAACAGTTTTTTAAAAAATAGTCATTGGCGTAGAAGTTCTGTTTATGAAAGTGGTTGAGCACCCCCTCCGCTCCGCCACTGTGCAAGTTTGTGAACATTCTTATCGCTTGTTTTATGCGCATTAATTAATAGACATTATCCCCCCAACATGAAAAAATCTAAGCATTCGTTTATGAGTTATAATGAAAATTTGAGAAAAAAAAAATTATATTCAACACCCTGTATCTCGGAAACGAAGCCTTCTACGACATATGTTTATAGGAACTTTTCTTATTAGAAACATGTGTTCTATCTCCTGTTAAAGTTTGTCTACAAAAAACTGACTCACCCTGTACATATATATATATATATATATATATATATATATATATTACTGTGCAAAAACAGGAGAAGATAAATAAAATGCAATTATTAATTACATTCTCCTCGTATATTGTTGAAGTTCTCATAAGAACTTGTATTATTACGACGGCGTTTCGGCAAAATCATATTTGCCATTCTCAGGTCGCTAGTAGTAACCCTGATTATATACTCTTTTGATGGGGTTCTCTGCTTTCAGTTTCTACGATTTCCCTTTTGTACTTTCACTTGTATGATTGTTGGTTTCGCTGTTGTTTTCGTAACTGCTATTGTTGTTTATTCTCGGATGTTGATATTTTTGTTTGTTTAAACTGATTTCCATGTCGGTGGTAGTCTCCGTGTGTTATCTCTTGTATTTAGGTTCGGATGTTTTTAATTTCAATAGCTTCCCTTATTATCCTTTTCGTCAGGTGGTCAACATATGCTATTCTTTTTGTTTGCTCAAACTGGATGTTGTGCGCAGTGCTCTGTACGTGTTGCGTCAAAGATGATGTAGATGCTGTTCATCCTTAGTGCTAGCCGATGCTCCTCTAATCTTGTGATTATTCGTCTATTAGTTTGGCCGTCACAATCTCCGGAGGGAAATAAAATTTAGGCGTTTTCCTTTATGGGTTTCAGTTGAAAGTTCCAAATTATGTAATTTGTAATGGTATTATTTAAATTGTTTCAAAACTCTCTGACTAATAAAATGTTTAAAATTTAGTTCTCAACGTGCTTGCCTTATAGAATTTTTTAGAGATATTCCCAAAATAATTTAAAACAACGGTGACATTTTTTTTGGTTGGATATTCTTTTCTCTTAACAGCGAAATACCAAGTTTGACAAGAATAAATTTGTAAGTTTATCAATTTGCAACTGGCCAATACGATTTTATCGCACATTTTATTAAATATATTTTTCCCTGTAACTTTTGAACCTAACTAGGAAGAAGAATGTTTTTGGGCAGATTGAATTCAGAAAAATGTTAACATTCGAAATACATATGTTAAAAAAATTTAATTTCCTGGAAAAAAATTATTTTTTGACAACATAACCCCAATTTCTAAAATTTTTACAAATTTATTTTTTGATGCAAATTATACACTAACATAATAGTAATTTATGTAATAAAGATCATAAAGACGATCATTATGGTACAAGTCGTGAATGTTATCGGGCGAGGCGTAGTCGAGTCCGATAACACGACGTGTGCCATAATGATTGTTTATGATCTGTATTACATACAAAATTTTATCTGATGACATTTATATTAATACATTTTCGAAAAATTAAAAACTGCATTTTTGACATGTCACAATGACAACTATTTTTAAAGCCGTAATTACAAGTTTACCAAAAAGCATCAACTACTGATGTAAAAACTCTAGAATCCATTGGTATTAATATTGCAAATTGTAGTAATTGCTCTTTTACCATTTATAATAAATAGTTTTGTACATAATTATGCATTTTGAATGAACTTTTTTGATCTCACCATCACATGTTTTTCATATAGAATATCATTATGGTACTTAGTCCCATAATGAATTCATTATGGGACTAAGTACCATAATGAGCTTCCTTATGTCATCAAAATTGAGTAACTAAACGTTGTCATTATGACATGACATCAGATAAGACATTTAAGATCCCTCAATCTGATTTTAATTATCTTGTCTCGTTTTCGCGCAATAAGACCAAGGCATCGAGTTTGAGTCACCCTGTACAACATTATATTTTGTGAATTTTTTATATTGAAAGATTAGGCTGGCTTCTTTAAAAAATAATGCTTTGTTCATAATATACTTTCAAATATGTAATACTACCAACTGATTATATATACTAAACACACAAGCACTGCCGTCTAGTAATGAATTAAATTTTTCCTCTTCATTGATTTAGAACCTTCATTTCAGCGTTTCTTATGCTATCAAAAGATTTTATTTTCTATTATCACTACTAACACTAAACACCCTTAGTTTAGATTTTAATTATACAAATATATCATACACCACTAATTTCGAAACGTCACATAAACGGGCTTGAGCCTACTATTTATAGCTGTTTTATAAACCTTTTTCCCCAGTGGTTTTCAATTAAAAATTTTTAATACACTGTGGCAATACATTACAGGCCCAAAATTTGTAACCTGTCATTAATTACATAATCCTTGTACTAAATAGTATCGTCAAATACCAACCTGTTGCATCTTTGACAACCGGAATCATGAATGTTCAAGCATTATCGTTCCAACTACTTGCTCCATTTCATCTCATTGAAGTTCAGTTGCTCTGCTTTCTAATCAGGATTGTAATAATCAATGACGTGATAACAAATAATATTATAAAACAAACTAAGAAAATGGGTATGACTTTAGTTCGTAATTTTAGAAAAGTGTAAATAAGGTTTTCGTCGAACAACAAAAAAAAAACACAAAATGTTTGATAATTATGGATGAGTTAAAAAAAATTAGGGTGCTGCTTGATATCAACCCAGCACCTGCATCGTGTCCAAATGTACGATGAGATAGTATTTTGCAAGCCTTTATTCCAAAAGTAATATAAAATTATGGAAAGATAAAAATTACCGGTGCACCCGCCATTATAAATATTAAATGTATTATTGTGTGTTGATTTAATTTTTTTTAATTTGCCCAAAATTCAGTTTTCAAATGCGCATCGAAAAGAGACATTTAGAGAAAAATACCTATGCAATCCGGTTCGATATTGGACGAGTTTTGTTTAGGGATAAGGATTTCAGTAATGGAATTTCCCGCATATCAGTTTCCTAGAAAGCATGGAAATTCTTTCCCCACAGCGCAATAAAATCAATCAATCTAAAGACTGAACCGAGGCAACTACAGGGTAATTGGTGGACTTGATTAGTAGGCTTTTCTACTTCACTGAAAATCCATATCAAACTTTCCGATGGATAATTTAAATTAGATATCCTCTAATGTTAAATCGCATAGAAGGCAATGCCATATCTAATTTCTCAAATAAATTTTATGTGAAAAAGTCACTACGATAAGAAAGTCAGGGTATTGGAAATAAGTGTATTGAATTAAAAGCTGTTTTAAAACATTTTCTTAAATCAAGATTTTGCTTGATTTATGATTTTTCCATATTTAGTACATGGTGCACCGTTTGGGTCCACACTGTGTTGATAGCAGGATATTTACTCTTCAGTATCCACAGAAGAAATAGATTTTCTCATCTCCTATTTTTTCTGCCAACAAAAGAAAATTTGAAAATATTTTTCTTTGGAACCGCCATTACCAGAATTGATTTGATAAAGAAAGAACATCATTCTCTAACCTTAGAAAACAGTTGTGTTTCAAATATAACTATATATTAATCGTGAATATTGACCAATAGTTAAAATTTCATGGGAGACTTCCCAAAAGTTTCAAACCTTTGTTTCAAAAACAAATTGGGGACAGCGCGAATTTTTTTAATAAATATCCCCTCCATAGAAATAATGCGAATATAGTCTCCATCTTGTGTAAAGCAGGTTTTGTTTGTCTTACAACTAAAATGTTATAGGAAAAAGGTAGTTCGATTTACAAGCGTGCTAAAAATATAACATATTACTCAGTTTTGTAACTTAAATATTATTATGTGCGTAATTGAAAATGTTTAAAATAATTATTATTTGAGTAAGTATTTATAACGTAGATACATTTTTAGCAAATGTGTGATAAAATTAAGATACTATTTAAAGCCACACCTTCATTTACTTATTTTTGTGTTACGAGGGTCTGTGCTAAAATTCGTGCAAAATGTGGAAAATGCACACATTATGTTACGTAATAGTATATTGTGCATCTAGTGCCGAAAAACATGAACATGTTAGAGCATTTTCGCACGTATTGCACACTATCCTTTTTCTACGCTTGTATTTTAGATTTATGAATTAAATGAAGGCGGTTATAAAAATATAGGTATCTATGAATCATTACTTATTTGCAAAATTATAATTTATAACAAAACTGTTGTTAGAACAATTAGTGAAGATTAAAGGATGGGTTGTTCCAGAACTTGTAGCAAGAAGTATAGTACTGCTGGAAGAATTTGTTCCAGAACTTGTAGGAAGATTTTTGGTAGAATGTATAGTTACAAAATCATTAGAGATTTCAGCCTCCACCTAATTAATAGATTATTTTGTTTGATACACCAATTTTGTTGTTTATCGACTCATCTATATACCCTTCAGCAACGGTGCTGGATTTCCAGCCATCTTGTCTTTTTATTGCGGTTATATCACCTCCATCATTAACTAAAATTATCGCGGAGGTTCTTCGGAAACAATGTCCCGTATAGAGTTCCGGTTGCGGCAGTTTCAAACAGGTACCAATTTTGTTTGGAATTTTTACAAAAGTATTGATACCCACAACGGCACACTTGTTGTTTTGGAAATACAAAAAGAAACGCTTTTCTGTAATATCTAACGGGCGCAGTGCAAAATGTGGAATATACTTCTTGCATATGTTATAAACATTTCCTGTAATGGTGAATAATAGTTGAGTTGTAGTTTTAGTGTCGGGAAGGGTTACCAGAAATGCGGATCCCAAATCTTGGATGCCACTTATTTTCATTTTACTCAACTCGTCTTTTCTACATGCCCCCAGAATTCCGAATACTAGTGCAACTTATATTGAGAATATTATTTTAATTTTGAAGTAAATAATGGGAAATAAGCTTACCTTTATCATTAGATATTTTTCATCCGGAGCTTTAGTGAGGTATTCAATTGCAGTGTAGATTTTTTAGGCCTGTATCGCTTTAACAAACTCTTCAATTTAACGTATTTGGAAATATCCACACCACTTCTTATCTACAGAGTCGATTGAATAATGTCGAAGCTTTCATGTTCTTTGATAGTTCGTCAAAATACGCGAGGAATATGTTCTCTGAAAACGATGTTGTCTTTTAATTGATTTGGCAATACATGAATCGCCGATAAATATTATCGTACCTTTTACGTGATTTTTCTGACAATAAGTTATTGCAACTCTCGTTGGCTACTGCAACAATTTCTGGAGGTGTGCAGTCGAAATTTTCGTCTGCATCACTCATCTTCTTGTTATTATTATTTCAAGAACAACTTATAATTTCAAGTGAACTAAACTGACATTGGAGTAAACAAAATGTCAAGTAGTCCAGGCGTTAGCTTACGTTGAGTATGCACTGAAAGAGGTATAGAATCTGACTATTGATTATTATTGTTAAGGGGTCCATAGTGAATGTGAAAACGCATATCGTCAAGTTCTAGGGTCGTCGACAGCAGGGATTTACAGAAAATGCTTGTATCTTGCTTATTTTTTATCGTACCGCGATGACTATCTCTGCAAATCGTTTGTAATAAAGTTATTTAAAATACATGTCCTATAACATTTTTTTCAAATACCTACCTAATGGTTATCATGTAAAAAAGAAAAACCTAAACTATTAATGAACGATAATTTTTGGTGGGCATAAAACATACTTACGGGATCGAAATGGAACGTATTAGAGATTATTTGATAATAGCACATTTACACCTAATCTAATGTTTCTGCATATAATGATGATAAACGGACCACTTACTTTTTGAAACATTTATTTCTCTTCCCAAGTTGTTATTATCTGGATTAATAAAGCGTATTGATTTCGTTTCTTCTATTATTTATTTGCTAAATTTTCTGAATATAAATTGAAAATAATGAAAATGTAGTGCATGAACTGGTAAACTGACGAAAACTCTTTTTCTTAACAGAAATTGGTATTTTAACTATTTAGTTAAACTGGTTGTTACACGAACCTTCAGAACTTTTACAATATGAGCAGCACACAACCTCTTTAATACTGCAATGACACATTTTGAAGCAATTTTTACATTTGCAAGGTGGTAATAACTTAATAAGTCAGATGGTAAGGGCGATTTTCTCATCGAAAGTGGAAATATGGGTCCACATTTGTCCTTGTAATACCCATAGTCCACAAGATTTATTGCCTTACAACGCATTATTCCAGATATATGTTTGTGCCCAAGTCCGTAAAATATCTAAAGTCTAAAGCTGGAGTAGATGAAATACATCTTAGAGAAGATGGAATCGACGATATTACTTGGTATCTACTCTCATCAGAAGTATGTCCAGGTTTTTTCACCAGTTTGAGTTATAATTTTTCACATTTGATGAAGTCTTCTTCACTTAGTTGATCTTTCCCAATTTTTTTTAGCTTCATTATGCATTTCTGGCTTTGCCTGGCAAAGGGCAGCCTTTTTCGTCCCTAATTCACTGGTTGTATCGCAACCTGAAAAAGCATGGATGGCAGGCAGTATTCTGCTGAGAGTTTGTCCATATGCGTTTACAGCGATATGGGATCCCAGATATCTCCGTTTTCCTGCAATCCCACTCAAAATCCATAAAGCACCACATTTGAATGTCTTTAACTCTTCCCAAATCTTGATCCCAATGAGAAGTATATTAATTCCTGGACTGTGTATTATGAGTTGCTGGAGTATTCAACCATTTAAGAGCTAATTTAGCATTAAAAAATACTCTCATGTCTGCTTCTTCATGGTTACATTCCAAGTCCTCCACATTTTGACACATGTTAGTATTTGTTTACTGACAGTCCCATCGCTAAATTCTTCAGATATAATGAAACGTTTCCCGATAGCAATATTTACATTCTTGACAGTATAAAATTCCCATAGACTTGAAAGGTATCGAAAGTTTTGAAAAGTCAGGTGGATGTTGAATTTAATAAAGCCATGCTACGTGGATCTGACAGAAAGTTTCAGGTATTTTGGCGTATGCACATTTAGTTTCATTTTCAGTTTTGTTAACAGTGGTTTATCAGGTTTCGTAAGGTAGTCATCAATAGTTGATAAAGCTGGTGATTAATGTAGAAGTTCGTGCTGCACTAAATTTTCAATGTTGTAGGATCGCTGAGCTGCTAAAAAGAAAACAAATATCAGGTTTCTGGCATCTGGAATAATTTGTGACTTCGCTGAGGGATTGTGTTCTCAGTATTCACAGAAGAAAATGAATGTATTTTGTTCCTTTTAATGGGTGAAAATATGCTTTTATGCTTGTTTACAATTCTTTCTAATAAAAATTCCTCATAAAAAGCACGTCCTTTACTTTCTACATTTCTGGCTTCCAGACCATTTATAACATTCCGCAGATTCTGGCGACCATCTCAATCCAGGAGTAAAAAAACATCATGACTTGTCATAAGCGTTATTAACTTTTGAATATCACTTTCATCTCTTATTATTCTTTTTCTTTCTCCTTTATTATGGCAATACCGTCCCCAGTTGGGTCCATAATGGTACCACAGAATCCAAACAGCATGTTTGTAATCGATAATTTGTTAGGGTAAATGACCAACCATCTTTGAAATGCCTTTATATTGGTTGAGATACATATTACTCCTCCCTGGATTTTTGAAGACCGAGTTAGTGTTTGCTCCAGAGCGTGGTCGCTTACAACATTATTAAACTTGCCAGGTATTCTTTTTACAGAAAAGTGTCCCTGAAAAAACGATGATTTCCCTTTTTCAGGTAATTTTTTCATATTTTGTAAATACAGCACACATCCTCGAACATAGTTTATGTGATTTAAAACAAAGAAATAGGGAAGCATTAGTTCTACTGCTTGTAAATGTAGTAACCAAAGTCCATCTCTATCAGCACTTGTGCATCATAACAATATTTCTACCATGTGGCAATGATGGGTCCAAAACTTAAATGTGTAATTGTTGTTACATTGTACTTCCGAAAAATGTTCAGAAATGCAGTTAACTAGATTCTCTTTAAAGCGTCATACATTAGCTTGTGGGGGCTCTAAGACCTCTGTTGTATTGAGCACCCCTTAATAAAGTCTGAACAGTGTTTTCTCCATATATTTCAGATTCAACGAAAATGTCTGCAATTTCATTTCCACTTCATCAGACTCGATTTGTATTTTCTTGGCTATTAAGTAATAGCCATGTCACATGACAGACTTTGAAATTATTGATTGTTTATATTTATAAAATTTTTCATGGATGTGTACACAGTGTCTATGTTGGTGGGAGGAGCTGGTATCATGGTGCAAAATCCAATGTTTGTTACTGCTTGTATTGATGTGCTTATAGCTTGGTTAAATTGAACCCAACCAGGGCAAACTGGAATGATGGGTAACATACTGCCTTCAACCAAAGGATGCTGAATTCGACACAAAATCACTTTTTTCATATTTATGGCTCTTTTCAATGGCAAATACATTACTATTATTACCGATTTCGGTCGAATATGGCCCAATCCCTCGTGGTTGGATCTTTGGTAGGAAAGTACATCAGAAGCAAATATATCATTTACCGAGGAACAAGTACTTAAACGGGTAAAAATATCTTGTCATACCTTACTAACATCTAGAAGTTTCTGAGCAAAATCAACTTCAGAGACTCTGAATAAAGTGGAGACCTTTGTGGATTGTTGACAGAAAATACATGTCAGTTTTTGAAATTAAACTTCTGGTTGCGGAGGTAGCTTGGTTTGTTTGCATGTTTGATGGGCCCGATCCAAAAACACTGTGAAGTTGAACAGGTGCATTTCATGTCTTTGCAATAATTGTTCTCGCTTATATAAGTTCTATAACAGTCTCTATGCTATTTAAGCGATTCATACTCATTAAATATTATGGAGTTTAACCTATCAGCAACATTATCTTTTCAACGTTGCACAGCACTCAAAAGTTTTTCAAAGCTGGAAGGTTCAGGTTTAGCTACTAATGGGCAGTTATCAGTTTTTTCTTGGCATAAAGCACAAAAGGTAATGTCAAACGACTCAACTATTTTAGTGATGAGGAGAGCCATGGCACATGAAGACGAGAACAAAACACAAATGTGCACTTCATCAGTCAAAAAAATTCACAACGTTTCTAAACATACCATTAAAACATCGCATTATTTTTCCACTTCGGGAAAGCAAATTTCACCATCACTTGCACTACAACCACACATGTCTGCGGTTTATATATAACTAATTTATCTGAGTCACTGACAAGAAGAGATGAACAGAGTGCAAGTCTAGGCAGGTTCGCTGCAGCGGCGCTTGCTTGACGCCATGCGCAGGAAGCATTATTAAGAGATGTATGCATACTATTTGCTACAACAGTTTGTGAATCTTTATTACAAACAAGTTGCAAAAATAGTCATCGCTGCACGACAACAAATAAGCAAGATACAGATTTACCAAACGGCATTTTTTGCAACTCCCCACCCCTAATGCTGTTGACCACCCTAGAACTTGACGACATGCGTGTTCACCTTCATTATGGACCCCTTAACAATAATCAAAAGTCAGATTCTATACTTTTTTTAGTGCATACTCAACGTGTAAGCTGACGCCTAGCTAAAGGCAATCAAAACAACTCCTAAACAGTCGAATATACACATACAGTTTCGTGCATTTTACATGCGTCCATACATGAACTTTCGTGCTTACCCTCTTCTGTTGCTTGTAATTATCAATTTTCGGAGTGAGCAGTGATATTCCGAAATTGCGATTTTCGGTAATAAGCGTAGAAAATTTTTTCTATTGTTATTCTAAATCTATATTTTCGCATTCGGTAAAACCAATCTTCAAAACATATTTGTCACTCTGAGCGAGGTAACTCCAAAACAAGTGCTTTAAAAGCTTCAACGGTCCCTTCAGGTGATGAAACACGCTTTCTACACATTTTATTTTTGTTGCTTTTGAACAAAAAAAGTTATTGGGAGACAGATCAGGCGAATATGGGCAATGAGTCATTAATTTGATATTTGGACTAGTCAAAAATTCTGCAGTTTGTCGTGCAGTGTGCGAACTTGCATTGTCATGATGTAGAATGATTTGTTACTTGTATTGTTTTTTCTAATTTCACCGATCACCTGGGAGAGACAAATTGAAGTATACCAATCAGCAGTAACTGTATTTCGATCCTCCAATGCAACAGTTGTAACATGACCGGTGTTTCCGAAAAAAAACAAGCATTCATTTTCTTTGAAACACTTCGCGAGCCCACGACTTTTATTGGTTTAGGTTCAGGTTCATATGAATATATCCATGTTTCGTCACCCGTTACAATGAATCATTTCACGCACAGCATCAATACTCTTTGCGAACAGAAGTGCATGGTCGACCCTCGCGAAAATCGCCATTAAAAGTACATCTTCCACGTTTGAATTCTGCAAACCATTTGTAGAGCATGGTTCTGGACGGCGTTTCATCAACCAACAACTTTAGTTTTTCCACAGATTGCTGTGGCGTTAAACCGTATCGAAAGTCATAAAAAACCGTCACTTGAAAATCACGATTCGAAATATTCATTTTTTCACAAATTTACTACTTTTAAAATTCTACTGAAATGAAACTGCTCTGTTTAAAGTTTGATTCAAATAAATTTGGGTAAGATTCATCGATGTAAAACACTATAATAAAATTAGCTATTTTTATCTATCTCTCTCTCAACCACATGTATTAGAGAAGGATGGTCATAAAAACATAAGTCTGCTGTACGATTCATATTAGAGCAGTAAAACGTGTGTCGTGATTAAGAAGCAGCATCTGTCACTCCTGTCATTTTTTTCAAATTATTGTTTGCGTTTTTGCAAGAAAACAGTTTTTTTCAAAACTATCTACAACGTGTAATTTGGTAACATTTTTACACAATTTATACTAAGGATGCAGTAAGAGAAAGATTTATGAAATGCATTCAAAATGTAAATACAAACATGCAAGACATGTCTAGTACTATACTTGTTTTTGTAGGTATACATGTTACGCTGACCTCATTATAAAAAGAATTAAGCTATAGTCAAGTTTTCGAATTCAGTACATTCAGTTTAAGACGTCTCTTACATTCCGTTGGCTTTTCATCTAAAGCAGATGATGGTAGGAGAGGTTTACTAGAACAATCACATATTGCTGCCAATCGTGCACGATTCTTAAGAGAATATTACAAAAATAAAGAAGAAAAATTATGCAATCCTGTATTCTTAGATGAAACTTGGATTTTCAGCCGAGGATCGCGAAGAAGAAGGCAATGGGTGAAGGAAACAGGTTTGTCGTAATTTAGTTATTACATTATAATTCCTAATAAAATAACTGTATTTTTAGATTTATGGTTGTTCATGCAGGTAATAAAGATGGATTTATTTCCGTTGCTTCACTTTTGTTTTTTACCAAGTCACAAAGTGTAGCCTGCAGAATATCATGGAGATATGTGTGCGGAGTTGTTCACAAAATGGTTTGAAAATAATTTAATTGCAAACTTAAAAGAACCATCTTTAATTGTAAAGGACAATATTACTTATCATTCCAAATTTCTAGATAAAATTCCAAATAATTCATCCAAGAAGGAAGAAATATGTAATTTTCTATTAAAGCACAACATAGCTTATGAACCTAGCATGTTCAAAAAAGAATTGGTTGCCGATAATGCGATACCAAAGGTGTATGAAATAGATGAAATAGCACACAAGTGTGGATACGGAGTATTATGCTTACCACCATATCACTGTCAATTTAGTCTAATTGAACTGGTGTAGGAAAACTGCAAAAACACTCAACAAAAATATAGGAAGACAATTCTAAATTTAACGATGACCATGTAAAAGAAATATGGATGGAGTCATTGCAACGAATTAATGGGACATATTGGCAGAAATACATTAAACATGCCGAAGTGTCTATGGTAGAGTGGTGGGAAATTGAAAAATATTATCTGTTAACGATTCCATTTTTGAGAGTGACACCCATAGTGTACTGATTTACTTCAATTGCTTTTCATTTAACTTGGAGCAATATGAAATCTATTTAAACTTTCTTCTACAAGAATGAAATAATCACAAATCTATCGATATTTATGTTATCGTAAAGTATCTACAAGAATTATGTCGATGGTTCTATATTGATATACGACCCACAGGTTTTTTATTTACGGGTACATACATGAGAGTGTTCTAAATATGATTTAATCAAAACATTTGTGGATGATTCACATTAATTTAAAAAAAAACCGAAAGTAGTTTTAGTTTTCCTTTTTATTCCTTTCTTATTTCCATTTTTATTTCGTTGCGAATGTGCAATCACTAAGGGACAACTGTCGCGAAAAGGATGTCGGGGTGAGTCAGATAGGTTAGAGTAGATTTTAGTTTTCTTTTTTATTCCTTTCTTATTTCCATTTTTATTTCGTTGCGAATGTCCAATCTCTAAGGGACAACTGTCGTGAAAAGGATGTCGGGGTGAGTCATATAGGTTAGAGTAGATTTTAGTTTTCATTTTTATTTCGTTGCGAATGCATAATCGCTAAGGGATAACTGGCGCGAAAAGGATGCCGGGGTGAGTCAGATAGGAGTAGATTTTAGTTTTTTCTTTTTATACGCTAATTTTGTGTCACGTTTGGCAACACTGCATACTGTCATATGCGAGGAGAAGAGATTTCGCATATTATAATTGTTTACAAAATAGCTCGATTCAAAGCAATTTTATTTTCTATTTTTATGTATCAAATATGAATCATCCGCAAATTTTTTGATTTTATCGTGTTTAGAACACTCCCAGGTACGTACCTCTAAATAAAAATTCTTGAAATTCTGTGGGTCGTATATCTATATAATGGATAATTTTTCTAGTTTAAAATATAAAAAAACATTTATGAAAATTTATGTCGAGACATCTGCCGAAAAAAATATTAACTAAAAGATACTTTGCTGATTTAATAAAGACTTACGTCGCCTAAATCTTAGGTCGTGTAATTTTAAGAATGAATCATTCCTAACTTTATTTGAATCAAACTATACAATCAAATTGTGTAATAATGGTATAAAATGTCAAATCTTACGATTATGACAATCGCAGAACCTTAGCATTGCAAGAAGTACCTACTTGATTTTTAGCAGTGATCCTCGTAACTAGGTTACTAAACATCGTCCTTGAAACTGTCTTACAATTAACGTAATGTAATAATTTTTTTCAGATTATAACGAAATAGTTATGTATTACAACTCATTTGGGAAAAGTCAAGCTAAATTCAATTTGTAATAAGTAGCTTAGAAAAACGGAATGATAATAAAAGTTCCTTGAACCTAAAACCAAAATTACTGGAATGTTAACTGCTGTACATTTTTTTCAGCACTTACATTTTCTATTCTAGGAATTAATAATCTAGTTTTAAAAAGAAAAATTTTTGCACTAAAGACAATAATTTTGGAATTTCAATTTATCATTATTCAATTCTTGGTATCAAAACATTCACAAGTATTAATGGTGATTTAAAGAATGTGGTTTTATTCAAAAATACAATGATTAGGAAACAATATAAAACACAGCACCCTAATCTCTTTTTCGAGAGATTTTATTGCGACGAATTTTTTGGAGCGTCAATAATATGTATAGCAATATATAAGCTTAAATAGGTTAAACAATATGGGCATATCAGAGTCTTGTAATTAAAACCGTTTCTATATAATTACTTAGTAACAATCGAGAACTTATAATAAAGATGTGGTTTTACCTGGAACAAAAGCGAAACGCAGAATTTCTAACCGCAAAAATTTAATTTGGTCGTATATGTAATTTGTGGGGTTTAACGAATGGATGAATTGAATATAAAGTCGTAATAAAGTATCAAAATTGCTGGTCAACATTTTTTTTATCAATTATTATTTCATCGAAATTTGAATTCTGCAGATTTTTTTTAAATAATTGCATGACGGTAATACGAAGACATCAAATAGTTCAAATGAGGGCGAAAGCAAAGAGTAGGCAATCTATTTTTCACTCTATTGTTAACATTAATTGCATAATTAAATTAAAAAGAACCACTTGTTTTCCGTTCCGAATGTCATATCTGCATTTGCATGTTAGTTATGCAGAAATTCAATTTGGTTTCGATTTCGATGCACTAAATAAATCACATACATGTTTAAAATAATTTTTAAGCAGTGCGCGTAAGGCAAGTGGAAGGTAGTAATCTAATCTATGATGAACCGGAAGTAAATTTTTATTTAAATGTATATATTATATTTATCTGATACTAGAAATGTAAGTGTAATAAATACAACTTACCATAAAACGAACTAGATATATGATATATTGCATTTATATATCTACACCTTAAACTTGCCCGGAAGCATACCTTTAAAGGATTCAATTTATCTTACGTGTATGGGCAAGAAAATACGCGTATTAAATAGCACAACGTGCAATGGAAACAAAAAAATGTTAATCTTTATTCACACCAAACGGTGTATTAGATCATCAGTATATCAACAAATTGATTCAGATTCCCAAACACGTCTAATATACACATTTCAGCTTCTAATAATTATAACAAATACCACACATACACTGCATTTTTGGTATCACCTTAATTCAAATATTTACAATCTTTTTAACTCCGAAAAAAAATTTACCTTTTACATGTGACTGCGTTAAAAGCACTATGGTTAATAAACAATCATGTTCTATATTTACATTACCGTATTAAGTCATATGGCAAATCTTGTATAAAATTTACTCCAGCCAGTCAACCAGCTAGACAATATATTCACTTTTTTTTATTTATTTTGAATTTTATCAAGGACTACATATTTAACGTTTTTATTCATAGTAAGATAGTGTTAGATTATAATATGTTATGAATATCAATATTTGTGGCAGTACATACGTGCGGAGGTTAAAAAAATAAAACTGAACTCAAATGGTTCATTTTAGATAACCATTCTAAATTGTATTTACAGATCGATTTGTAGAACATATTTTTAAAATTAATATCTCAGAGAACTAGGACAAACCTATTAAACCTGAATGTTAGACAATTAAATAAATTTACTTAATAATAGAAGCTCTGTATTGTAAAATTATTGATTGACATCGTTCATGTTTTTGTACAAGCAATAGACATTTCATGTTCGTTTATAGGCATCACAATGTGTTTAGTCTACAACTTTAGAGTACATAATATCAACTGGAAAAGTGATTGAAAATATCTTATAGTTATAAAAATGTAAACTTTCACCATTATCACACATAATAAAATACTTATCTTTTTAGGGTTTTTTAATGGTGTATTTTAAATTACACAATCTAAACGTTTCAATAACACTTACCATTATCTACATCAGTAGTAATATCTAATAAAATTGTTAAAGATCTTGAAAAAATTTTTGTCAAAGTTGAAAAATTAAAACATAAACATCAGCCTGGTATTAATATAACCGTTTGAGAAACGTATAAAGCCAACTATAGAATTAAATTTAATAATATTTAATTTTTAATGACCTAGTTATTCTTTATTACAATTTAATTCTATAGTTGGCTTTATATGTTTCTCAAACTGTTATATTAATAGCAGACTGATGTTTGTTTTAATTTTTCAACTTTGACAAAATTGTTTTCAACATGTTTAACAATTTTAATAGATATTACTACTGACGAAGATAACTGCGAAACGTTTAGAGTGTACAATTTAAAATACACCATTAAAAAACTCAAAGAAGGTAAGTATTTTATCTTATATTTATCTTCTAATTCGATGACGTGTCACCTTTTATACACGAAGGTTTTACTATCTTGGCTACCAAAGAATTGATCTACGTCATCGATACATGCCCCTAGCCCAACAAAACGTTTATTTTGCCATCGTACATTTAACTATACATCAATACAACCTTGCGTACGCAAGCACAACAGTTTTTGTTGAATTTATTACAATATTTTGAAAAAGAGAAAGAAAACAACGGCCCTTTAATACCGCTTTCTAGTGTCCAAGAGGGAGTTTTTAGAATTCTCTTAAGCTCAATTAATAGTGATCTTAAATTTACCGCGTGTAGCAAATGCCTTCACAACAGTGAAAAATATCATGTCTCAGGCGAAATTCAACCCAACTCTATCCAGTCCGCGTGAAAAACGACCACGTAAGAAAGTTAAATCCGAAGATCTTGTAGATGCCTCGAAAATGTCCATCAGGAATACCTTATATAATATGTACGAACAAAGTGAGTGTATTATAATTATACAGAGAGGGCCAAAAGTACCGCATAAATTCAATTAAAAATTAGGTGTTTTTTTTTTGGAAAAACGCTAGGACACGTCGATTTTAATTTTTTGCAACGATTTTTTTGATGCTAAGTTCATGTATACAGGGTGGCCCAAAATAATTTATGACTACCAACTTCATTTTTTCAAATGGAAACACCTATTGTTTATTTCATTTTTGGATTCTGCTTTAAATTTTAAATGTTTTATGTACCATTTTTTGACGTAACACACATGTATACAGGGTGACCCATGTAGAAGATAAATTTACTTTTTCATTTTTTTTATGGAACCCCAAGTATATTCTGACGTTTTTGAGTTCTCTGAGAAACTCTGAACATATTTCATGTAACATACTCATATCTAAATTCAACAGTATTCGAAAAAATTACATAAAATAGAAATAACGCTAGAACAATTAATGTAGAAACATATTTTATATGTAATATACCCATGTCGATATTCAACTGTTATTGAAACATTTGTTATTTATTAAGTATTAAAGTTCTGTTGTTATTTCTATTTTATGTAATTTTTTCGAACACTGTTGAATTTAGATATGAGTATGTTACATGAAATATGTTCAGAGTTTCTCAGAGAACTCAAAAACGTCATAATATATTTGGAGTTCCATAAAAAAAAAATAAAAAAGTAAATTTATATTCTATATGGGTCAAAAAATAGATAAAAATGGATAACTAAAAACAATATTTGACGTGTTCCAGCATTTTCATGAAAAATGTAATGTTTCCTTCAGTTTTTAATAAATTTATGCGGGACTTTTGACCCTCTCTTATGTGTATTTCTCGGTAACTGTTAAGTTTAGGTATAGGACATGGTACATAAAACTTACTTAAAATTTAAAGCAGAATCCAAAGTGAAATAAAAAATAGGCGTTTCCATTTGAAAAAATGAAGTTGGTAGCATCAAAAAAATCGCTTCAAAAAATTAAAATCCACGTGTCCGAGCGTTGTTCCAAAAAACAAACACCTAATTTTTAATTGAATTTATGCGGTACTTTTGGCCCTCTCTGTATATGGCTTCTACATTAGTCTAAATTATATTATTTACAGAAAAACATGTCACAGTTGCAACTTTAAATGCAGAAATTCGTAACACCCATATTCTGTTAAGTGATAGAAGTTTAAATCGTGCCTTTTACATACAATTGGGTTCAAGTTCCAGAAAGAGTGTAATCGAAAAGCTTTGTTGGAAAAAGAAATATAGCTGAAATGAGAACACCGTTTTTGAAACAATACATGAGAGAAATCAGTGCACCAATTCGTAGACAAGCAGTATTTATTGACGAAACATGGATTTACTCAAAAGGAAATCCGGGAAAGTCATGGCAAGATACCGATGTAAAGAGTGTACGAAAACCTCAAGGATATGATGGCAAAATATTTATAGTTATTAATGATGGAACTGCCGCAGGATTTGTACAGAATGCTTCTTTGATATTTGTGTCGAAGTCATTGAAAGAATATGAAAATGTAAACTTTCACCATTATCACACATAATAAAATACTTATCTTTTTTGGGTTTTTTTAATAGTGTATTTTAAATTATACAATCTAAACGTTTCGATAACACTTACAGTTATCTTCGTCAGTAGTAATATCTATTAAAATTGTAAAAGATGTTGAAAACAAATTTGTCAAAGTTGAAAAATTAAAACATTGAAAGAAGATTACCATGGAGAAATGAATGGGGATATGTTTAGAAAATGGCTCACTGAAAATCTCCTAAACAATTTAGAAGCACCTTAATTGATTATAATGGCTAATGCGCCTTACCATTCCATGTTAGTGGAAAAACTACCAACATCGTCTTGGACGAAAGGTAATATGATTTCATGCTTAATAAAAAATAAGATTTTATTATGATCCCACCTCAGTGAAAACCGAGCTCTTATTCGTTATCACAACGAATAGTAAAACGATATGAGGTAGATGAAATAATAAGGAGTTACAAAGACGAAAATGTAATTAGGATGTGGAGCGAAGCTTTACAACAATGTAATCAACATATTTGGGATAATTGTGTACGCCATGCAGAGGAGATTACAAAACAGTAGTATAAACGTGAGGAAGTGCTAGATTTTACAGTGGACGAAATGATTATTAACGGTACAAGTGATTGTGATAGTTCGGATACAGATCAATCGTATATTATCTTTTCTTTAATCAATGCGTTGCTACAACATAATTATGCATTTCATAAACATATACTAATTAATTGCATTAAAATTTATTTAATCATCTGGAAGGCCACAGCATTGCTAGAATTACAGTTGCACATATTCGAAGATCTTTAAAGCTCGTAATTACATAACCTACAAATGTTATAATTACTAATCACATGTAAATGTTTGACATATACCTTTGGAATCAGGATTTTACATTAATCTCATTTTCAATTTTCATCCACCTGACGGTCAAGATGGTATTTTTGAAACCATATTTCATATTATCACCTGCAATTGTAATTAAGATTAAATACCTTTGTACGTATAATAACATCTAACACTTATCATGGCCTTTAATTTTTACGTTACGATAAACTTTTCTAATCGATTTTAACAAAATTACAATTCAATAATTCAAAATATTTAATTTTTTAAGTTTTAAGTGTTGTCTTGGCATTGAGATTTGGAAACATTACTACATTACCGCCATCTAAGGGAAGATTTATTAAGTTTGCTTTTTAATCATTTATTATTATGGATATAAGTTGATTCATATTTTTCATATTAAACCATTCGTTACTAGATTATCATGTAAGTCAATTCTTTGGTGGTCAAGATAGTATGTTTATCAACACTACTAAATTTATTTTCTAAACTAAGGCCACGGAGGTAACGCTTGTACTGACAAACCAAATCTGACGATTTTTGACGGGAGGTTACATAAATGATTTTCGACAAAGGAAATATTTAATTTTTTTTAAATTTTAAATATTTTGTGCCACTTTTTTTATAGACGATCGCATCCATCAAACCTTTAGGTAACGTTGTTCATCACTCTTTTACACATTGAGGAATTGCAAGCGTTTCCATCAGTATAGCATCTTTCAGTTCATTGAGATACAATGGTTTGCCCAAATAAACTTTATCTTCATAAAAAAAAGGCCCAGGACGAAAGATCATATTCCGTGTAGGAATCATTCCGGGGGAACGAACATTAAAATGCCGCCAGAACATTCGACGCGTGATCGTAACCGAATAGCAGTTTTTAAAATATCTATGGATCGATTTAGATTTCACCAACGCTCGCTGTTATTTAAAAAGTAATTGTAAAAAGTTGAAATATTATGGTAAATAATTTAGAAGATTCAAAATTCAAATACAGAAAATGTGATTTGCAACATTTTCAAAAACCAAAAAAAATTAATATGGAGATTTTAGCATATCATTGTCAAATTAAAAAAAGTAAATTTTTTTAAATACATTTTTTATAGGCTGCCTATGAAATTTTGATGTATATTCGTTCCATCCTATTTTGCATTAGAGCAGGCTATGATATATTTTTTTCTGTAGTGGTATTAAATTTGTCACAAGACAGGAAGTCAACTTGTTGCCGTCCTGTCAAAATTAATTGTGCTCTTAAGTAAAGAAAATGCCAAAAGTCATCGCAAAGAGTAAGTACAAAGTTGCAAATCTTTAGGCTTAAAAATAGTGCAAAGGGGAAAAGTAATGGGGAACTTACCGCAATGGTGCCGGATATATTTCAAGTACATAAGAACTTAAACCACTTTTTCGTGCGTACATTAAGTATATATTTGGTAATTGGTTTTAGGTTTAACAGCGAACTATCCAAGACATCATAACAGCAAAACCTCAAGAACTAAAAGTCGACATATTGTGGTAACGGTGGCAAATAAGATTTTGGGATTTCACCTTTCAGAAAAATCTAAAACGATTAATATGGCAAATTTATTCGAAAAATGAATATTTTACCTTGCACAAATTGTATCATCACATTAAAATGGATTTGATGGGGTCAAACGACATTATTTAGAATTTTGAAAGCAATGGGTTACAAACACAGACGTGTCAATGTACAGAAAATTATATTTGAAATTAATCACGTCGTTGTACCCACTTAAGCTTTTGAGAAAATTTCTGCAGTTGCTAAGTTCAAGTCAAGATGTCAGATTTGTGTATCTACACGAAACGTGGATTTATCAAAATGGTTCTAATAACCATGGTTGGGTACACGATTCTGCATCAAAAGTAATTCATCCAAAATTAAAAGTGAAGGTAAAAAGGATTCCATTTTGTACGCGGGGCTATATTTTAGGGTTTTTGGAAAAATACGACTATTTACTCGATTCCTGGAACGAGGGTCAAGATTATAAAACTATGAATGGGAACTGTTTCCAAAATTGGGTGATGAAACAGCTGATTCCTGCGCTGTCCAAACTACGCTGTCCAATTGTGTGGTGGTTATGGATAGAGATCAGCTGCAAGAGTGCTTTGTTCCGCACGGGGTCGAAATTGAAGGCAAAAAAAGCAACTATGAAACAAGATTCAACCTTTTAGGTCAGAGGGAAAAACTATATTGTTGATAATATTTTGATTAAGCGTTGGTATGAAGTTTTACGATTGCCTCCTTACCATTGTCAATATAATTCTATTGAAATGGCGTCTTGTAAAAAGTACTACAACAAGCAAATAAGTTCTAAACCTACATCGAAAGATAGGGTTCAAAAATTATGGCTTAAGGATTCAAATGTTCTACACAATGTGTGAAAATTTTTGATTGCACACGGAAAGGATTATTTCAAACGATTGGGAGAAACCTGTGATTATAGATAGCACTAGGAGAATCCGATTCAGATATTGATACGGATTCAAATTCTTCTGGTAATATAATGCAGTTGGAATGAGACTTCTCTGTTTGGTATTAAAGTTTTAGTATAAATACATTAAAATATTTGGTTGTCGTGTCTTGTCTGTGGATACGAAAGCAGCAATGTTGTGGTCAATTCCATTTTGCTACGACTTAAATGGATACATTTCTGGTTACTAATTTTCATGTGTACGTAACAGTCAAGAAAAGAACGACGCAGCAAATTTCATCACGAAGGCAAGTCTTCAGAATGGATTACTTATTAAAAAGCTCTATGGATTTTCTGGATAGGTTAAATTAAATGGATACATATTGATGTCCCGGTTACTAATTGACTTTGCCACAGAAGAACTAAGTTTGCATGTAAACCTAAAAGAGAAAAAAGCAGTAGGTAAATTTTATCACGAAAAAAAGTCTTCACATTGGATTACTTATGAAATTGCGCCTTGGACTTCCTCCAGTTTTTTATTTTCGAAGAGTGAAAAAGTTTTAGTTTTTACGTAGATTTGGTTTAAAAAAAACATCTCATATTAGATCACAATGTAGTCATTTATAAACAATGTAAGGAAAGTACAATATCCGTTTTATGTAGGTAAGAGACGTTCAAGGTCTCGAGTCTAAATAGCGTGAAAAACTATGATGCACGCTGCATTAGTTACACGTTAAACATATAACTTACAATTTTCAAAAGACAAGCTACGCTAGAAACTTTTCGTACTTTTGATCACAACCTCCCAAGATTCCGAATGACTTGCTCTAATGTAAAATTGGACGGAACAGAACATATTAACTTCAATGACATTTTGTAAATGTCAATAAATCACCGTAACTACAGTTGATTTTTTATCAAATCGGCCATAGTGCATTGACTCCTCAAGCAAATTTTTATAAGCACCACACTAATCTTATGCCCTCGTCTTTCACTCGTGCTAATTAATACGTCATTGTAACGTGAAATATCAATGTTACCTGATGTATTAACTTATAATAAGTTTGCCTCGGTTTGACACTGCTAGCCGCAATGGGTGAATGGGTGACTGTTGAGTAAGAGAGTGGTGCGTGAGCGGTGAGTGAACGGTGGGTAGCTGTGAGTGAGTGAGTGAGTGAGTGAGTGAGTGTGTGTGTGTGTGTGTGTGTGTGTGTGTGTGTGTGTGTGTGTGGTGTGTGTGTGTGTGTGTGTGTGTGTGTGTGTGTGTGTGTGTGTGTGTGTGTGTGTGTGTGTGTGTGTGTGTGTGTGTGTGTGTGTGTGTGTGTGTGTGTGTGTGTGTGGGCGTGTGTGCGTGTGTGCGTGTGTGCGTGTGTGTGCGCTGTGCGTGGTGGTATGTGTGTGGTGTTGTGAGTGTGTTTATGTTGTATTTGTTTACTCGAAAACTATTAGTTTTACGGCAAAATCTATAAAAAAATGATGCCAACCATGTATGCGATAACTCTAGAACCATGCTACGTACTTCCTTGAAATTTTGTTGTAAAGCTTCATTTCATTTCCCTGGAGCTGATCAGGTTTTGAGAAAAATTCAGCTGCGCAGTTTTTGGTTTGTATCTTATATTTTTAAAATTGCTGCATATTTGAAAGATATAACAATACGGACATATAGATCGTAAACATATGGATTAATTACGTTCTATGGAATTTTTTGATACGACGCGTAATTTGACGACAATAATAATCCTAAAGTGGAATTTAAATGTTTGTTCAAGATTTTTCAGTAACTGTATAAGAATATTTTTTAAAGCTAATTAAATTTTACAAAAATTAATTACATAAGATTGAAAATTGATTGGAATTTTTTTAAGTTACCATCCATGTGCCAATTAACCTCTATCTGACATGAAGGTTTAAACATCCATCTAACATAAATTATTACAATGTTGCCCATTTTCGTGTTAGTATAATTATCCTAAAAAAATATTCTTATTAAAATTAGTTTGCGTTCTTTTAATTTGCATTTTGTAGGTTGGAAGGTCGTGTGTTCTCCACACCATATATTATTATCATTTTTTCTGTCGATTAAATATGGGAGAAGTAGTTATTTTTGTCAATAACAAAACATCCACCAAATATTATTTCTCTATGTTTCATTAATTTTGAGAAAATAAATGAAAAAAATAATGTTTCGTTTTTCATTCACTCACTGTAGATATAAGTTCAAGATTCATAAAAATATTGTTGAAAGTTTACGATGAACCGTTTAACAATAACAATATGTGATTATATTCCAAAATAACTTACTAAAAAGAAATACTTTCGTTTCTGATTTAATTTAAATCGCATTCTTAACGGATCACAAAGCTTATTTGTTATCAATATTAAAAACGGCCTTTGTTATTTACTTTTTACAATATCTAAATGGTATCAAACCCACTAACCGTAATATTTATGGTTTAAAAGTAGAACATGAAAAATCAATTTAAAGCTTTTTGGAGAATAACTAATTATTGAAACAGGTATACGATCTTCAGGGGTACACTATTTTCAAAAGAAATTCTTCGTTATTAACCCTGCGATTTCTGTTAGAAATACTGTTAAATTTTGGTGTAAGTGTAAGACAACAAATAAGTCTTTAAAACTACAACTAAGTAACGGTAAATGTTAATCTCCTCTCAGCTTTCTCTTTTCAGTTTTTCCATTCATACAATAGTGAAACGTTAATCTTGAGTAATAAAATTTTGAATTTTCAATAATAAATGCATAATGTATACTAATGAAGAAAAATTAGAAAAGGTTATTTATGTGATATATAAATTTAATAATGGCTTGATTAAGGTAGAATTTACGTAACTAATATATTAGAAAATTCCTTTTAACATATAACGTATGTTAAATTCTTCCTACATTGTATTTTGTATAATATCACTACCCACAGATTTAATCCTATTTCTTACGTGTTAAATATGTATTAACAGTATTTAACTTCTTTATAGCTTTCTCCTGTACATATGCGTTTGTAAATAAGCCTTAATTTATTCATAATGTAATAATTTTGTGGGAGTTGGTTTATTAAAAATGTCAATTTTGATTGATTTGATCAAAATAAACTATATTTCAATAATTAAATTTATATTAACGGTTATGTACTCAATACACGAGAAGGCGCACCTTAAAAATTTTTTTATAACGCAAACAGAAGCAAAAAAAGCATACATACATCAATTAAAAAATTGTTTTATTATCAAGGAGATACTTTGTTCATACAATCTACACCTACCTATAGCAAGTTTCATTAAGTTCAGTTGCACGTCATTTTGAGTCACATGAAATAGTAGCATGAATAATTTGTTGAAACTAGCTAAATAAATTTATAACGTGCATCGGTTTTGTCATGGAATTGCCTATATTGCTGTATTTATTTCTGCAATGAAATTGCCCAGCAAACCATGACAGGTAAGGAATCTAAATTTGGTTCTTAATGGACATGGAACAGATGCATATTTGGGCGCTTGTAATATATTTTTTTCTCAAAAAGCACTTAATACGTGATCAACCACGTAATGAGTAACGCATTTTGTTTATTTGGTGTTGAAAATATTTAAAACAATATAGTGTAAATAGAAAAACTAGACAGCTTATATCTTATATACATTTAATATGGCTTAAGAGTAGGTGGAACTGCGGTGCCAAGTGATGTTTTATTAATCACAAAATAAACAATTACAAAATATACTTACTTCTAATATGTCAAGGTTTTTTATTAAGAAATCATAATCACGCCATAACAAATAGTGTAGTTCGTAATTATTAAGAATTTAAAGCCAATTACCTTTAAATTTAAACCGATAGTTGCTATGATAATTTGTAGAAAAGCCATGCGAAAGTAAAAGGCACACGTGTTTTTTACTTTCGTATTGTGTACAATCAGAAAGTGAAACGCACTAGTGTGCGAAAGTATTATTTTCTGTACGATTAATTGTGCGATATAAATCACTTTTGTACTTAGCCGTAGGAAAAAAAATTACTTAACCTCGACAAGTTCATATCATTTATTATCGCAACGAACCTGGAAAACCGTTAAAAAGAGGTATATTCTGCCTGTAATTTTGGCAAGCACGTGGAAAGCGACATAAAGTTTCGGTTAGACGGAAACTTGTGATGGAAAATTGTGTTAAAATACAAAAGTTTGCTCAAAGTTTCCAAACAAATGGATATAATCAACATTGCGTTTATAATATGTACATTACAAAACTCAAACACATTTCATAAAGATCAACCAAAGCTTGATTGATGGAAACATAAAATACTAATTAAGTTAGCCCCTACTCCAGTGCATATTTTTGTGTAACCCAATTCAGAATTAGGTGCTAATTAAGTGCCAATGTTAAGTAGTTGGTACATAAAAAATATCGCATAGTTAAGTGAGCCGCTTTAATCGCACATGAAATTTCTAAGAGATACATTATAACACAGTGAGATTTTTTTTTCATTATTTGTATGGGGATCTCGGAAACCATAAGAGTTACACATTTCCTTAAATGAGAAAAGATTTGCTTCTTCAGAAGACTAATCCAGATACGGTTCTGTTGGTGTAAGAAGATGCATGGCTTACTAGATATTTGTAAAAAAGTAAAATTCTCCAAAATCGTTTCAGCGCTTTAATTCGTTTATTTCTAAAGATAGATAAAAATTGTTTAAATACAATTTGTGGATAATTTTTTGCCAAATAACGCCAGTGTATTAGTTTTTTAATTTTGTTTAGCATTTTGAAGTTGAATTTTTTAAAATGGAAACCATAGTTGCGTATGACATATTTTAATGGGTGGGTGGGCGTGCGTGCGTGCGTGCGTGCGTGCGTGTGTGTGTGAGTGAGTGTGGGTGAGCGTGTGCGGGCGCGCGCGCGTGCGTGCGTGTGTGTGTGTGTGTGTGTGTGCGTGTGTGTGCGTGTGTGTGTGTGTGTGTGTGTGTGTGTGTGTGTGTGTGCGTGCGTGCGTGCGTGCGTATGCGTATGCGTATGTCGTATGTGTGTGTGTGTGTGTGTGTGTGTGTGTGTGTGTGTGTGTGTGTGTGTGTGTGTGTGTGTGATGTGTGGGTGGGTGTGGGTGGGTGTGTGGGTGAGTGTGTGTGGGTGTGTGGGTGGTGTGGTGGTGGTGAGTGGTGGTGTGGGTGTGTGGTGTGTGTGTGTGGGCGCACGCGGTGGTGTGGTGATGTGGGGCGCGCGTCTGCGTGCGTGCGTGTGTGTGTGTGTGTGTGGTGTGGGCGGCGTGTGTGTGTGTGTGTGTGTGGGTGGTGTGTGGGTGTGGTGTGTGGTGTGTGTGTGTGCGTGCGTGGTGTGTGGTGGTGTGTGGTGGGTGTGTGGGGGTGGTGGTGTGGTGTGTGTGGTGTGTGGTGTGTGGTGTGTGGTGAGTGTGTGGTGTGTGTGTGGTGTGTGTAGTGTGTGTGTGTGTGTGTGGTGTGTGTGTGTGTGTGTGTGTGGTGTGTGGGTGTGGGTGCGTGTGGTGTGTGTGTGGTGTGTGGTGAGTGTGGTGTGGTGTGTGTGTGTGAGTGTGTGTGGTGTGAGTGTGTGAGTGTGTGTGGTGTGTGTGTGTGTGTGTGTGTGTGTGTGTGTGTGTGAGTGTGTGGTGAGTGGTGTGTGGTGGTGTGTGGTGTGTGTGTGTGGTGGTGTGGTGTGGTGTGTGTGGTGTGTGTGTGTGTGTGAGTGTGTGGTGAGTGTGTGTGTGTGGTGTGTGTGTGTGTGTGTGTGTGTGTGTGTGTGTGGTGTGAGTGTGTGTGGGGTGTGTGTGTGGTGTGTGTGGGTGTGGTGTGTGGTGGTGTGTGGTGGTGTGAGTGTGTGTGGTGTGTGTGTGGTGTGGTGTGTGTGAGTGTGTGTGGGTGTGTGTGTGTGTGTGGGTGTGTGTGGGTGTGTGGTGTGTGGTGTGTGTGTGTGGTGGTGTGTGTGTGAGTGTGTGGGTGTGTGGTGGTGTGTGTGTGTGTGTGTGTGTGTGGTGTGGTGTGTGTGTGTGTGTGGTGGTGTGTGTGTGTGGTGTGTGTGTGTGTGTGTGTGTGTGGTGTGTGGGTGGTGTGTGTGTGTGTGTGTGTGTGGTGGTGTGTGGTGCGTGTGTGGGGTGAGTGTGTGTGGGTGTGTGAGTGTGTGGGTGTGTGTGAGTGTGGTGGGTGTGTGTGTGGTGAGTAGTGTGTGGTGATGTGTGTGTGGTGTGAATGTGATGTGAGATGTTGGGACGTGGCGAGGGGTGTGGAGTGTTTGGTGTTCTAAATGTGTAGTGGTGATGGGTGGTGTGTGGTGGTGTGTGTGTGTGGGTGGTGTGGTGTGTGTGAGTGGTGTGGGTGAGGTGTGTGGTGGTGGTGGTGTGTGTGTGGTGTGTGTGTGTGTGTGTGTGTGTGTGTGGTGTGTGTGTGTGTGTGTGTGTGTGTGTGGGTGGTGTGTGTGTGGTGTGTGTGTGGGGTGTGTGGTGTGGGTGGTGTGTGGTGTGTGTGTGGTGTGTGTGTGGTGTGTGGTGTGTGGGTGTGTGTGTGGTGTGTGTGGTGTGTGTGTGGGTGTGGTGTGTGTGTGGTGTGTGGTGTGTGTGTGTGTGGTGTGGTGGTGTGGGTGAGTGTGTGTGTGAGTGTGGTGGTGTGTGGTAGTGTGTGGGTGGGTGTGTGGGGTGTGTGGTGTGTGTGTGTGGTGTGTGGTAGTGTGTGTGGAGTGTGTGTGGGTGTGTGTGTGGTGTGTGTGTGGGATGTGTGTGGTGCAGTGTGTGTGTGTGTGGGGTGTGTGTGTGTGTGTGTGTGGTGGTGTGTGTGGTAGTGTGTGGTGGTGTGGTGTGTGGTGGTGTGTGGGTGAGTGTGGTGGTGTGGTGTGTGTGGGGTGAGTGTGTGGTGTGGTGTGTGTGTGTGTGTGTGGGTGTGTGTGTGGGTGGTGTGTGTGTGTGTGTGTGTGTGTGTGGTGGTGGTGTGTGTGTGCGTGTGTGCGTGTGTGTGTGTGTGTGTGTGTGTGTGTATGTGTGAGTGTGTGAGTGTGTGAGAGTGAGTGTGTGCGCGTTCGTGTGTGTATGAGTGCGTGTGAGAGTGCGTGCGTGTGTGAGTGCATCTGTGTGTGTGCTAGTGTGCGTGAGTGTATGCGCGTGAGTGTGTGCTAGTGTGAGTGAGTGTGTGCTAGTGAGTATGAGTACGTGTGTGCGAGCTTGTATTCACGATAACTTAAGTACCGTGCCCATAAAACAGGCACTTGAAATTTCGTATTTAAACTTGATTTCCTTTCTCCTGCAGCTAATTAGATATTTGGAGAAATCCAGTGGCGCAGAAGGGGGTCCATTAGGGACAGTTTTTGGTTTTTACTAAATATTTCCAAAACAGTTGAATGTGTCAAATATATAAAAATACTGTCATATAGATTATAAACGAATAATGTTCTACACAATTTTTGATACACGCGTAATTTGGCGCAAAAATTCCTTTAGACTAGTTTCGACATAATTAATAGACGTATAGAACTTACCTGATTTGTCAATTTAACATTTTACGCCTTTAAGTGGAACCTGGAAAAAAACATATTATAGTTTGCGAATTTGAAGTAATCTTATAGAACATTAAACTATCACATCATCATGCGTTCCTTGCTGCATTGCATATATTTATCAATCCGTGCTTTAATCAATATATTAACTCAATAAACCGATTGGAAGCACATGTGATGTGTGTTGAACGTCGTCACGATTACTATTATCAAGTGTGAGTGTATGTGGTTATTACAAATTCTGATTGTTTAATGTTGTGTATTGATAACGGAAGAGCAAAACAAGCATAAAACTACTGAAATTCCTCCAATTTTAGGATCTCAATTAACTTTTGCTAAATTTTAATTTTAATTTGGTAGGTGTTGTAAATTTTAAAATGTTTGAGTTTTGGAGTTTTTATTTGTGGGTAGGTTTTGGGTATTTTTGTTTGTTTTGATTTGTGAAAGTTGTTTGTTTTGTTTTAGTTTTTTGTTGTTGGGGGTTTGGGTTTTGGGTATTGTGGGTGGGGTTTTGGGATGTTTTAGTTTGGGTTGAGTGGTTTTGATGTTTTTTTTTTTTGGTTGGTATTGGGGTTTAGGGTTGGTGGTGTTGGGGGTGTTTGGGCAGGGGGAAATTGGGGTTTTTTGGGGGTTTTTG
>JARFJB010002359.1:112500-222500 GCA_036346205.1 Vesta saturnalis
TTGCATAGAACATAATTAATCGATATGTTTAAGGTCTATATCTAGGTATTTTTATATCTTTGAAATATGCAGCTGTTTTAGAAATATTTGATAAAAACCAAAAACTGTCCCTAAACCACCCCCCACCACCGCCGCTGGATTCTCCTAAAATCTAATCAGCTCTAAGCCAAATGAAAACAAGCCCAAACCCGAAACTTTTCCTTAATACAAATCCAAATACGTTGAAAAATTAATTAAATAGGATTGAAAATGCTTAAACTGCATTATCGATATTTATAGAAGCAGGCGGCTTTTAAGTTAGCTTCTGTATGTCTATTAACCTCTATATGACATGAAGATTAAAGCTCAATCTGATATAGAATATTGTTTTTGTTTTTACAGTGTTGCCTATTTTCGTTGTTCCACCAGATATTTTAACAAATCGCTAAAAAAAAACGCATAGGTAATAAATTCAAATGCGCAAAATATAAAATTGAATATAAGTTTATCAAAAACAAACTATTTACAATAACTAATTTTGGTTTGTGCACATGGAAAGAACACGGAAGATGCGTTAGTGAAATTAACATCACACATTCATGATCGTTTCAATACGTTGACTTATTCATTAGGTGTATTTTTTAATTTATCTAAAGCTTTTGATACGCTCTCATACGAAATCATGAATAAAAAGCTATAATGTTACGCTAGTAGAGGGCCACAATTTGATGAAAATCCATATGAAATACCGAAGTCAATTAGTATGCATTCTCCTTCTTCTTCCGGTGCGTATCCGTTTCGGATGTTGGCTATCATAATGGCAACGCGTACTTTATCAATCACGGCTCGAATCAGTCCTACCGTTGTTGTGTTGTACCATACTCGTAAGTTTTTCAGCCATGATATTCTTCTTCTCCCCGGGCCTCTTCTGCCTACTACCTTTCCTTGGAAGATTAGTTGCAATAGCTCGTATCGTTGGTTGTTTCGCATAATATGTCCAAGATATTCTAGTTTTCGGGTTTTTACTGTTAAAAGGATTTCCTTTTCTTTCCCCATTCTTTCTAGGATCGTTTTATTAGTGATATGGTCCATCCATGAAATTCTTAAGATTCGGCGGTATAACCACATTTCGAACGCTTTGAGCTTCTTGCACGAGGCTTCTGTTAGACTCCACGCCTCGGCTCCATACAGTAACACTGGGAAGGTTTAACATTTTAGTAATCGGGTTTTCAGTACCAACGGTAAATCATGACTTTTGAATATTTTCGACATCTTCATGAATGTACTTCTAGTTTTCTCTATTCTGCCCCTAATTTCAGCCGAGTGATCCCAAGTTTCGTTGATTGTTGTTCCTAAGTATGTATATGTCTGCACTCTTTGTATTTGTTGGTTGTTTATATGTAGTTGTCCAGCCTGGTTATTATTTTTTGACACTATCACATACTTTGTTTTTGTGAAATTCATGGAGAGTCCATATCTTTGGCTCACTTCGACTACTCTTTCCAATGTTTCTTGCAGGCTTTCGAGGCTGCTTGTAAGTAACACTGTATCGTCCACGTACCTTATATTATTAATATATTCGCCATTAATTTTGATCCTGCTATTCATTCCTTCCATAGCTTCTTGAAAAATTTTCTCCGAATACAGATTGAACAACAGAGGTGATAAGACGCATCCCTGTCTCACCCCCTTTTTAATATGAATATCTTCTGAGTCTTCTCCTTGTATACGTATATTTGCTGTTTGGTACCAATATATGTTACTAATTATTTTAATATCTTGTGTGTTCAGTTCAATCTCTTTTACTATATCAACAAGCTTATCATGTAGTACATTATCAAACACCTTATGATAATCAATGAGGCACGCAAAGACATCGCAATTAACATCTCTACAGCGTTGTATTAGAACTTGGACACTAAATAGAGCGTCTCGTGTTCCTACGGCATTTCGAAATCCAAACTGTGTACGGGTGATGTGTTGCTCGCATTTTCGGTAAATCCTTTGATGTATAATTTTTAGGAAAAGCTTTAGGAAATGACTCATGAGGCTGATGGTGCGGTAATCGTTACAGTATTTAGCTCTCTGTTTTTTAGGTATTGGTATGAATGTCGACTTTAGCCATATCTTTGGTATCTTTCCTGAAAAGTATATATTATTAAATAATTTTGTTATCTGCTGTATGATTTCTGTATCTATCAATTTTAGTAACTCAGCATATATATGATCAGGGCCAGTGGATTTCCCATCTTTTAAACTTAATGTCGCCTTTCTCACTTCTTCTGTTGTAATTGGTAGACTATCTAAATTGTTAATTATCGGAGGTTGTTCTGGTCTGTTGTCTTCAAAAAGGTCATTTATGTATTTTTCCCAGACGTTCATTCTTTCTCTGTCATCCTTAATGATTTTCCCATCTTTATTCTGTACTATCCCAGTTGTATTGGGTATATATATTCCAGCTACTTGTTTCACTTTTTTGTGCATGTTGAATAGATCATGCTTTTGTTCCAGTGTTTCAATTTCCTGACACAGCTTCCTGTACCATTCCTCTTTTGCTATCCTTATTTCGTATTTTATCTGTCTTTGAATATCATTGTATCTATCTTTCTTATTTTTTACCTTCCTTCTTTCCTCCATAAGTTTTAGTATGTTGTCTGTCATCCATCCCTTTCTTTTCTCATTTCTTCCATGTAGTTGTTCGTCACTAATATCAGTTATTATTTTTGTTATTTGGTTTAGAGTTTCCTCTGTATCGTTTGTTATTTCTATAGTCTTACATTTTCTGATATTAGTTCTGTCACTGCTTTTCTCTTTTCTTCTTCCTTCAGTTTCTTCATATCACCTCGTCTCTTCATAGTTTTCTTTTTAACTTTTTTGAGTTTAAGGCTATATTTTCCAACCACTGGACAGTGGTCTGACGAGATGTCGGCGCCGGGATACGTTTTGACTGACAAGCAACTGTTGCGGAATCTCTTATTTATCATCATGTAGTCGATTTGGTTCCTCACAATATTTCCATGTCGATCTTGTAGTGAGGTCCAGGTGTATAATCGTCGTGGCGGCAATTTGAAAAATGTGTTTAAGATTATCAGTTCCTCCTCCTCTGCAAATTCTTTGAGTCTATCGCCTCGTTCGTTCCTTACACCTAGCCCATGCTCACCAACTATTTTACCATACCTTCCTTTCCCAATCTTGGCGTTCAGATCCCCCATGACTATTGTTATGTCATGTTTATTAAATTGTTTTATAGTGTCTGTTACTGTCTTATAGAACTGTTCTACTTCTTCGTCAGGTTTGTCTGCGGTAGGGGCATATATTTGAAGGATATTTAATCTAACCGGAGTACTATTTATTTGTATAACTATTATTCTTTCTGAGATAGGTATAAAGTTAGTAACGTATTGTTGTAGTTCTCTCGATATAATCATTCCTACTCCATGTATGTGTTGATTTTCTTCATTACTAGAGTAATAAATCGTATGTTCGTCAACTATGCATTTTCCTGTGCCAGGCCATCGCATCTCGCTTACGCCCATTATGTCAATTCCTATTCTGTTCATCTCTTGTATAGCATTATTGATTTTCCCTGCTAGGTACATTGTCCTTACGTCCATGTACATATTTTTATTACCTTCCCGCATATTTTAAGTGCTGTATTGCAGGGATTTCGTTGGGTGACGACCTGGGAAGCCCTGCAGTCTCTTTGAGCTCTTCCCCTGCCGGATATTCCGATTTTCATGATCAGTATTCACATCTAAATTGTCATTCGTTGCCATGTTGAATGTTCTTGGGAATTATAATGTGGTGGTTTCCCTTGCCTTCCTCATCGCAGTAACAAAGCCATTCTTCCTAACACGGAAGGCGCCTCTGACTTTCTGGTATCCAGCCGTGTCAAAGTCCTTCTTCTTCGCCTTGACCCAGTCCTGACATTGCTGCTGCAATAGTATACATAAAGAGCGTAATTAAAGGCGTGCGATGTGGGGTACCTCAGCGATCTATAATAGGTCAGCCACTTACACCAATGACTTGCTTTTAATTTTGTTTACATCGGCAGAAATCGTATCATATGCAGTTTTCTTGTATCTGATACATCAAAATAACTTATTATTTTTACCAATAATCTTCAAATTACAAAGTGTCGATTATATAGGGTGTTTTTCCATACTGCAGGGGCACCTTCTCTGGATTAAAATATACGGATTTAAGTCAACTTACCTTAGCTCCCTTAGGGACATACGATTTATTTTGTTTTCTATTTTTTACGCTAACTCATTTATTTGTTGAGTTATTTAATTGAAATTTGGTTTTAATAGGTTTTTGCATTAGCTGAACATGTCTGTGAAATCAGTTTTTGTGTAAAGTATAGAAGGCGCTTGCAAAAACCTATATGTTACATTCTCGTTGTCATATTTTTTTGGTTATGCAAAAAATTTGACATACTGAGAAACTTTTTAAAAATTTCATAATAATAGCTTTATAAAAGGTATACTTGTCGTAAGTCGCTAAACTGCACCATTTCCAAGAAAAATGTATTTAAAATTAGTACTACAGAATTTTTATGAAAAATGTTTGTTTTCATATTAATTAACTTCTAGCTCCTCCCAAAAAAATTATGTACACAAACGTACATACAATAATAAAGTAACCAAATTTAAAACAGAATGTAATGGTTAACAGAACAACAAGAAAATTGAACCAAAATAAACAACAAAAACCATTACACTAAAGTTTATTTTCAAAATGTTGATCGTTAACTTCAATACATTTCTGGCTTCTTTTGAGGGAGTTTCGCCTTACTTTATGAAATGATGGATACTGGTTTGTAATACTATTTGCAGCATCTTTAATTCGTTGCGACAGTTCAGCTCTTGTATTAACTGCGGTGGAATAGACAAGAGCTTTTATGCGTCCGCAAAAATAAAAAACCCGTTGGATTTAAATCAAGACTTCTAGGAGGCCATGATGTTCACGTCCTCGTCCAATCCAACTATGGGGAAATATACTATTTAAATAATCCTGTACAACCACAGTGTAATGAGCAGGGGCACCATCTTGTAAATACCACATATTATGACGAATATTCACGGGCACGTCTTCTTATAAAACAATCAAGTTCTCTCTAAGAAAGTTTAAGTAATTATCGTCAGTTAGATTAGTTGGGAGTTCAAAAGGACCAACAAGATTGTTATTAATTATTCCGACCCAGATGTTAATTTTAAATTCATGCTGGAAATTTCGCTCCAAAGTGGCGTGTGGATTTTCATCAGCCCATATATGACTATTCTTACTGTTTAAAACTCCTCTCCCAGTAAACGTTGCTTCATCTGTAAATAAAATTCTACTTACAAATGCTGGATTTTGTCTGTTCTTACGCAGTATTAATTCACAAAAATTTGTTCTGGTCAAAAAATCATCGGGCAGTAAATTTTGGACTGGTCTATAATGAAAGTGATAAAGCTTCTGCATATGTAAAACATTAGATGTTACACGGGATAATCCCACATTTAATGATAACCGGCGAATACTTATTGTTGCTCATCCTCAACAGTATTTAATAACTGTTCTTCTTGTTGAACAGTGGGCTCAATAGGTCGCCCGTTATGACGTACAGGACGATAGCTATCCGTTTCACGCAATCTTGCAAATAATGTTGAAAATATTTTTCGCTCAGGTTGTCTACGATTTGGATAAGTTTCGGCAAAGATTCTTGGTGCAGCACGTTCATTAAAATATTGTTGGGCATAAATTGCCACCATATCGGCCATTTCACTATTAGAGAGTCGAGGTATTGTAAAAGAAAAATTTAGCTGTGAGATAAATTCAACAAACTACAGAAATTAGAGTTAAAGTGACACTGATTGACAGCAGCCTACTAAATGGATTTTACTATAATTTGTCTGCTAGCAAAACAAATTCGAGCAAAAAATTAATCTCTGTTTAACAAAGGAAATAGAATTTTAATAATTTGTAGGGAGTAATTATAAATATGATATCTTTTACTGAATTTTCGTTAAGTTAAAATAAGTAATTTCTTCTATCTTGAAGAAAAAGGAAAGAACAGTGGCGGTAACAAACAACATTTTTAAAATAAATATATTTAATATAAATTGTATTCATGTCGCTTCATAAACTTATTTGTTGGTGTACCTCATTGGCACTCATTTTTTGCTTGTTAATATTGCTGTCGAATACATTATATTGAATGTTCGTGAGAGTAATAGAATCTGTAGTACTAATTTTAAATACATTTTTCTTGGAAATGGTGCAGTGTAGACTTGCCACAAGTATACCTTTAACAGGTTGACTGCCAAGGGCAAAATCAGAAAAATATTGAAAATTTCATTTTCTAGTTTTTCGATTTGTAGTATAGAAATTGTCGATTTAAAGCTATTGCAACTATTGGTTTTCAATTATCTTATTTATTTATTTTATAAAACGTGTTTTAATGAGCAGACACCGTTCTGCAGTTTTCAATTGGGCCTGTAACTTGAAAATGTGTTTGCAGAACAGTTGTGCAGACACATTGCAAGCGTAACTTGTCATTTGTCATATGCTGGTACAACTAAAAGCAGTTGCATTTCAATTCGTTGCAAGTAAGACGTGTGTCTGGGTGTTTCATTTGTATATGAGAATTATTTTATGGGCCTCAACATTATTTGATGTTTATATTCATTGTTTACAAAAATCGTGTGTTTTGATATTTACGATAACGTAAAATTACTTTACACATTTTGACGGCGCAAAATTTAGTTTTGTGAGTTTCGTGTTTATGTCAGTTTATGTTACTATGGAGAACGTTAGCCAAAGGTCAAGAAAGCTTGCAGAAATGGCAAGAAGTATGGGACCACCTCTTGTTGGTAATAATTTCTTTGTTTTCTCAAAATGAGGAAATATAAACACTTGTATTTTTTTCATCTAGGGTTTGATGACGCATCGACTGATGAAGACTTTAGTTCTTCTGATTCCGTGAAAGATCCAGAGTATGTTCTACCTAGCAGCGAATCAGAACTTGACCTGTCCAATCCTACTGCATTTGTAGAAAATATTGATGTTGGGCAAAACGCAACACCTGTTGTTCATTCACCATCCGGCATTGCTGAAACTATGCATTCAGATAGTGATAGCTCGGAAAACGAAGATACGGTCCAAGATCTTCATGAACAAGCAACTGATGGTGAGTGGTCAGTTCCACTTGGCCGTCAACAGCAATTTGATTTTGCTGCTATCTCAGGACTCAACGAAGCAGTGCTTTTAGAACTGGTGAATGGAACACCATACGATTTTTATTGTTCTCTAATAGACAATAAAATTATTGATAACATCGTAGATCAAACGAATTTATATGCCACTCAATGTCTGACCAGTGAAGCTGATATTCCTAAAACCTCGAGATAGCATAAATGGCAACCGACTGACAACACTGAAATAAGACGTTTTATTGGGTTGATTGGATATATGGGTTTGGTGAAAATGCCATCAATTGAGAATTATTGGTCTTCTAGTCTTCTTTACCGAAACGATGTGGCAAGAAATACCATGAGTCGAAACCGTTTTCAATTACTTTTACAGGCACTGCATTTTGATGATAATGAAATGTGCCCACCTAATGATAGATTGCACAAAATACAGAAGTTAGGGGATATGTGCGTGACAAATTTCCAACAAATGTATACACCAAACAAGATCTTCTGTATAGATGAAAGCATGGTTCCTTTCCAAGAAGACTTATCCCCCAAAAAACTCATAAATATGGGATAAAAATTTTTAAACTATGCTGCGAAACTGGTTATACATGGAACCTTGCCATATATAGTGGGAAAGGCGAAAAGAGGCAAGTTTCGCTTGCCACTGATGTAGTCCTGAAATTGTCTGCACCTCTTCTAGACGCAGGAAGGACACTTATAACAGATAATTTTTATACAAGCTTAGAATTGGCAAATACATTACTGCAAAGAAAAACCCACTTATTGGGTACCCTTCGCAAAAATCGCCGGGGAAATCCAAACGAAGTAGTTACGAAGAAATTAAGAAAGGGTGAAATGATATCCAGAGAAAATTAGAAAGGTATAACCGTAACAAAATGGCGTGATAAAAGAGAAGTCCTAACATTATCGACTTGTCATTCAGAAGAAACTACTGAACTTATTAGACGGACAGGACCCGTTTTGAAACCTAAAGCCGTTGTAGATTACAACTTTGGAAAGGCTTCAATTGATCTTTCTGATCAATTAGCAAGTTACGGCCAACTGCTCTTCGGCGAAGTTTGAAATGGTATCGAAAGTTTGCCATAGAACTTCTGTTGGGAACAGCTGTTGTAAATGCACGATTCCTATATAATTTGGTTAATTCAAAAAACATCAAGGTGAACGAATTTAGAGAACAAATAGTATTGGAACTCTTGAAGAGCGAAAATAAGGTATCAGATAGTAACATTGCGCTTGGTGAAAATACTGCAGAACCTACATCATCCACTAAGAAAAAACCTACGGCAAGTCATAAATTTGTAAAAAAACCTGGAAGTTCCAGAGCTGGTCGACAATATTGTAGGGGCTGCTACGAACGAAAGAAGAATGGAGAAATTCCCAGATCTAAAATATCAAAAGTAACAACCTATTGTGCAGATTGCGTCGGACAACCACCGAATTACCTTCAATCCTTTAACAAAAAACATTATTCTTAAGGGGTTTATATATTGTTTTGTATTGATTTGCTTTTTTTAGAATTATTTAGTATGTATTATTCTTAAAATAAAATTGAAATATGTGACTGAACATTTTGTCTGTTAACATAGGTACTGTCCCAAATATGATGAAGTTATGCTGTGGCACACCTTCTGTGGAGCCATAGCAGACACAGCATTACCTTACATTTAGCTTATTTGCAGACACATTGCAAATATAGAAAGTTTTTAGTCAGGCTGCGTAGCAGACACCCGTGTCTGCTTGAAGCGTTGCCGAACATGCTCGTAAGCAGACACCGGTGTCTGCCGTGGCAGTCAACCTGTTAATAAAGCTATTATTATGAAATTTTTAAAGTTACTCATTATGTCTCAAATTTTTCACATATCAAAAAAATATGACAACGAGAATGTAACATATAGGTTGCTGCAAGCGCCCTCTATACTTTACACCAAAACTGATTTCACGGATATGTTCAGCTGATGCAAAAACCTATAAAAACCAAATTTCAATTAAATAACTCATAAAATAAATGAGTTAGCGTAAAAAAATAGAAAACAAAATAAGTCTTTAAAGGTTCGTGTGTCATTAAGAGAGCAAGTTGGTACTAAGGTAAGTTGACTTAAATCGGTATATTTTAATCCAGAGAAGGTGTCCCTGCAGCATGGCCCATTCTTTTCAGGACATCCTGTATACAAATTTTTTATCTCAGAATTTAACAGAATTTACCTCACGACCAGTGATTTCACTTTATAACATTGATTCAAAGCAAATTGATATAAATCGTCCAAACTACTGTAGCTTGTTTATTGCAAAAATGAGTCAAATTAAGTATCTAGCAGTTTTAATAGACTTCTGTTAGCAAACTAACAAGAGATATTTCTTATCTTTTTAAAGTTAAAGTGTCAATTTGATGAAAATAATTTATCCTTGTTTTATTCAATCTACATTACAGTACTGACTTTTAATATGGCATGGTGTTTCTTCTGGATACCTAGTTAACGGGAAATTGCTCAAAAGCTTATTATTAAATTAATGTAAGAGCAGATTTGCTTACACCGAATAAGTATTAAAAATTCAAATGTGCTACATGCAAACCCCTATAACTAAAATGCCAATTAATAAAAAAAAAATTATTATGTAAACTATTTCTACACGCATAAATATGTAAACACATTTCTTTTTTCTTCCCCTTTTTTAATATTTTAAATACATTAATATTTCAGATACGTAACATTTTCACCACTTTTACTGTGAATGATAGTTGCAATTGTAATTAAAACATTTAAAACTTGTATAATTTGCTTTTAAGTACACGACTTCTACTCAAAAAAGATAAGTAACTATCAACGTTAGTCGTGAAAGTTTTCACTTTCTAAAATTTCAATTTCTTTCCTTTTTGGCATCAAATGTAATTTTTTCTGAAATTTTATGTTCTATAAATTCTTGATCGAGATAATGATAATAGTTTTTGACTAATATTAACAACAATTTTAAAATACTTTATTAAACATGAATAGTCGTCAATAATCATTAGGAAGTGTGATAATGATAAGTATGAACCTTCGGGAAGTTTAGAGTCGACGCAACCTTGGAAAGTGGTTTTGTTACTCCTCATAAAAAATGAATATAAAAACGTCTAAATAGAGAAGAAAAATGTTTATGTTAATATCACACTTTACCATACCAATTTTAATTTAAAGTTTTCCTATATACCTACTAAATGGAACTAATTGATAGAATAATGAATCAAACAGATCAAGTACTAGAACCAGGAATTTACGTTGTATTAATTACTTTATCAAATATAAATAATTGGAATAAATTATATGTAAGTATATCGCTTATGCAACACTTAATTACCCTCTTTTAAAATGTGCATAGTGTTTGTAATTTCGTGCTATTTTACTACCTGTATTTATACTGATGTAGTAAAGTCAAATATTTATTAATTAATGCCATATCTAAATTAAATGACCGAAATAGGGACGTCTGTCTATAAATAGTAGAGACGTGGTAGCGACTTGAAGTTAACTTTATACACAGAAATTCTTCACTCTCGTATATGTGTATGTCTAAAATATATTTAGGTACTAGAAAGTTTAAAACTAGCTTTTCAAGATTATGTCGTAAACATGGATTAGCTTCAGAATCCCTAATTAGTAAAAATGTTTAGAAAATTAAAGTTATTACCCAGGATATTGATTATGAATTTTTTCAACATTTATTTCATCGTTTAACAAGCAGACACATAACGTTTTAGATAAGTAAATAGAATTTAATGTATGAACATGACTGCACTTTTTTGCATCTACATATGGTTTTGCATTCATCCATGTGTTAACATTAAATTTATTTTTTTATAGCAATGTTTATTTAAATTTCAGACGATTTCAATCAGAAATTCACAACGTTTTCCTAATGTGAAAGAAATTTTTTGTAATTAAACAAAAAAATATATAAATGAATAATACAAGATAAGGATGACAGCATGGGGATCTTGAAAACGGTAAGAGCTACGACGGCGGTTAAATTAGAGAAAAGTTTTATAATTAAGGCATATTCACATGTAGTTTGCAAAAGTTCATTATTGTTTATCGTTTCCGAGATTTAAAACAAAATAATTCCTTCATTTATTTTAAAAGATTTTTAAAAACCAATTGTCACTTTTTGAATCCTATTTTTTTTTCAAATTTTCTATTCGACGTTTCGTCTCCGAGAAACCATCATCAACTTTATTTTTTTTATATCGTCACAACCAACGAAACACCCTGCATTCGATAGTATTTTTTATTACAAATTTAACCATGTGGTTTTGAAAATTCGGATTTTCATTTTTACATTTTTCATATATCAGTTAATATTAGAAGGTTTTGACAAAATAACACTTGTTTAACATTTTGTTGAAAACTGTTTTACTGCGTTGAGATCGTTGTTGTCATTTGAATTGTACGTATTTTAAGTTGTTTTTATTACCATTACTTCGTGGGTTGTTTTTGTGGTTTTGTTTAGTTAATTTATAATTATAATTAATCAATAAGTGTATCTATAGAAACACGAAATTATAAAAACGAAGAAAAGTTCGATATGTTGACATGCTACATCTTGTCCCACAGAAATTGTGTAGTTACTGGGCTGATGTATTTGGATAAATATCCTGAACGAAGGCAACCTGGTAAATCCATTTATAGACGCTTGGAATCTAATTTAAAACAACTTGGTTCATTTACAAAACCTGTTCTATCCAGTCAAAAACAAAAAAACTAATACCGTTTTACAAGCCGTTGTTGAAAACCCTGAAATAGCGACAAGACAAATTGAACATCGTACTGGTTTCATCCACAGTACAATTCATTTTAAATAAGAATAAGTTTCATCCATATAAATTTCGAGATTGTCAGGCTCTTAGACCAGCTGATCAGGAGCGACGAGCAGGTTTTTGCGAATGGTATACTAGAAAATGTGACGAAGATCTAAATTTTCCTATTAAAATGATTTGGTCTGATGAAAGCATGATAACCAACAATGGAATTTTCAACTGACGTAACAAACATTATTGGGCAAAACAAAATCCTTATCTAAAAAAAGAATCAAGACAGCAACGTAGATTTGGATTTAATATGAGGATGGGCATTTTGGGACGAACAATAATAGGACCTTTTAATTACCGCAACAATTTAAATGCCGAACGATCTGAACTTGCTAAAGACTGATTTGGAAAATGCCGTGTGAACAACTGTTGGTTTCAACAAGACGGTGTCCCTGCACGTAATTCAAGAAATGTACAGGACTATCTGTCATTGCGGGTTACAGGAAAATGGATTAAAAATCTACTCAAAAATTAAGGCAGATACAATATAAAGTGTGATTTTTAACATATTCATTTGATTGTTCTTCGTTAGTGTCCATTTGTTCCTAGATTTTTACTTTAGTACTAAAAAATTCAATCAGTTATGAACAATATACTCGCAATTCCTCGTTACTCAATTCTTCGTAAGTATCGCCATCAACTTTGTTCCTAAATATGTACTTTAGTAATTCAGAATTTGCGTAGATATGAATTTAAAAATGGGGGAGGATATCACGAACACTATATAAAGTATACATGACATTGTTTCTCGTTAGTACCCTCTTGTTCCCAACTATCCCCATTATTACTTCAGAATTAGCTCATAAATGAGCAATCTAGTATGGGGAGAGCGGCAACAGGAAAGATACCATCCCCACAACTATTTGTTTAAATGTAAAATATGAATGTGATTATTTCTCGCTAGTACCCAATTGTTCCTGAATTCCAATTCCAAAGGATTATGAAAGTAAATTTTTTGGAACAACTGGGAACAATCCTATGTGTATATTGATTTTTAAAAAGGTTGGCGGGGTGCTATCGCGTCCGTGACCTCCCTACTTTGCCGCAATTCTGGAGTACTAAAGTAGAAATTTAGGACCAAACGGGCACACAAGGATTACAACTTCAGTAACGTAAGAAACGTTCAAAAAAATGTGTAAACTGACTTAAAGTTACTTTTCGTGCAATTAAAATTAATCTAAAATATTTAAATTTGGGAAGCAAAAAATTATGATTTAATCAAAACATTTTTTTAATTTTTATGTAATAATTACTGTTAGAACAGCTCAACGTGTACGTTTAAAAAATATCTGAATATATTTTTTTCAGTGTAATGCATCTCTCACGACAACTTTAAACAAGGTAGAAACTGTCATTACGCGAGATCATAATCATTCTGCGGGCGTAGAATCCTTAAAAGTGGCGAAGGCAATAAGCGGCATGAAAATCAGGGCAACTAAGTAAATCCGATCTGGTGTTCGGGGAAGCTGTGCTACCGTTAGAAAACACAACTACTGCGCGGCTGCCTTTAGAAGACTAGGTTAAGAGAACTCTCAGAAAACAAAAATCCTAGCATTTACCCAGAGCTACAGAAACACTGCAGGATGTTCTCATAGAAGGTATGTATAAAGAAATACATTAGCAATTATTAATGCCCCTTTTGATTTAAAATAACAAACTCTAACATTTTCACGAAATCCATATACCTACTAATATTTTCATTTTTTAATGTTTTAAGAGACTGGACTACCAGTGGAGGTATCGCGAAGTTTCTCAACGATAATTGGCCAACTGCAACAGAACGTGTCATTTACTTGCCAACGCTCAAGCATGGTATTTTAATGGAAACTTTTTTTAGCATCGTCACTATTTGCCCAGTTGTTGGTCTTTAAGAGTTTGCTCTAACAGTTTGCGGAGTACAGCGGCCTTGTTTATTATTGCAAAACAAAAGTCAGCAAACTTATGAAAATATGCTCAGGACAATACTCCAGAAATGCGACGATCCCCGAGTGGTACATCTAAATTTTGAAAGATCGGCCATACAAGCCGTGAAAGTTGTGATACGGGAGGATATATCAATCCGGGGATGCTTCTACCACCTTATGCAGAGTACTTTCCGTAAAATCCAATAGTTAGGGCTTGTACATCTTTACAAAGAAAATGGAGCATTGAACCATTTCTGTGAAATGATGGATGGACTGGCGTTGCTTCCACCAGGGGTGTTCGGAGAGGAACGGCACATTTAAGAGAGGTGGTACCCGAAGAAGTGGAAGACCTACGAAATTATTTCGACTCCACTTATGTGTCAGGCTGTTTTAGAAGGGTTCGAAATAATGATGCTCTAAGAATGATGAACACTCCAGCAATGTTTCCGATTGACTTATTTACTAAGCCACTCTTTAAGGTCAAGATCGCACCAACAATCGGACAGCAGGATGGAACAATAGGTTTTCCAATTAGGTTGGTGAAAATCATCCCACAGTTTGGAAATTAATATCAAAAATGAGACAAGAGGTCGCTGCAGACTCAACAAAAATTCAACAGAATAACTTAGATGTTGTGGCGAAGAAAAAAAAACGAACTGTGTATGAAGATGTGCAGATTGGTTATTTTGGTATTTAGTAGTGGATCAAATCAGTTTTCTCTGCTTGAAGTGTGTACATCTTAAGGTGCGTCCAGACGAAACGAACATTTAGGTATGTTAAATATTTAGATCGGCTTCTTTCCGCCGGCTTTTTTTCCTGGATTCAAATTATAAATATCATTATTTCGCCCAAGTTTTAATAACACATATTAAGCCGAGTTTTCGTGGGTAAATCCTTTACCATTACTTTAAACACGTTTGATCAGAAGTATTAAGAATGCTTGTTTGTACTTTGAACCCGTTTGACAGGTTGACACCTTACTGTTGGTCGATTGTATACACGCTTCGCCAGAATAACTACAAAATGTTTGAAGGATTGATAAAATTCACGTAAATAAGCATTGTTGGTATGAAGTCCGTAAATGTATCCGCTTGGAGCTATGATAAAAAATATTTTCTTGATATCTCCTTATCGGCATTTTAATGAAATTTGGTAAAGCGTAAATACTAATAAAGCCCTTTCTACCCCTCATGAGGTATGAGCGGTGAACTACCCTTAACAAATTTAAGTCCTAACTTTTTGGGGGTAGGTAATTTAACAATTTGATGTGCTCGCGGGACAGGTCAATGAATTTCTGTACATAGGAGAGTGCAGTAGACCACTCAAAGTGAGAACTAAGGAACATAAGAACAACATCCCCAAAGGCGAAACAGAAAGATCAAGAATAGCCGAACATTTCTGGAACGAAGTCCACCGCATCCATTGGGAAAACATACAGATAGTGGCAAAGGACGATGATACAACTCGCTGGAAACTCAAAGAAGCCAATCGCACTAGCAGAAAATCTAATAAGCCAAGTTAGTGTAGAAATGAAACCCATTTGGATCTCAAAAATGCGCAATACACCTGCGCAACATCCGCAATAAACCACTGTGAAACCACGAAAATGTGAGAAATCTCTCGGATTTAGATAGACGACGAAAAAATAACATGACAAGTTCCTATACATTCTTTTCCTCCAGACCCTCCCTACGGAGATGTGAGCCCCTAAAGGACGCCGCTGGAAATAAGTTTTTCTTGAATAACTTTTAAAGTGCTTGACATAATTTAATAAAAATTCAGTATGATAGCCACTAGTAAGGGCCTCTTAAAATAGTATCCTTGAAACATATTTAGCTTGTTTCGTTTACCAGGGATGGACTAAGTTGTACACCTTAACGCCTAAACCTTTAACACCCTGTATGATAAAGATCTAAAAAAAATATTTTTTGGTAGTTTGAACCTTTCTTTAAAAAAAGGTATACTTGTTTAATATCGATAAAATTAACCATTTTCCAGAAAAAGAATAATAAACGAATTTATGTTTCATTTTCATTTAATTAAAAACTTCATAAGTAGGTTAAACATGGGCTCCGTGAAGGCTGATACAGTCGCGAGCACGACGAATTGAGAACTGCTGTACCCGCCACAATAACTCCACATTGTTCCTTAGCACATCACAATGATTCTCTGTAGAAGCTCCTCCCTAGTATCAACCGGACTAGAATACACCAAGGTTTTGAGGTGTCCCCACAGGTAAAAATCCAATGGCGTCATGTCGGGAGATCTAGGAGGCCGGTTTGCATAGGCGTTATTTAAGTGTTCCCGCACAGCAACACTAAAATGAGGTGGTACCCCATCGTGCATAAAGTACATGTTTCGGCGGGTTTCAAGAGGTAAATGGTCTATTAAATCTTGAAAAGGCTTCTGGAGGAACTCCAAATAAAGTTGTCCATTCAATCGCGCCGGCAATACAAATGGTCCAATAAAAAAATTGCCAATGACTCTTGCCCAGATATTAATTGATTGAGACTGATGTTGATGATAAGAAACAATAGTTGCATAAGGATTTTTATCAGCCCATATGTGTGAGTTGTGCAAATTCTTGATACAATTTTTGGTAAAAGCTGCTTCATCTGTAAAAAGAATAGTGCTAATGAAGTTTTCATTATTTCGTTGCTGATCCAATAGCCAGTTTGCGAACTGCATTCTACGAGGAAAATCTTCAAGAATCAATTCAGGCACTTTTTGCAAATGATATGGGTATAACAGCTGTTTTTGAAGAACTTCATGAATTATTGCTTCCGGCTTATTAAATTGTGCGGCTAATTTGCGAGTGCTCGTTGAAGGAGTGCCATCTACAGCATTCAAAATATTTTCCTCTAATTCCACCGTACGCACTGTTCTTGTCAGACCAGCATCAGTACTTTTTTTCTTAAACATTCCTAAAGTTATAAAGAAAGTCAATATTATTAACAGAAATCACTCACCATGCTCTCTTAGACGTTGATCAACTCGTTGAAATGTCTTCTGATTTGGAATAGTACGATTAGGAAATCTCTCGTGATATAATCTTCTTGCTTCCAAAGCATTGCAAGAGGCAAGGCCATGCATGAGATGCATATCTGCATATTCAATAAAAGTGAATTCCATATTTCGAATAAGTTTACAATTCAAATCGCCACGAAATCCAAAAATCAGTAAATTTAAAGTAAATTAATGTCGATCAATGTATCAGCGATGTGACAAATGTCATGTTCTAGAATGCAGGTTATTTATTTATTTCATAGGAATGTTTGACATATGTTTTTTTGAGTGAAGCTAAATAAAATGAACAAGAAATAAAATTATACCTCGTGGGTCAATAAACTCACTTAAGTTTGCAACATTTTTTAAATAATTAATATGTTCAATTTGGTTTTCTTAATTTATTATTAAATGAGTGTTTCCCGTAAAAATTCGAAAAAATACTGGCTTAATTTTTTTTAATAATTTATTAATTATGAAACATTCATTCGTTTATATTTTTTTTTCTCGAAAATAGTTCATTTTATCGATATTAAACAAATATACCTTTTTTTAGGTAAACATTCAAGCTACCCAAAAATATTTTTTTTAGATCTTTATCATACAGGGTGTCAAAAATTTAGGCGTTAAGGAGTACAACTTAGACCATCCCTGGTAAACTAAACAAGCTAAATATGTTTCAAGGATACTATTTTAAGAGGCCCTTACTAGTGGCCATCATACTGAAGTTTTATTAAATTATGTAGTACTTTAAAAGTTATTCAAGAAAAACTTATTTCCAGCGGCATTCTTTAGGGGCTCACATCCCCGTAGGGAGGGTCTGGAGGAAAAAAAAATATAGGAACTTATGTTATTTTTTCGTCTTCTATCTGAATCCGAGAGATTTCCCACATTTTTCCGGACACCTTGTATATATATATATATATATATATATATATATATATATATATAGTTTGGATTACTCAGTGAACAGTCATGCAAGTGATACATATTCACCAAAAACTAAAATAAAACCAACGTCTTCATTGGCGACTGGGGTTTAGTAAATGATGGTTTAAATGTGACTCCAAGTGCAAAAATCAAGTGGAGTCATATTCTGGCGAGCAGGCAGGTCAGGAAGAAGGACTTATCAATCATAATAACTAAACAATATCAGTTTCAGTCCAAATGTTAACGAAAAGCTCCCAATACGGCGACTTCTTTCAACGCCGTTGTAGCCATGTCGTGACAAACAAGCTTCGTCGGTCCGTAATATCTGATTGAGAAAACTTGGATCTTCGACAATCGTTTGTAAATACCAATTGGTAAATTGCATTCTCTTGGAAAATTTTCAAGAATTAACGATTCAGAATGGATACAATTCATACTCCTTGAACACTATGTTTAGAATAAATAGTAGTTTGATGCATAAGTACTTGCACGAGGATTATATTTAACTTGCAGCATTACTTTCTCTCTTGCTTAAGAATTGCTAAATGTTCATTATCTCGTAGACTTGGATGCAGTCTTAAAAATTTTCTGTGGTATGGAACATAGCGTTTAGTACGCCGTTTTGCATAAATTTACCATACACAGTTGGCGTTAATATCAGTTATGCATGTCAGTTAATCCAATATTTGAAAATCGGTGCATTGTATTAACAACAAAAATAATTGCAGTTCCAGTTGTCAAAAAGCATAACAATGCTGCATCAAACTGTATTTCTCTTAATTTTATAGTAAACTTAGTTATTATGAATATTTGTACAGGTTTTTCGTCAATTTAGTTAAATACCCTTGGTAATAGTTTTTTCCTGCATTTTGTGCACACAATAAGCATTGTATGTATTCTATTATTAATTATAAATTTTATTACTTAATTGGTAAACAGTGAGTTTTCCCCCAAAAAGGAGCAAATCGATTGACTTTTAGTTGAGCTGATCGGCCTATTTTCACAGTTTTTGCTTTTATAGCGTGACGTTTCTGAAGCGGACTCTGCGTCATCAGGCTTAGTGCTGAGGAGGACTGGTTTCGCACTTGAGTCGAATTCATGTATTATGATTTTTCCCCAAGCACTCGACTACTCTTTGATTCGAACTTGGTACCTTTCACTTGTAAGTCTGCACCTCTACCGCTGAGCCACTGAGTAATCCAAGAAGTATTTTGTCAGGCGCTGTCGAAATATGAAAAGAGCTTGATAGTATTCTCAAAGACACCTCAATAATATACAATTAAAGGCATTTAGACATAGATAACATCCTTCCATTTCATTGTATATATCGGGTGTCCCAAACGAGGTGAAGTAGTAATGCTATCTTTGTTATCATAAATAGAGAATCGGTTAATGGGCTATGTTTTGCAGTGTATAATAAATGTTCAAAATATTGGTCAAACAAACATCACGATATTTAACACTTCTAGTTACTGTATCCTATGTATTGGGATTAATTAAGATCTTTTGATCATGTCTAAATATTGATCCTATCAGCTGATTTTTAAGTATGTCACAAAAAAAATCATAAAGCGAACTTAGTTTAGCCGTAAACAACGTAGGTTTTCTTGTGTCCAGTGGTGTTCGTTATGTCGATTAAATACACCGAAGTTATTAAAACATCACTCTTCAGTCCACAACACAAAATTTTTATAATCCGAATTTTCTTAAACCTTGTTGAAAACCCTCTGTTTAATTTTCGATGTTATTCTTGTTAACATTAAAATCTATTTGAATTTCTTGAATCGGCATTTTTGGATTAAGTGCAATGCAAACTAAAGGTGATTCATTATTTCAACAGGTAAATATCGCTTCTGTATAGGATTTTCTATAGGAATTTTTTTAACTTCCGTACTGCCGTATATTTAAACCTAATATACCGAACTCTTTAGGTTGATTTCTTGCCGGAAGATCAGCAAAATATGTATCACCTGCATGACTGGATTTGAAATAAGTACAAAGCATATCATATTGTTTGCTTAGTGAGTGATGTGCCCATGAAAGAAAGCTATTTGACTGTAAGAAATTTGGTAATTATTTATTTTTACATTAAATGTCAAAAATGTGTTACTTAGTGTACAAGTTAAACACTGCAAGTTTTTGTGACGTAAAATATAAAATCACGTTCATCGATACTTGAGCAACTTATAACAAATATTGTTTTGCGAATGATTTTTTACTCAATGTTTGTATACATCGCTACAAATGCAAAAGAGTAATGTACAAAAAAACACAAAATGCTTCCATTTAAAATTAGAAAGTTGGTATCAGTATTTCTAAAACCGCAACCTTAAATTTTATTTTACCACAATTTTCAAAAATGCGTTATAGAGTTAATAAGCTTCCATATAAAACTTTTTAAGTAAAACTTATTATAATAAGGTAAATATTTCCATTTTTCGAAACTGCCACATTTTGTTTTTTCCTGAATATCTCCCGAAGTGTTTCGAATTTTGAACGTTCTGTCGGAAGCTGCGTGGGCATTAAAAACTGCAAAACATTGGCCATTTAACCGATTATTTATTTATAATGACAAAAATAGCCGTACTATCTCTCTTCGTTTAGGACACCCGGTATATTACGTCCGAGAAAAAGAAAATTCCCTCTGACCAATGAAGAAAAATACACAGCACTAGAAAAACTTCAAGGATGAAAACAAAGCAGTGAATGACTACTACCACTAATTGTGAAGTTAGAGGCTAGGCCACCCCCTTTTTGAAAGGTAATGTTTTCACACCCTTTTTGTGTTTCATACCTCAGAAAAAATCAGATGAAATAAACAAAATATGTAACACACTAGAAAACTTTTTGAAGCTGTGGCTTCATCTGTCTCAGTAGAAAGAGTATTCCCATCAATTAGATTAGTCCACTTCAAACTAAAGAAAAGTTAGGGGTAGAAAAGGTCAGATAACTAGTGTTGATTCTTAAATATTATAAGGGCTGTTTTAATCAACAGTAAAAACACAAGAGCTTTTATTTTATTGGATAATTTTGCCAATCAGTAATATTACGAGAAAAACTGAAATGGCAAGATGTCAATTTTTCGAACTGTCAAAATAACAAAAATGCCATCGTTAAATGACACATCTTATATTGGAGCTAATTTATCAATAATAACAAGTATTTAAAACACAATAAGCAATAGGTGGAGACCTGCTATGAATATTGCTCACTAAGTAAACATTTTCCCAGAATAATTAAAGCAAACACTGTATCCATTACACTTTTTGTTATTAATACAAATTTTTAGGTACTTCACCTTCCTCCATGCCATTCCCTTGCGGGGTAGACAAAACAATCGCTGCCTCTTATTTATTTTTCATTCACAATCTTTCTCCATGCTTTCCTATCTCCGCATACCTCCCTAGCTTCCGCAAGATTCAAACATTGTCTCTGACATGCCCTTTTATTTTTTAAACTCCTTATCTTTATTTCCTTTATCATACATTATACTCCATTCAGCCAAGTTTTACGCGGCCTACAAGGCACGGCCTTACCTCTAACCTCACCCATATATATTTGCTTCCTTAATCTTGCGTTGTTCCTTCTCTCAATATGGCCAAACCAACGTAATGTACTACTTGTATATCTATCCATCATCGTCTTTTCCTCGCCACACTCCGTCATTATCTTGTCCATTCTCGTTTTACCACATGCGCTTCTCAGGAATCTCATACCCACGGTATTTATTTTTCTTTCGTGCATTATCGTCCACATACTTCCAGTCACTTTCCATCCAGCATTGGCCCTTCATCCAATCTCGTCCTCCATTGTACCATCTGCAGTAAATATTCTACCCAGATATACCAGCTCGCCCACTTGCTCCACAATTTCATCTTCCAGAGTAAATACTCTACTCTCCTTTCCACCTTCCCAATTGAACACCACAATTTTAGTTTTGTTCACGTTTTCCTTTAGGTCCCTGCTCTCACAGACTGTATCAAACTTCCTCAGAACAACTTGTAGCTCATCCGCACTGTTACTTAATAAGACTGTGTCATCTGCATACACCAGAAGTCGTACATTTACGTCACGAACCATAACACCATTTGTATCGGTAGATGCTTGTCTAACACATTTATCCATGTATACATTGAACAACCACGGTGACATCACACAGCCTTGTCGCACTTCTTGCTCAATATCGAAGTATTCAGTCACACCTCCTCCCACCCTAACACATGTCCGGCTACCGTTGTATACTACCCTTATTCCGTTCATTAGACCTTTATTTACGCCATATTAATTTAATATTCCCCATTTACTGTCTGCAAGCAGATCAGTGAACATTGCGTTTTAACATTGTAATCGTACTTTGTTATAAGTTTTTACGTGCGCTACGTTCTGTTACCTGCGTCGTTTTCACGTTGCCAGGTAGAGAGCCACCGTTCCGGCAGAGGCACCCGTGCGCTCTTCGTAGTCGTTAGGACGAGAACGAGTCTCTCCCGCTACCCGATGACCTCGTGCTGACCGATGGGCAGGTCCCGTTTGTGCCCTTGCCCTGCTACGACTAAGACATCTATAAGAAGAGCAAGAAGAAAAAGAAGCCCAAGAAAATGGAAGAAGAGATTGCTGCTTCACCGCTTTCAGCAGCATCAATGACCGGTTATGCAGAAGAAGAATCGCCACTAACCGACGGGTTCCGTCTGCAGAAGAAGAGAGGGTGCCGCCAGTAATCCTTCGCGAGAGGGAGAACTGGATTGCCTTCTCCCGTGAATTAGACCACCAAGGGACCGTCTTCACACGCGTGAAGGCAAAAGCCGAGGGATACCGGATGAAGTCCGCCACTGTCAAGGACCGTGATAGGCTAATGCGTTACCATACCTATCAGGCAAAGTGGTTTTACGAGGAATACCTGTAGAAATCTTCGAGGCTGACGTTACCTCTGAGCTAAAAAATCACGACATTAACATCAGCTCTTGTTTCAAAATGAAGAAACAAGGCAGACCGATCCCGCTTCTGCTGGTCCAGGTACCAATTGAAGAGGGCCGTAAGAAGATCCGGCTGGTGGTACGCTCGCCTACGTTCACTGAAGACTAGGCGGAGACCAGGCATCATGTCACCGGTACCAGGATTCCGTCACACGTACCGCACGTGTTCAACTGCAGACACACAGTCCAGGAGTGCCCATAACCTTCGACAGAGTAAGGAGAACTGGTGCTATCATCCGGCAATTAGCACCAGGACCAGTCTCGCAGCGTAAGAAGACAAAAGCTCCAGATACGTCTGAGCGGAAGAAGCCGCCACCTTCAACAACGAAGGAACATCGTACCACACCTTCTAGCGAATGGCTTATTACGAGAACGACGGCGTAGCAAATGGCTGAAGTAGCTGACGTTAACCCAGACTAAAAACCCGCTTAGATTCATTCTAGCTCTGTCATCCAACTGAAGCAGGCTTAGATCCGACACTGCGACTGACCTGTGCCAGGTAATCCACATCGGTCAGGAGGTGTCACTTATAAAATCCGGACTAGCGTGAGTAGTGGATACCGGGATAAGTATAGCTAACTGTATCAATATATTAAACTTTACATACTAACACAATCTACCATTCGCTACTCAAACTCACTTCAACACATCACTTATACAACTCATAAAATTCAATCATCAAACACAATATCAAGAATACTAATAACTTTTTCTATTCACCACAGGTAACACCCACAAGAAGCTACACCGACGTCCGGGATTACAAACCATTTTGGTGCTCTGAGTGAGCAGCGCACTTGCTTCCAAGGAAACACCGCCCACCCACCTACGAGTCCATTAGAATGAAATACTACTAACTGAAGTAACGTAAACCCAAATTAAACATGTTTTTTTTTTCTTTTTTTTGCCTAGATAATAAGATAACATGTTATAGAATGTAATTATATCAAAAAACTATGTAATCAACCGACTGAAGAGGCTACCTCGTCTGAGCAGCCGACTGAAATTGTAAAAATTCCTATTATCAATAATTGTACCAAAAATTTAACTAAACTTGTATTGAATTTGAATTTGAATTAATATTCCCCACAGCTTCTCCCTATTCACTCTGTCGTATGCTTTCTCCAGATCTACAAACGCAGTGCAGCTTCCTTTTTACACTTAAACACTTTTCGATCACCTGCGGAAGAGCAACCATCTGATCGACACATCCTCTCCCTGGCATGAAGCCACTCTGCACATCCCGAATCTTAGTTTGTGTAGTTTCTCGTACTTTATCAATTAGTATTTTTCCAAATACTTTACCAGGCACGCGAAGCAAACTTATTCCTCTGTAGTTCTTGCAATCACTTTTGTTCCCCTTAACCTTATACAGTCGTACAATATCGCGCTCTTCCAATCCTCGGCACTTTTCCACACATAAGGCATACATTGAATATTTGTATTTTTGACCTATTTCCAAAAGTTTTTTGTTTCCCTCAAAACCATTTTGCATTTTCTCTTCTTCCACAGCCACCATTTCCTCTTTACTTACTCTCACTGCCTCCTTCGCTTCTTTGTTTTTCAAGCTTATCCATGCAGTTTCAAGGTCACCGTCTTTTATTTGTTCATTTCACACTGTTTCATTTATATTCAACTCTTACTCACAGCATCTGCGTATTTCATTCTCACACGATTATCCACTAGTTTGTCTACCCTAATTCTGGACATTTGCACTACGTTTACTTTTCTTCTCCAGACCCACATTTTTATGTCTAAACCACGTATTAGATACCAACAGACTTCTCTCCACACAGATGTTCACCAGACGTTGACCATTCTCATTGACTCTGGCATCCGAACTTTCCTAGAACGCGTTCAGTATGTTCTGTCTGTATACACGTCCAGCATGCAATAAGAATAACATATACGTGTGCTTATAGCACATTTTTGACATCTTTGCTTAGCATTTATAATATCTGCTAAGGAAAATTGACATCGTCAAAATAACAGTAACAAATTATGTTAGATAGACGTTTAACCAGTCATGTCAGTAAAGCACTGGTAAGCATTTGGATAGCAACTTGAGTAAATTACTTGAAAAGAGCGTTGTGCTACTTCGTAAATCGATTTTTAAAATTAAATAACTTATAAAGCATATTTAGTTTCGTATGAACAACTATTAGAAAGAAAATTTGTCTAAAGTTGAATTATCTTTAAAATGTGTCTATACATTTTGCTATAAACTTGTTCGGGATTGCCGTTGGTTTTTCATGTCGTGATTTCAAGATAGATGTATTTAATACCACAATCTTTATTTTATCACGTGATAATACAAAAAAAGGGTTGCCAAAATAAATCATAAGCCGAGGAGTTTCAAAACAAATAAAGCATTTGGATATATACAGAAGAGGATGTCTTAAAAAACAGATACATTAGAAACCGAAGTGAAACAAGCCCTGTAAGAAATTAAAAAAAAACTTACGGGAGTAGATAAGGTATGTGTGAACTTAAGAATTGCTATATAAATAAGCAGAAATCATCAAAACTAATTTTAAAAGGTGTAGTTCAGATTAAGACGCAAAATATAAGCGTAAGAATGATAAGACAAAAAGGATAAACACTGATCCAGTAGAGCTACAGAGGCCAGAAATGTTGCTTAAAATAACTGTGAATGAAAAACACATGACGGAAGTTGTAAGGTCATGGAAAACCATCATCAGTTCTATGTTGATCAATATTTGTCTTGTAAGATCCAATACCGTTCTTCCAATTTGATCAAATCAAAAAAAAAAAAGAAACCTGAAAGCCGTTGCATAACACTTCGACATTTACTATCACGTTTACTGGCTACATAAACATTTGCTGCGGCGTTATTTAATTTTTTTATTAAAGTTCGTGTTATAATTCTTTAGTACACAGCTCAAATCACGCAAAACGTAACCTCGGTTAACAAACAGAACAAACGTTTAATTGTTTAACCCTTTACTGCATTTGGATGCACAGTGCAACATCAAATAATTTCCGCATTTAAAATTCTATTGAGTGTTCTAAATAACGATAGGTGCGTAACTCCAACGTATCTTTCATATTATTTCAATTGGCGGGAGCAATAGACATTATATTTTAGGCGCCATTCAGTCTCAATCATCGCCAAAAGCGGTTGTACCTTAATACATGTGTCTCGTCATTTGCGTTGCAGCAAAACTATTGGATGTTGTAATATTGTGAGTGGAAAATATTATTATCAGGTAACTAATATATTTAATTTGTTTTATTTCAGCTTATTTCTCATTACCGATTTGTTATGCACCATTTTACATCTTAGTTCGCATATGGACCACCAAACATCATCGTATAGGTGAAGAATTATTTTTTTTAGGGTCAAACATACAATGCCTTCGTGGAAAAAATCTGGGAAATACAGGCCCCTTACACAGAAAGACTTAAAGAACGCAATTTCACATTTATCTGAAGGTGACGATGACCTTCAAGCACTTTCAGATGAAGAGGACGATCTTCTTAGAAATACAAATTTTTCTCTCGAAAGTGAAAATATTTCTGATGATAATGGGAATGTATTACTCAACACATCTGATGAACTATTTGATATTGAAAATATTCTAATTTTCTTCTCAGACGAAGAAATCGAAAATGTGACTCAAAGAGATGCAGATAGTTTACCATCTACATCAAGGTATCAAGAGTGTGGTTTTCAAATTCAGGAAGAATTCTAAGTTTTGATGGATACTACCAATTTACCATCTACTTCAATCCAAGAAAATATATTCTTGAAACTCAGAAAGAAAATCTAACAACAAAAAGTGTTAAAGAACATGAATCTAATCAATATGTAGGCTTAAAAGAAACAGTGGATGCTAAAATAAATCCCCGATCTTCTCAACAAAAACCGAAAAGACTACGGAAAGGAAAAAACCAAATCAAGGACACAAATTTATTAGATTTAAGACAAAAACGATCTTCAAATACTAAAAGGTAAATATGCAAATGTAAAGTGGAGAAAAGGCAATCTACGAATACCGGATGGTGCTATAGAATTTCGAGGTGATGTAGGACTCCCAGTTGCCTTCTTGCGAATAAATTGCGTCCAGTTGTCAACTATTTACTGGAGCGATTTCAAACTGTGCCATATGAACATGACAGTTGATGAACAAATCTGTTCGACTAAAGTAAGAAGTTATTTGAAGCAACACTCCATAAATGGGGTTATAAGTTTTTTGTATTGTCGGGAGTTACAGGATATACGTATAATTTTGAAGTTTACACTGGTCAAGAGAATATAGATGAGAATAGATCAGGTGCACAAAAATCTTGGAGCTAGCTCTAAGGTTGTCAGAAGGTTACTTCAAAAACTACCTGAAAATGTTAACCATCGAGTCTAATTTGACAATTATTACACTATACTTCCTCTTATGGTATATCTCGGCCAAAAGGTATTTAAGCCTTAGGCGCAGTTCCCAGAAACCGACCATCAAATTGTAAATTACCAGACATTGAAAAATCACCAAGAGGAAGTATGTAGGAGTACATAACTACAGTTGATAATATTGATACAACCTCTGTTGTCTGGAAAGACAATAAAATCGTAACCCTCCTGTCAAATTATTGTGGGGTCTTACCAGTACAATTATAGGTCCAACGATATGATAAAACGCAAGGGAAAAAAGATCCCAGTAGACTGTGCAAACCTGGCAAAAGAATACAATCGGCATATGGGGTTGACTTAACAGATCGTTTGATCGGAAGACATAAAATTACGATAAAATCAAAGAAGTGATATCTTGGAATGTTTTACCAGCTGTGTTATTAGTAAATGCTTGGCTACTGTACAAGTTACTAACATTATCAAATTCTCGTGACGAGTTGCCATGGATCTACGATTGACAGGCCCAGGAGTTACCAGAAAGCGAGGACGGAAATCAAATATTGAACAAGAATTAGAAAATAGAAAAAGACGCCATCCGGCTTCATATATTCCTCCACACGGAGTACGTCAAGACCAGTTGGCACAATGGCTAATTTGGCATAGCAAACGTCTGCGATGAAAACTGCCAAAATGTAAATGCTATACTCATGTTATGTGCGAGAAATATAATGCATCTGTATGTTCTAATGTAGGAAAACTTGTTTTAAGGAATTTCACCAATAAATGAAACAAAACTATTATACGTTATTTATGTTCTACTCCGCAGATAATAGATTTTTTCAGGAAAATAAAACTAATTGCGCCGTAAAAGGTTAATTACAAAAGTACATTACTCAAAATTGAGAATGGCCGTACTATGTCAATTAAGAAACTACACTGAAGAATATAATTTAAAATGAAGAAACAGAGAAATTCATCATTTGAAAACGTCTCATATTTACGTAAACAATAATTAAAAGAACGAGAGGAAGAAATTAAAATTCTCATTTATTTTAAAGTTAATTATATTAAAAAATGCGAAAAGGCTGAGAGTCTCGAGAACTTCCGGCCATTGAGGGAGGTTCCTTCCGCCGACTCTGATATCCGGTTGCAACATCCTTAGACGACATCCGCCCGCCTTTTATAGGAATACACATTTGCCTTACAGGTTTCATTTTTTTAATGTTAATGCGTGTCAAACCGAAGCGTTAAATTAGAAAAAAAAAAGCTACTTGAAGAGTTTTGAAATTTTGTTAGGTATCTTTAGAATTAAATTTAAAAATAAAAACAACTTTTTGCAATATTACTTTTTTGTAATTGTTAAAGAATGTTATGTACTAGTTATTGGTTTCAGGTTGGCTAGTGAATTTAGTGGAATTAATGCTAGAAATTGGGAAGAAAAATATATTTTTAGTTTGTTTTGGACGTATGAGTGTGACGTTAGCTAGACGTATTTGAAATATATCCGGTAAACGGATATTTATAAATACTACAAATTTAGAACTCTTGCCTTGCATTTAGAATAATACTTGCCATTTCTACAAATTTCTTTAATAAGAAATATACGCATGGAAATAAATGTTTGTTTACGGCCAAAAATAATTCGGTCATTGTTTTTTTAACTATTCGTCCAATACATTTTTAAGTGTCCTTACGCTAAATAAATTTCAACTTATGTTCTCGTTCACCTACATACCAATTCCGTCATATTCTTTGTATGAAACTTTAGTAAAATTTCCAGTGCCCGCATGTTTATAATAATAAATACGTAATCCACTTTGGCTTAGTTCCCAAAATGATTGTAAAAGTCTAATTTTATGTTTTATATCGTTTTCCAGATTTTTACTCAATAAACATTGAACGTTTATAGATTCGTTCTGAAATACAGAAAAGGATAAAAAAGCATATTTTTATCATCTTTTCACAGTAACATTTTTTTTCTTTAGGAAAAAATCGTCAACTAAATTGTGTAAACAGACATACGGTATAAAATTAAGTTTACTTTTTTATTACACCTTCCACACAAAAAAAAATAAAATGATATCAAAAGAAAATATAAAAACAAACTGTTCACATAAAATAAGTTATAATAAATTTCTGAGAATAATATCTAAAATAAATCTAGAAAACAGCCAATGCCTCAGTATAATTATCTGTGATATAGGTGTTTTGAACTGCTCCTCAAGGAATTGTGCTGCAAGGTTGAAACTTTTACGGTAGATAGTGATGATCCGATACAAGTAAATCCAAGTAAGTAAGTACTTGATACTTTGTTTCGATACCGAGTACTTCTTTCGATACTTACTCGGTATCGGAAGAAAAGTCCTTGGTATCGAATCGAAAGTAAAGAACCGTATACGCGGTGTTAAATTCTCATTTCCGAAGCTAAAAGCATCATACCTTCCCTGCTGCGTCACTCCGCCACGCCTGCCAATTAATTTCCTGCTGATGGGTATTATGTTGGTAGTATTGAAAAGCAAACCTAATCAATCTCAGGTTAGGCAACTGCCACAGATCGAGGGGCTGTATTTTATGTTATTCAAGTATACAAAAGTCTGTTTCGTTTTGATAACGTCTACGACCTTATTTTTGTTCTGAAACGCATTTGGGCGCGTATCTTGCTATCTATGGTTGGCCTCTATAGTCACCCCCATGTCGTCCCAGTACACCCACCACTCTTCGTTCGCAATCGTCCATGGTCCATGGCTTCCGCCATAGTGGGTTTTAATAATAATAACCTTTATTGCCCAACAGCAAAAGCCAATTACAGAGCAAACTATATAATATTGCACACATACAAAGATTTATATAAATATATAATCAACCCATCAACGTGAGTAGTAACTAATTATGTGTACTACCAATGATAATAATAATATATAATAACAATAATAAATAATATATATATATATATATATATATATATATATAACAATAATGATAACGATAATGCTCACAGTGTTAAATGACTGTAAACACTAAAAAAAAAATGATCTACAAGAAGGACACATAGTTGACAATAGGACAGTCCCTTGAACAGCTTTAAGCACTATTACTGTAGTTAACATAACAGTCAATTATAGAAGTTAATGAAGAGCAATATATGTCCCAATTAGAACATATCTCATTGTACAATTGACACATTTTAACCACTGGTGACTAAGTAAATTAGATTTGGCAAAAGGAACATGAAATGTACATCTTTGTCTTGTTTCTAACCTAGGAATATGAAAACAAATGTTAGCAAGGATAGAAGCACACTCAATATTATGTATAAAATATTTTGTATAAAAATGACAAAGTTATGATATTCCTTCTAGTCTCTAAAGACTGCATATCAAAGGTGTTAAGCAACATTGTATTTGAACAACCTTTCTCAGGATAAGCATTAAACATCTTAAAGCACAAATACTTCAGGAATTTGCGTTGAATATTCTCAATTAAACCTTTGTAGCGGCCATAACGAGGTGACCACACTAATGAACAATATTCAAGCCTAGACCTCACAAAGGCATAAAACAATATCTTAATTGTACGAGTATTCATAAATTATTTAGATTGATCTATTACGAACCCTAATAATTTGTTGGCTGATGAAACGATTTCCATCATGTGCTGATTAAAAGATAATTCGATATCAAAATGTACACCCAGGTCTTTCATACCTGCACAACGGTCGATTGTCATTGAATTAATTTCATATACAAAATGTATAGGATTGAGCTTTCTAGAAAACGATAAAACTCTACATTTACTAATATTAAGTTTAAGCCTATTATAACTGCACCAATTAAAAAGAGCTGAAAGATTACGCTGCAACGCAACGCAGTCCTTCAGATTAGTGACAGATGCAAAAATTTGACGTCATCGGCAAACATTAAAGTTTTACAATCAAGTTTTTCAGCAAGGTCATTTATAAATAATACGAAAAGCAAAGGACCTAAATGTGAACCTTGCGGTACGCCGGACTTTGCTACATATGGAGGTGATGCATAACCATTGTATACTACTATTTGATTCCGATTACCTAGGTAAGATTTAAAAAAGCCAACCAATAATCTACTGAAACCGTAACTTTCTAACTTAGCCAATAATAGATCGTGATCAATACAATCGAAAGCTTTAGATAAGTCAGTATAAATCACATCTACCTGCTTTTGAATGTCTAGATTTGCTGCGATAAATTGAGAGATAGAACAAAGGTTTGTGCAGGTGGGACATCTTCTAACAAAACCATGCTGATATGGTGATATGTATGGTTCTACAGATCTGTAAATGTGACTATACAGAACCAGTTCAAATAATTTAGAAAAATTGGAAAGAATTGCAACCGGTAGATAATTGCGTATATCAGCGGGATCATTAGATTTTAGTACGGGACAGATTTTCGTGATTTTCCAATTATCAGGAAACGTTGCCGTTTTTAAGCATAGATTAAAGATTGCTAATAGTGGTTGCATAAGTATGTCTGAGCAATCCTTGATAAGATAGCTCGGAACTTGATCGAAACCAGCTGTTGGTTTATTTTTTAGTTTAGAGATAGGGTTTTGTACGCGTGTGAAATTAGCACCCCCACAAAGAGTTCCAATAGTTCTGATTAGAGTTTTAATTTTTAAAGAGTTTAGAAGTACTTTATAAAAAATAAAAAGAGTTCCGCTCATTACCCGTTCCAAATTTTAATTTGAAAAATGGGGTCATAACTTCACATCGAAAATCGAGATCCAGTAGTTCTGATTAGCTAAATTACTATATTTTGCAAAGTTCTAGAGTTTCTGAAATGAACAAATTTTCTCGCTAATTTAAAAAAAAAATTATAATCAAAAATGAAAAAGTTACTGTCCTTTTACTTAAAAAAAGAAAATGTCAACAAAAATATTTTAAAGAGTTCTGCTAGTTCTCGCAGCAGATTTGGATAGTATTCGACAAGTTCTGAAAGAAATTCTAATGTATTGATTATATAATTTTTTTTAAACTGAATTTATCTGAAAAATCGGCTATTTTTTACTAATTGTTTAAAAAATTATCTAAATAATTTTATCATCGGAACTCTTTGGAAAAGCATTGTGTATGCTCAGAACTATACGAGAATTGTTTTCGAATAATCAGAACTCTTGAAAATCGACCAGCGCCTCATCTATATCGTAAATTTTCCAAGTATCGAAGAATAATATTTTGAAAGGTTCCAATAGTTCCCGCAGTAGATTTAGATAGTACTCAGAAAGTTATAAAAGAAATTCTAATGACTGAAAGAAATCCGATCAATAATTAATGTGTTACACAGTAAAATTTGGATTTAGCATCAAAGTTAAATCATTAAAAATAATTTTTTTTTCATACAAGTTTTGATCTGTTTCAGTGTAAATAATTTTTGAATTATGAAAATATATTTTATGAAAATACAAACTGGAAATTAAAAGAAATTATAGTAATCTTAATAGTATTTTTATTAGGATAATTTGCAACCTATTTTACAATAAGTTCATTACGAACATAGACAACACTGTAAAAGCAAAAACAAAATCTATGTCAAACAGACGTTTAAAACTTCATGTCAGAGGTTAATGGACATCTAGATGGTAACTTAAAAAATTAAAAGAAATGAAATCATTTTGCGAAAGCGGAAGTAGAAATTAGTTTCTCTGTTGTCAAAATCGCGACACTTTCTCCTTAGGGAGCAAATATGTCACATTATCTCCCTAAGAAGTTTATTTTATATGTTTTGATAGTTTCAAAGACAGAATACAGATAAAAACACAAGAGCTAAAGAACTAACTTATTTATTTGTGTTTACAGTAAGTGATATGATGATTGAAATTATTTTCAATTTTGAATTTTTTTTTAAACCCATTTTCTCACACTCGGCATGGTTGTCAAGATACGAATCGAAACGCCACTAATTATTACACAGGGACTATTACTAAATTTATTAATTTTCCGTGTTTTTGTTTCCGATTTTGCAAAAAATAGTGTATACATCAACTCAGGAGAGAATTCTATTTTTCCCTCGATATTTTGTGGTCCTCGGGCTTCGCCCTCGTCCTGTAAACTAAATCTCAGGAAAAATCATGTATTTCTCTCGCTCTATGTATAATATACTACTAATTATAGTTTTTTTAGGATAACTATGCAATTTTTATTTATAACGAAAACAGGCAACATTGTAAAAACAAAAACAATAATCTATGTCAGACAGACGTTTGAAACTTCATGTCAGATAGAGATTAATAGACATAAATACATGTTAACTTGAAAAAAAATTCCAAAGTCGCCCACTTCTATATCACTAATACAGTTTAACCATTTTCTTTCATATTTAATTAATTTTTAGATTTACCTTGCGTTACATTAAGAAACTTTATAAAGAAAAATTAGTAAAATTAAATTTTCTTTAAGAAATATGTCTACACTTTTTCTTATAAAATTGATCATTGATATTGAAAAAATTTGAAATAACACTTAAATGCTACCTTAGGAAATTTTTTGCCGCTAAATTACGCGTCGTATCAAAAAATTGCACAGAATATAATTAATCGATATATTTAAGGTCTAAATCTAGGTATATTTATATCATTGAAATATGCAACTGTTTTAGAAATATTTGAAAAAAAAAACAACAAAAACTGACGCTAATACACTCCCTCCGCCGCTGGATTTCTCCCAAAATGTAATCAGCTCCAAGCCAAATGAAAACAAGCTTAAATACAAAATTTTGAGTACGTACGTATTTTCGTTCTAGAGTTATTGTGGATAGGGGCTAACATACATTCACACAGACACGCACAGGCATCCAGACATCAAGGCCGATCTTTGCGAAACTTGGCCAAAAGTTGTAAAATGAGCTAATAAGTCGATTTAGCGATGGTGAAAAGTCTGTTGCTTAACCTTCTATACCTACATATGTATATGTAGGTGGAAAGGTAAAAATTATAATTAACATTATTTCATTTCTTTTAATTTTTAAGTTAGCATCAAGATGTCTATTAACCTCTGTTTGACATGAAGTTTTAAACGTGTGTTTGGCATAGATTGTTTTTGTTTTTACAATGTTACCTATTTTCGTAATGAACTTATTATAAAAGAGATTGCATAATTATCCTAAGAAAAACGTTATTAAAATTATTTAATTTCTGTTAATTTCCATTTTGTAGGTTGAAAGGAAATATACATTTATCATATATATATATATATATATATATATATATATATATATATATATATATATATATATATATATATATCAATAAATGAAAAATTATTTACACTGAAACACCTCAAAACTTCTATGATAAAAAAGATTATGTTTTAATCCAAATTTGTTTGCGTAACACATTAATTATTGATCGGATTGCTTTCAGTCATTAGAATTTCTTTTATAACTTTCTGAGTACTATCCAAATCTACTGTGGGAACTACTGGAACTTTCAAAATATTGTTCATCGATTTTCAAGAGTTGTGCTTATTCTAAAACAATTCTCGTATAGTTCTGAGCATACACAATGCCTTTCCAAAGAGTTATGATATTAAAATTAATTAGATACGTTTTAAACAATTAGTAAAAAATAGCTCATTTTTCGGATAAATTCATTTTAAAAAAATTATATAATTAATTTTAACATCGAAACTCTTTGGAAAAGCATTGCGCATGTCGAGAACTACACGAGAACTATTTTGGAACTATTGGAACTCTTTTTTATTAGAAAATTTAAGCTATACAATTTTTTTAAGTCAGATAATTCTATAAATATTAATCGGATCGCTTTCGATCATTAGAATTTCTTTCAGAACTTTTCGAATACTATCCAAATCACCTGCGAGAACTATTAGAACTCTTTAAAATATTTTTTGTTAACATTTACTTTTTTTAAGTAAAAGGGTTGCGACTGTTTCATTTTTAATAATAATTTTTTTTTTAATTAGCGAGAACTCTTAGGAATGAATAAAACAACATCAAAAGTTTATTGGAACTATTGCATGTCAAAATTGAATTTTAAAAAATTTTTCATTTTTTTTTAATTTAAATTTTTTTTTTTTATATCAGGAACCTAGAACTGCAATATATAGTAATATAGCTAGTCAGAATTACTGGATCTCGATTTTCGATGTGAAGTTAGGACCCCATTTTTCAAATTAAAATTTGGAATCGTTAAGGAGCGGAACTCTTTTTATTTTTTATAAAGTATTTCTAAACTATTTAAAAGGCAGTTAGAACTCTAATCAGAACTACTGGAACTCTTTGTAGGGGTGCTAACTTCACACGCGTGTTTTTTTTGTATTTTGTTATTGTTATTAAATTCTGTAGTTCGTGATTCTTGTTAAAAGTTTTCCTTATTATTATAGCACCACCAACATCTAACATGTGGGCATATTACACAAAAGTGAATGAAACCATGGCAAAGTGCAAACAAAGTTTTAAAATTGTGAAGTCGTGTGGAAACACGTCCAATCTGTTGAAACATACCATGGAACTGTTATAAAAACAAAACAACAGAGTTCCCTTGGTTCTAATAAAAGGTTTGTATGTAACAAGTATCTTTTGACATTCATAAAGTGATAGGCAACTGATAGATACGAATATCCTTTATTTGTAAGTACGAGGTTATTTTCAGATTATGAGTAGTCGCTTTTCATTTAAAAAGTGAATTAGAAATTACATTCACTTTACTAGTGTCTAAGCTTTTATTATTAAGTTTTTATGCGGTCGAAAAAAATCGAAAAAAATAACTTGCTGATGTTTTAAGACTCCCTGGACCCGAAAAAAAAAATTTCAAAATGTCTGTGTGTGTGTGCCTGTGGTTATTCGCCATCCGAAACTATACGGACCATTTTGATGAAATTTGGAATGCAGGCTTACCACACAATTGTGTCGACAAAACAAGCTTTTAAACGCAATAGGTATACAGGGGGTGAAAATAAGGGTGTTATATTGGGGGCAAATTTTCAAATTTTAACATAGAACATTGAAATTCAGGTCATCAAGATATAAAAGAATTGGAAATAGATAGGTATGCGTAGTTAAATAAAAGTTGTTTAAAGAGATTTCTTTACGTAATAAATTATGGTATAAATTTGCCTACATTTAAGCTCTTCTACCTTTTATAACTAATGTTACAGATGTTAGGACTGTTTTTAAACTTACAAAAATCAATAAAAGAACATTTAAGGTTATCTAAAGATGTTTCAAACCCATTAATGTATAAGCTATCTTGTTCTTGTGAAAAAGTATACACTGAAAACACAAAACGTAGCTTTGATACAAGATGTAAAAACATATGAGATTTTGTAGATTAGGTCAATGAGGGAAATCTGCGGTAGCTGAGCATGCTTTACATAATTTAAATTATGAGATTCAATTTTATAATATGGAAATATTGTCAAGACAAACTCATTATTATGTTCGATTATAACATAAAGCTATTGAGATATATAAACATCCTAATAACTTCAGGAGACACGAAGAAAGTCTCCTATTTAAATAGCACAATTGTATGTCTTAATTTTTATCTTAGCTTTTGGTATGTCTAGGTTTTTTTGCTGTGTGTTTTCCTAGACCTTGATGCTTTACCAATTATATGTTAAGTTGCCATAGCACTATAATACCTTAACATATGTAGTTTAAAAATTATATTAAACGTATTACATTGTGTTTTCACTGTAAAATACCAATTACAATTATTAACAAAAAACTATTTCTTTGTTAGATTTGACTAACTTTTTAATTGATGTCAAGTTTCTATTGGTGAATGCTTTTATTAATTTCCAAGTGTTTCACAACTCTACACTTATATCATAATTTGATTAAATTTTGTTAAATTTCCTCTTTGATTATTACATTTTTCAATGTTAGCTTTCGACCGTTAGAGGGTATTCTGATTTGTCATCTTCAAAGCAGTTTAATAATATTAAATTTAATAAGGATCTAAGGATTCTTGACTAATATTAGATTCCATAGTTGGCTTTATATGTTTATTAAACTGTTACATTAAGAGCACGCTTATGTTTGCGATTTAATCTTTTTCATATTTCCTGAATTTGTTCTAATATCCTAAGCAATTAAAAATAATACCACTTACTGAGGACGACAACTGTAATTGTTAGCGAAATGTAGAGATCTATATAAATACAAAAAGGCACCATTTAAAAACCCAACAGTATTTTAATTTCGTGTAATAATGGTGAAAGTTTACATTTTCATACGCCAGTCCATTGTCCACGATTTGTGCGCTTGAGTTCACAATAAGGTTGTAATGCATAGTTAAGAAATTTTTTATTTATTACCAGCTAACTTTGGAAGGCGGACAAATGATAAAGTAAACTTGTGGACTTAAGTGGACAATCGAATTGAAAATTTTTGAAAACTATTACCACTTAACTACTTGTGGAAGGTGGACAAATGAAGAAAAACTTGTAGACGTAAGCTTTTCATTTCAAGTAGCTAATAAAAAAATTTCAAAATTGTTTATTTGCACGTAATTTTCCTTTGAAGGCGCGGACAAACGAAACAACCTAGTGGACTTACGTAGACAGATTGTGGACAGTTGAAATAGATTTTTGTTTTTACGAAATTTTGGAAGAACAAACATTGCAAACCTGCAAGTGGATGTTAAAGGAAGGTTGTTGTTTTGAAAAATGATGTATATGTAACAATTTATTGTTTGCATTTACAAGAAACAAAATCAGGTCAAATTTAAATTGCCCTTGTATTGTGCTACTTTCTATAATTCTATTTTTCTTATCGAATTCAGATGGCTTTATTCGTTTTTAATAATAAAAAGTGTATTGGGACAGGTCTACCCAGCATCAACTACTTCATTAGATCGATAATATATTGGTAAGCATTAGGCATTCACTCCAGATACTCCGTGCTCAATCAACGTTCTAGTGCAGAATGGAAAACTTGTTTTTAATGCGGTTCTAAAATCTAAAATAAAAAGGCATGTAAACAAATTCAATTTTGTCGTGATTTCAGAAGGTGAGTGGTAGAAATTTTTATTTAAATAAATAAAAATGATTGATAAACTAATGGAGAAAATTTGTTTTTCGTAAGATTGTATAATACCAAGCGAAGATGTGTCGGAATGAACAGTGAATTGAAGGAAGCTAGGAAAACAGGCCACTTCTTAAATATAATTGCGTGACGTAAAAATACTTAAAAAAATTATTTGGGAATAATGGAATCGGGTGTTTTCGTACGTGAAAGTATGTTTAACTTTTTGTTGCTAGTTGATTATTACCAGGTATTAGTGTTTCCTTATAAGTTATTACCGCATTGCCAGTATTTAAATACCTGTGCTATTAGTACGTGTAAATATTAAATTTTGTAACGGCTTCTAAATTTAACAGTTTCATAAGCAATGTATTTAAGCACTCGTTTAAAATGTTATCAATTCCAACATGTATTTTGAAGCTAATTAAATTAATTTGATCAAATTTACAAATTAGAAACTTAACCTGATTTAGTTTTCGTAATATTCCGGACTAACCTTAAATTAATAGAAAATTGGTATAAGTTGATTCAGCATACTGTATGTACGTGCGGTGATACCTACGAACTATGGTAGCCATTATTCCCGGGAAACAGTCTATTACTAATAAGTAGGATGTCCGTCACAAGCAACAACCGCAAATACCGTTGATATGAAGGGATATGACCGCGTTTTACGTCAAATCAACATGCCAACCACGATTTTGCTTGAAATTGATAACATGTTGCTTTAAAAATTTATGCTAAGATTTGAAAAAAATCAGTAGTACCAATAAGATTACGAACCATCCACTTCGAGAAAGCAACCAAGCATAACACTTTCTCTTCGAATTATAAACAAAATATCCTTGCACAAATATTCTTAATTTCATACTGAAAGCAGAAGTTTTATTTACAAAAATTTGTAGCAGGTTCTCCATACGTGTGTAAACTACATACACTAACCTAATTTCTCACGTATAATAAATAAAAATTTTGATTAAAAATTAAACTGCTAATCACACACAATACGAAAGAAAAGGTAAAATTTTTTTGCTGCGAGACGACGTTTAAACTATCTCGATTAAGTGTTATTAACTGAATAAATATCTATAGGTACGCACAATTAATCTGACCGGAATAAGTAAGTATCTCTATATTACTAAGTACATCCTGAACTGTACAAATCTTACATAACATCCTTTACTATTAATATTAATTTAACTTCACACACTTCTAGAAAAATGTCAAACGTAAATAGTAATAATACTGACAAAATAAGTTACAAAGTTTGTTTCCTTTTACATAAACACGTATAATGTTTTCTTCATTAATTTTGAATATCAATGTCCGGCTCCACTCACTGATAACTTTGATATCGTCACCACAGACCATTGTTTGTGACTGATAATTCGTAACACGTTTCGGAATTTTTTGCATAATAGGTTAAGTTTCATCAATTTCTAAAGGTGTCAAAAGTAGTCCCTCGATCTAAACATTTACCTTCCGGTTCATTATACTAAGAACATCTTATGTATATACAAGTGGCAAAATAGTACAAACTCAAAAGGTTTAAGCCGATTACTGCACGTGATATGATAAATAAATGTACATGACTACATGAGCCTGTCTTTGCATTTAAAATGGATCTCATCATTATACTCACTCATTATATTATTTGATTTCCAAATGTTATGCTTATGAATAACATGCATTTGCATAGCCGTTATATTATTGTTTGATGCACACCGTAACGTCCACAAACCTTTACATTCCGCTGCTGAACAGGTAAAATATTAAGAAATTGACGTAATATAATGACATATGATTCTAAAATATTTTTAAAAATAAAAAAACTGTAGAAAATCCACGTTTTGTAAATGATGATGTTTTTTATTCTCAGCTAATAAAAGCTTAATTAAATTTAAATGAAGTACGCTATTAAAACGCCTGTCCCAGTTTCCAAAAGATAAGTGGAATGTCTTTCAGTCTCGAATTTCTCTAGAAAGTCCTTCGTTGCTCAAGATTTCAAGTAGTAATTGGATTTTGTTAAAATCGCGACTATTAAAAGATTTTTTGTTTACAATCTAAGGTTTTATTCTATGAACCTACGTTGAGATTAAGATTTTGTACATATTTGCCTTTCTACGTTACCATTATTTGTACAGTTTAATCTTTAAGTGTATACGTAAAACGATTAGTTTTTTTTTTATTTTGGTAACACAACACTTTAATAATTACGTTACTACAACCCACACATTTTGCTCCTAATATAGTTAACCAGTACAGCAACTCTCGGGGGACATTACAATACTAAATTCATCAAAAAGTTAGTATGATCGACTTGTATTACAATGTACAATGAAATGACACGTGTCGACTAAAATTGCGCTATATTTCTATACAAGCGATAATTGTAATCTTTGCTTACTTACATCTTGATTACATTTAAACCTCTGATGACTATCTAAAGTGTTCTCCATGATGTAAAGCTCTGCTCTTATAAGGTAAATTATAGGACAAAAAATACTTAACAATTTTAAATTCGTGTGAGGTTATTTCAACATCTAAACTTTGAGTCAACTCTGCCTAGGGTGATTAATGGGTGGATTGAGTCGCCCAAACGTCACCGCTGCCGGTCCCAAGCCCCCGGATAAAGGTGGAGGGTTGGAGCGACAGGCTAGCAACCTACCCTCCGTAAAAAAGCTAATATGGTCACAGAACCGGAAAAGTTTGCCTCGGAATAGGACGGATTCAATGACGACGACCAATGCGATAAAAAGGAAAACGAGTTGGAAAAAAGAAAACATAACACGGAATGCAACATGGCATATAAAGTCTTGGAACAATCGAGACCAAGCAATAATACAAGAACTCAAACAAAAACAGATACACATATGGTGAATATATGTTAATTATACAGCGGAGTAGAAAAACAAAGATGGTGCAGGCATCTTAATAAGCAACAAATACATAAATATAATAAAAGAATGCGTGTACACATCGGAAAGAATTCTTCATATAAAAATCAAAACAGACGAAGCTTTTCTACATATAATATCAGTTTATGCGCCCGAAGACTTTAAACCTAAACATGAAAAAGAGAATTTTTATGAGGCTTTACAAACCACTCTAGATCACATAAACAGGCAACATGAAGTATTCATTCTTGGAAAATTTAACACAAAAATCGACGACAAAGATTTAATGAAGGTATCCTAAATGAAAACGATGACTCATTTTGCTCACTTAATGAGTTAAGAATCGACAATACATATTTTAATCATCCAGAACGTTACAAATACACATTCGAAAACCCCAGAGGGGAAAGGTCCATGATTGACTATGTAGTTGCCAATCGTCAGATACAACCAATGTAGATATTAGATGTAAAGACCTTGAACTCCGCCAATATAGGCACAGACCACAGCCTATTGATGACAAAGGTAAGGTTAAACATAAATGGCAAGAAAAAGCAAACAAAAAAAAACAAGAGAAGAAAAATTCAATATTCAATCGTTGTGAAATGAACCCACCAAAATACTCGACCAAAATAGACTAAAAACATATTGGCGAAAATTCATAGCTAATGAAGTAGCAGTGGACGAAAGCTGGGAAACCCTACGCAACAACATAGAAAAGGCCGCTAATGAAGTAATTGGAAAAAGGAAAGTTTCCACAATAAAGAACAAAAAAAGAGAAATGCCTGAAAAAAAAATAAGGCTTACGTAAAGTATAGATTAATAAACGTACAAGGAGCATATGAAGAATATAAAAATATCAGCAATGAAACTAAAACATTAATAAACAGATTAAAAAAAGAACAATAGGAGATTTTCTCAAAGAACATAGAAAGTGGTCTTTACGGGCTGCAACAGAAAATGTGGATGTTAATTAGAAACCTACGTAAAGAAGTAGCAGAACTAATAGAATATAACAACATAGATGAAATACTTGGATTAAATACCTAACCGAACTATTTCAAGAACAGGATGATGTTGAAGAAGACCAAACGTAGACAACGAAATACAAGCCAGGATGAGGTGGAAGAAGTTCTCAAGAAACCTAAAAATACGAAAACGCCCGGACAAGATCAAATCCCGAATAAACTAACAAAATACGGTGGACCCAGTCTAACCAAAGCAATAACACTACTGATAAGGAAAATTATATCAACTCATACAATATCAAATATATGGAGAACAAGAACTATGCTATTACATTTCAAAAAATGAGACTAACAAGAACCGGCAAATTACAGGGGCATTCACTTACTAGACACGATATTCAAGCTAACAGCAAAATAGTATCATTAACCTATCAGAAGAACAACAAGGGTTTAGATCTGGAAAATCGTGTACTGATGCCGTGTTTATCATCCGCCAAATCGTGGAAAAATCATTGGAATATAATAGGCAGGCGTATGTATATTTTGTAGATTTACATAAAGCATTCGACCGAATCCGACTTAAAGACGTTATATACATTCTGTATGATAGACAGTTACCATTAAGTATCATTAAGACGATTGAAAACTTCTATAACAATAATCAGACAAAACCTATATTAAACGATAAATTAACAGCAATAATTCCAATGAATAAAGGAATATGTGAAGGAAGCTATTTGGGTCCACTATTATTCAATATAATAATAGATGAAATTATAAAACAGGTACGCAACGGGAGAGGTTGCAAAATGAGAGGCTCAGAAATCTAGATTCTTTGCTACGCAGACCACGGAGTTTTAATAGCAGAAAGTGAGGATGACCTGCAACGACTGCTGAATGCATTTAATAACACGGGTAAACAGTTCAACATGAAGTTATCGGCCGAGAAAACCAAATTAGATTAGATTAGATTAGATTAGATGTAAATGAGAGGTGGAACGGAAAATAATCAAACAAGAAATGAAATTCAACTATCTAGGGATAGAACTATCAACATATGGAAATATCGAAGAAGTTAAGCGACAACCAAACAACGCCAATAAGATAGCGGGATGCTTAAATAATATGATATGGCGCAATAAACATCTCCAAATACAAACACAGGCCAGAATCTACAAAAGCATCATCAGGTCAATTATGACGTACACGGCGGAAACACGACCCACTATACCTAACACAAAATATAGAATTCTCGAAACTACGGAAATGAAAATACTAAGAAGAATGTCGGGCAAAACTTTACTGGATAGAGAAAGGAGTGTAAATATAAGAAGAGAATGTGGAATAGAAGACATTAACGATTAGGTACACAAAAGAAAGATAGAATGGAATGAAAACATAAATCGAATGGCGGAAAGCGGACTAGTGAAGATTGCTAGAGATAAATCACCAGCAGGGAGAAGAAGTATCGGGAAACCAAGGAAAAGATGGTCCGACTTAAACCCGGAATAGTGAGGCCAAACCGAAGAAGGAACAGGCTAAAATAGCCTATTATAGAAGAATGAAGAAGAAGGTGATCTTTGAGTCAAACGACGGGATCATAGGATCTGGAACGAATGGATTTGGATTTAGTTTTCTATAAATAGCACATTTTAAAAACTGATAGTACGCCCATAACCATCGTACGGGTTAATACTTAACTCAGTAATACTATTTGTGATTGCTATTAAAAGAAAACGAGAAGGTCTGGAGCATCACAAGAATAAGAATTCAACTGTTTTGTTTCAAAAATCCCGGGCATATAAAGTTTGCAAAAATTTGAGTCCACAAACCTACTTTACAACCGAATGTTTAGTAAATTGTGAAGCAAACGTTGTATATAAGTAAACAAAATACACATCATAACACCACACAATCCCAAGGTGTTTCATAATATACTTTTTCGATAACCGTTCATGCAGTCTGCAAAATGGAATTTCGTAAACAAACTAACTTTCGCTTAGCCATATTTTGAATAATCGACAGTTTAAAAAAGTATTGATTATACAATGAACAATACGTTTATTATAAAACTTTAGAATAACCGTTAGTATTAATATCAAACGTTGAGTTCGAATATTAATTTAAGCCATTACACCGCGTTTTACTAATGCAGAATATGCTGATATAGTTTTCTTGTGTGGTTTTTGCAATGGAAGTGGACGCGCTGCAGCTGCGAAGTGGTTCCTCACCACACATTTTCAAACGTCTTTCGCCGTTTGAGAGAGACAGAATCTTTCCCAAATCGTTGTGTAGAAAAAGATGGATTTGGAAACGCTGAAGTAGTTTTAAATGAAGTTGAACGAAGCCCTTCTACCAGTACTCGTAGAATATCTCATACAAGTGACAGTGTTTCTTAATGAAAATTTTCCGGAAAGGTGGAAAGGACGAGGTGGTCCTGTACATTGGCCAGCTCGGTCACCTGATTTGTCGCCTTTAGATTAGGGTTGCCTCAAATCTCGTGTGTATAGTAATGGTAAACCAGATACACGAGAAGAGTTGACTGACCGTATAGTTGAAACTACTAATTCTCTAAAGAATGAATTAGCAGCAATTAACTGGCAACATTCTATGACACGAAGAATAGCTAGTTGTTTAGAAAATGGCGGGTCTCATTTTGCACAGTTACTGTAATTTTAATTATCTATCAATTTATGAATTTTTCTTTCCTCTTTTTTTTATTTATATTGCATCGTTTTCTACGAAACAAAGAGGAATTCACCCATAGGTCATATAACATTTTTTGATCGTTGTCGGTCGAGTCGCGGAACAAGAATATAAGGTTGATTGGCACTAACTCATTTTATAGGTAACACTAAAATTTAGCAACAGTGTATTTGAATTTCGAGCGCTTTATATATTTAATAGTTTTTATTTAATATTTAATTAACGTAGATACACCATGTATGTACAGAGTGGTCCACCCAAGATTATCATTGATCCTGTACCTTATCTCTAAACCTGTGGCAGTTACAGACAAAAGTTAAATGGGAAGTAATGAATTTTTTGTTTTTGTATTTTTTGTGTATACAGGGTGTTCAGTTTTGCTTGGACTGAAACCAACTTTTTATTTTAAATGTAATGTCCTATATATTATAGCATATTTGTATTCTGTACTAAATTTAGAATACTTTATAATATACGTATATCAAAATTCCTTATAGTTTTTGAGTGTTTATTGTTTAAACTTTTTTTTGTGAAAATGCAGTATTTAAAAGAAAACTAATTTACATTGTTGAAGCTGAATTGAATGTGAAATAATTTTGCATATCAATCAACGGATAGTTGTACTAATACTTTTTAGTAAATTTATTGCTTAATAATCTACAGGGTGTTGTAGAAAATATGCCAAAAAAGTCAATTTTCAAACCTGAATATCTTATTTATTTTAAATAGAACACCCTAGGTATATATTTTATTTTGTTATAATTCTACATGCGAATGTCTATTACTTAGTGTATATATGTCATATTTCGAAAATGTATAACATTATGACGTATCTCTTAGAGAAACGGACTTGCTATATATACAGGGTGTGGCGCGAAGAGTTGTGATTAAAAGTAATGGCGGATACAGTTATGTTAAACATCTGAAATCATGAAGCTGTAGGTTTTGGATGACGCTGAGTTCAAATATAGTATTGTCCTGAATGTGGCACTTCCGGTTATACCGGAAGTAGACGTCAACTTTGTTATTTTAAATAGAACCTAATATTTTTTATTTTATTTTCGAATTCTACATGAAATTCTAGATAAAATTTGTGCACAATGTCCTATACCAAAAATGAAGTATTTTCGAGATATTTCGTTTTTTTTAAATTTTGAAAAAATCCTAGTCCACATTGAATAACGATATCTCCATTAATAACGAAGCTAGTGACGTGAAATTGTAACCAGTAAACAACAAGCGCTTGCCCGTTAACTCCATATATCCATCTCATTGATATTTCATACAGGGTGTTTTAAACTTAGCCGCCAACATGCACAATTTAAATCATTTGTAAGTTGCTTACTTTAAATAGAGCACCCTGTATTTTAATGCATTTTCCGCTGTATTTTTTTAAGCCAATTCGTTTGGTATCAGTATTCCCTATCCCTAAATCTAACCACTTTTGAGGTATTTCATTATCTTAGTTAAAACATAACAACGCTTAATTATTTCAACATTAGTAAAGGGTAGGCCATGATTTCCATTATTTAAATAACATAAAAGTGTACTCTGAGAGAATGTAATTTTGTTTTTTTTTCTGAAGTTACACGAAATACCTACAAATCACATTTCTATATGTGATTAATTAATACATCAGATTTTAAAATAACATACAATTTTCAATACATTTTTGGGCCATCGGGTCAGCCACAAATAATAAGCGCCTTGTGCAAAAGTATAACTTTATGATTTTTTGCGAAGTTGCACGATATAAGTACATCTCGATATTTTATACGTGATTAATTAAAATATAAGCTATTAAAGTAACATAAAGGTTTCTAAAAATGTTTGGGCCTTGAAGCTGGTGGATTGTGATATGTATTAAATAGTGAAAAAGCATATTTAAACATAGTTTGCTAGTTTTTTACGTGCTAATGGAAATGTTATTTATGTTCCTTTTATTTAATAGAAATGCGTTGTTTTCCGGTGCAAAAAATTTTCTTATAACAATTTTTCTCAAAGATAAAGTAATTTTTATGGAAAAAACGAACTCAATGATTCATGGATTTTTTTCAGGTTTGTGAATCGAAATTTTTAATGTTAAAACCTATATATTCTACACAAAACACGTGTAATATTCTTATTTTTTAGCAAAATTAAGCATTTTATTGAAAAAAATCCGTGGCTGAAATTCGTGGCTAACTTCACATAGGTGAGATTAGGTAGGAGAAGCAGTTGTACCTTGGACCGATTGTGCCTTGGTCCGGTTTCAAATTTTACAACAAACTTAAAAGCATTTGCCTCATAAACTTAAACTACACATTCAAAGATGGAACCACAACTATTCGTAAAAGTAAATTTTGAGTCTTAGAGTTTGTGCTATTATCTATTTAAGTGGTAAGTAGAATCATGCTTTTATTGAATTTTTATTAACTTTAGCATAACCCGAGAACTTGATTCCATGCACTTTTCGGTTTTATGCCGAAAATGTACCTGGAACCAATAATAGAGATGTACGTTGGACTGGCCCAAGGAACAACTCGTTAATGTATGTTTTGTTTGACAAAATAATATTTACTTCAGAGAATTATGCTGAGAAGCCAACACGATGTGAAACGTCACACTGTAGATGTAAATTGTTTAAAAACTGCAATCACCGTACCGTGTTTGGACCATATAATCTTATTATGGTGAGGCTTGCAATGAATGGATGGTTAATAATCAAGGCAAAACAATTTTAATATATGGTGTATCTGAAATTATTGACAAAGCTTTTGCAAAAGCTTGTAAGATAAGAAATATCGCGCGTTCAATGAAAACGATGAATCTTTATCTTAGATCACCCATATGAAGAAAATGATTTCGATCAAAATAAAAGATAGTAGAATGTCAAGCTGGACCTAGCGGTATAGGAACGACTGCTGAATCAATACCCTATGTGATGGAAACCTGCATCGTTCCGCCTGAAATAGTACGCTCCTTTTCAAAGGCACCTTCACGTAAAAAAGAGACAAGAACTAGAATAAAGGAAAAAATCAAGATACTGACCGATATACCCGTCAAAAACGAGATTGAAGCTGAAGAATCGCGCAAAATTAGAAAACCCCTTGAAAAGACAAAAAGAAAATTCATAATGGGCTCTTCTAGCACTTAATAAAGACGAAGCGATCTTAATTGAGAAAACAGAGAATCGAATTGGTGAAAAAGAAATTGAGAAGGGGACTACATATTAGTGAAACTTGCCAGGAAAAAAAATATGATATTTTGTGGCAATAGTTGACCAAGTTCTTAAGGATGGATATATCTATGCCGTTACATATTCTGGGAACTATATCCGCTAAACATTTTGTATCAAGTACAGAGACATCATTTGTAAACTCAAAAGGTGCGATTATGCTACTTCCCGGTCCTACAAAAGTTCTTTCTTCTTGAATAAATGCATTTTCTTTAGATAAAAATGTGATGAGCCCGAGGTCTACGGTACAGCACTGTTGTACCTTGGATCAACTGAAATATTTCCCCCATCCAAATCATCATATATTTCTCAGTAAGAAGCATATTTGTAAAATTGGTGCAAGGTAGAACTGCTTCCCCTACTTATTTTTCACTTGCAACTTTTCATTGTACGGCAGTTAAAAAGATATCAATGTTAGGTACTGTAATTAAATTTTAAATTAATCATTATCAAAGTTATTTTAATTGAATATTGACTACAATGAAGAGTAAATTATTTTAAAGATTTTAAAAACGTGAAAATGAAATATAATGGACCCGTAAGAAAAAAGCGTAATGCTGCCACTATAGTCTAGGCATACTAGGAAAATTAGCGGTACAGTCCTAATCACATTTATTCGTCATGTTTTTTTGGGTCGCTGAACACGAATCTGAGGTTTTCTGACAGATATTATGCCCGGACCATTGTTTTTTTTTTGCGAAAAACGTCCAAATTTGGTCAATTTTTTAGGTTTTTGTGCTAAATGTCGTAAATTGTGCGTTTTATCGAAAAGACCATGCTTTGCAAAATTAAAGTAGACAAAATTTACTACAAGTTTCATATATAATGATTCTTTCAACGACCGCACTAAAAAATGGCCACAATTCTCAAAAATTAAAGAACGCTAAATACTGCCGTTTTACTGCGTAGGTTGGTAACATGGAAGTGCACCAAAAGCTGTGCACAAAACTGGAACTACATAAAGGGGGGGGGGGGGGCTAAGTTGCACTGATCTATGCATAAACTGCGTTCATAGATCATGAAACAACGCATCGGTGGCCCTTGACCAACAAGTGGACGAGGCTGCACATTTGGATCTCCAAGAAGAGCTTGGTCTTCAGTTTCCTACCATTGAGGCAGCCTTAGCAGCACAGGAGGTGGAGGAAGATGCACCTGCCCATCTCTTCTCGGGCCTACTTACAAAAAAGGGGGGATAGAATGCCGACCTGCAACCTGAAGAGATTGAATTACATGATTCTACCAACCAACCTATTCATGAGATTATTCACTTTATCAAAACGATTTCTTGTACATTTCATTATATTGTTTCTATATGTATCAAGTAATTTTAATCTAAATGTAACTATAAGTAATTCTACGTTTTTTTTTACTCTTTTTATTTCTAATTTTTTCCGATTTGACTTTAGACAGATATTTCTTTCAGGCGAGGCTTGTGGTCAGCGGGCACACTAGTTTGTTTATTTTTATGAGTGTTTCATTACATTTATTATCATAAATAGTCAAAATTATCGTAACATGGGTCATTTTCACGGAAACCTGATGTAACACGGCAGTATTTAGCGGTTTTTTTTTGGGGAATTCTAGCCATTTTTTAGTGCGCTCTAGCGGTGTAACGGTTGGTTGTAGAAATAATTATTATATACGAAGATTGTAGTAAATTTTGTCTACTTTAATTTTGCAAAACATAGTCTTTTAGAAAAAAAAACCATAATTACAGAGATTTAAAACAAACACCTCCAAAACTGACCAAATTTCGACGCTTTTCGCAAAAAAAAGTTTGTTCCGTGGGTCGTTTCCACGGAAACGACGATAATTTTGGCTATTTATGATAATAATCTTAATGAAACACTCATAAAAATAACAAACTAGTGTGTCCGCTGACCACAGGCCTCACCTGAAAGAAATATCTGTCTAAAATAGGTTGGTTGGTAGAATCATGTAATTCAATCTCTTTAGGTTGAAGGTCGGCATTACATCCGCCCTTTGTTGTAGGTGGGCCCGAGAGGAGATAGACAGCTGCTTCTTCCTCCTCCTGTTGTGCTGCTAAGGTTGCCTAAAGAGTAGGAAAGGGTAACAAACTGAAGACTCTTGGAGATTCAAATCTTCAGCCTCATCCACTTGTTGGCCAAGGGCCACCGATGCGTTGTTGCATGATCTGTGAACACAGTTTATGCATAGATCAGTGCAACTTAGCCCCCCCCCCCTTTATGGAGCTACAGTTTTTTGTGCACTTCCATGTTATCAACCTAAGCAGTAAAACGGCAGTATTTAGCATTTTTTAATTTTTGGGAATTCTGGGCATTTTTTAGTGCGCTCTAGCGGCGTAACGATTGGTCGTAGAAACAATTATTATATATGAAACTTGTAGTAAATTTTGTCTACTTTAATTTTGCAAAACATGATCTTTTCGAAAAAAAAAACACATAATTACCGAGATTTGGCAAAAAAAAACAATGGTCCGGGCATAATATCTGTGACCGAACCTCAGATTCGTGTTCAGTGACCCAAAAACAGAAAGAATAAATGTGATTAGGACTGTATCTAAAATTTCCGTTAACCGCCCTTTATATTCCTAAATTGACTAGCCTACTAGTATTAGATCTTAAATTTCAAATTCATATTACCTACTTATTTGAAACATGCTTTCCCATTTAACTGATATCGGATCTTTAATAGTTTTTAATACGCCCATTCACTGCATTTGGGATCCTCAAAAACTAGCTCATTCAAAGAGACGTTTTGTAAAAACACAAGCAATGAAAAATAAAGCCTTTATCTCATATTCAAACACTAAATACTGACGTTATTATTCCCTTAAATGACCAAAATTAGGTTCAGAAATTTGTAAAAAATTAAATGAACACTAAATTTTGCAAAAAATTGGATAAATGATAGGGAATAACAATAAAATTAACATGTAAAAAAAGAGGTAACCTTTTAACGTTAAAATGTTATCTCTGTCAAAATTACTGCTTTAAAAATTTATGTATTTCATAAAACTAAAGTGAAACTTCTATTCAATACAATAATAACCTAAACTGTCAATAAATGAAAAATATGTCTACGACGTGCATAATCATTTTTTATTTATTGGCAGATCTTTATATTTTGATTTAGATAATTAATAGCCTTATAAAATTGCTAATAAAACATAAGGAAACATTACGGCGCCTTTGAGTCTGGTTTTAGAGTTTTTAGTTCAGAGAATAACACTATTGCCATCCTAATATTGAAACGAAAAAAAATCTAAAGCGTTACATACTCTGACATTGTGATCATAAAGTCGATAAGCATGGGCGTGGCTCTCTGAAGTTTGAAACAAAAGTTTTATCCAATGTTTAAATTTGGTAGAAATTGTAAATTAGTACGCATTTGGGTTATGTCTTAAAGTACACAAACATAATGATAAACAAAGTTGTTTAGTTCAAGGATAGATTGATGAAATATATCAGATTATAATTATAAGATTGCAATAATATAATGTTTAGATAAAAGTGGTTCTAGTAATTTAGAAATCACCAAACGATAAATTTAATCTTAAATTACTCTTGATACTTATTATATAATTCACAATAATTCCTAAAAAAAGGTCAATTAATTTACCGCCAAACTGAATTTTTAATTTGATTTGGTTTAATTAAATCTTGAAATAAAAATATTCGTTCCATAAATTCATATTTTCATTTTCCTAAATTTTATTCATAAGTTTTTGTGTAGCTACGCTAGAATGAAATGTACTCATTCAGAAAATGCGAGGATCGATGAATGCGTGCGTGCTATTTCGTTGAGGAAAGATGCAAAAATTACGTAATGCGGGAAAAATAACAAACTCTTGAATGAGTCATGTACAATAGCTGAAAATTGCAAATTCATACGTAAACATTGGTATCTGTAAAATATGAATGAAAATAATTATTGTACTGATACTTTACTATAAAGTTTGGAGCAATTGAGAAATAGACGTGGGCAAAATATTATGATGCTTCTTCACTAATTTTTGATATATTTATTCCTTTCTAAAAGTTGCAGATTTATATAGCAATATTAGATTTAGGACGCATTCAGTTGTTGAAATTGTTGGTTTGACATTGACAGAATTGGTCCAATGAATTTTGTAAGTATATTAAGCATAAATAGAACAGGATATTATTTTCAGAACGAAAAAAAAAATTTAATCAGTACTTATAAAAACTATTGTTTTATTTATCTGATTACCGAGAAAAAAACAATTTAGAATATTATTTTGAGATTATATGAACAATGTTCTTTATTCCGTTTCCGAGTAAATGTTTTTATGAAATATATTCATTAGCTTTTTGGTGAAAAAGTGTATTTGATAAAATTATATTGAAAAACCCAATTGCAAAATTCGTTTAAATTGGCCTTAGCCGTCTGTGAGCTAGCCGCCCCACCTTGTAAAAATAAAAAAACCAGTACATGAAAATTACGAGTTATTTATGAGCTTTTATATTCCGTAAATTAAAAATTGTGCGCTCGTCATACTAGGGACGAATTTAATTTAAAAATTTCAGTGAGAGGGCGGAGTCGACGCCGACTCAGCCCCCCAATCCCTTACAAATCAAAATATTAAATCGTTGCTTGCGGCAGAATTAGTAGCTATTTATAAGCTTTTAAAATAATATAATTTCGATTTTTGAGCTCATCGTTTTAATCCCAAAACAACGGTTTAAATAATTTAACTCAAGTGAGAACTACACTAAAATTGAAAAAATAACTCTTTTGGAGGTAAATACTGTTTATTGATTTAAGAGCTTTCAAAATACGTGTTTTGATTTTTGACCCGCAACCCCTTTACGGTAAAACTACCCCTCGTTTCCCCGGCGTAAGAGAAGAATATGCTTAAAATGAAAAAATGTAACTATTTTGTACGTAATTATTGTTTATCGATTTATGAGCTCTCGAGATACGTCTATTTTGATTATTTAGTTGCAACCCGTTTACGGTAAAACCACCTCTCGTCTCTCCAGCATACGGGTCCCAGATAAATTCAAAGAATGGCAATGCATAGAATGTCTATTCGTAGAATGACAAACCGTAGAAAATGCAAAGCGTATAATATTTATTTCATAGAAAGTATAATTCATAGAATATGTAATACACATAAAAGACGATTCAAAGAATGCGTAAATTATAGAACACTAAATTCATAGATTGTTATTAATTTGGCATATGAATAGGAATATGAATTTGAGATTTTATTTTTTATAAAATACATACACACATCGTGATAATTATAATTTTTCTGCATCAGTATCTAATATAATTAGCACACCTTCCCAGAAACTCGTTTGGTTCTGTGATATCATAGCTTTCAATAATATGAAGTAGCCGTTGGTTGGCTTGTTGATATTCTAGACGCCGATATAGCGGCACTTGTTCCCCCGCATCCAATTTAACGGCTACAGCATTAGCCCGAAGGTCTTCTTGAAGATATCCTTCCAAAAATTAAAAAAATTTGGATGCGGTAAGAAGGTCTTCTGTAGCTGGCTGTGCCAAGATTCTACGCTACAAGTGGTACGAGGAAGGCCGAGCTCTGTAATTTCTTTGCAATTCCACATCTCTGGTCCAAATAGCGGCGTACGACGTGGACGGCCAACCCATGTATTTTCGAAATACTCAATAAATTGTTGGTGTTCTTCTGTATCACCAAAACTCAACAAGAAATCGTCCGCTAGGAATTGAAAACGTTCACGAATATCACCAATATTGCAAAACGCCAATGCAGAAAATTTCTTTACAGCAATTTCGTAATTAACATCCTCGACATACCTTGCTTGCATACCGTAGCGTTGAACGGCTCGCCAATGTGCTTAGCAAAGATGAAACCAGCAAGCATGAATATGAGCCGTATGCATTTTGGAGCGAAATGCTTGTTCTGCACTCTTTTCAAAATCTATTATAATAATTTGAGGTCGATAGTGTCTTTGTTCCACCTCATTCATTCTGTCGATGCCGTCAATAACAAGTTGAATAAGTTTATCGTACGTTGACCTGGACTTGTTTGGTAATAAACATACCAAGAACGGTATAACACGATTTTGATAGAGACCATGCACTGAATAAATTTGGTAGAAAACTGGTGATGTACGAAAGGTCCCATCACATAACCAAGTAAAGCACCGGCTTAAAGGTCTAAGGTTTGTTTGAGATCCAAGTATTACGATGCGGTCGGGATCATCAGCACCAGTGTCAGGAAAAACAATATCTTCTTGTAGCGCGGTTCTACTTCGGCGTAGTTCATCTGGGAAATATACTTATCTCAGCAAGTGAATGCGGAATATCCTCATTAACTATTCCGTGTTTACGCTTCCGACGGACTGCCTGCTCTAGCGATGCCAATTTTGGAAGGCTTACAATTGCTGCGTCACTAGCCCCTGCAAAACACTCGTTAATAATGGTCCGAGGGGCATTTCTATTTCGCAAGTCTGCAGCAGCCTCTTGGATTTTGCTTCGCCTGAACTGTTACGGCAGAAGGCGCGTGCCCATGATGACATTTTGTAACGGTGACTGCGTTGTTTCCATCGGTAATGGCACGTCCAACGCATTTTACTGTTGTATAGTAACATAGTAACTTTCACAAATCCAATAACGACGTCCTTTGCCTGGATCTTTGTTTAAATTGTAAATGAATCCTTCGTAAACCATTTTCTGTTTTTGTCGCTCGCTTGTAAAAATGTAGCTACCGTGGACGTAGTTTACTGCTCAACAAATACGATAGAACTGTAATTTCCAAAAAAAAGCGGCTTTATATAGAGGGTGATCATTGTACTTTCACCATATCTTTGTAATCATTTTTGGACAAAATTCCTAAGACTTACAAATTGATATCTAATTATACCTAATGGACATTACTTTGATAAATTTCTTAGTATTCATATTAACAATCATGTAATGAGGGTGTAATTATGTTTGGACCTATTAAAAATTGATTACCAAATGGTATTTATTAACAATTAAATCAATACACTTTCAAGTATTTGTCAAAAATCATTAATTTCTATATTTTTATATTTATCAAATAGTATTTCAAACTTAGGTGTCGTACAATAATGCTTTATTTAAATGTATCGTCTCTATGGATTGTACTACACACATAAAAAGTTCGTTGAATTTGCGAGTCGATGGATAAGCCATTCTACGAGTCGAATAATCTATGGTTAGGCCATTCTAGGAATAAATCATTCTATGAATCAGATAGTATATGAACACTACATTCTACCAATTATCGTTATATGAATTGCCTTTCTATGAATTCGAGTTACTATGGATTATCTGGACCCGCCAGCATACAAGAGACCAGAGCTTGAATGAAGGAAATTGTTTATTTTGTTTTAACTGTTTTATAATTAAATATTTTATATTATTAGTGCTAGTTATAGGTTATAGGTTTGCAAAATAGTTTTCATCTTAAGGATAGTTCTCTCTGGTGTGAAGAAAATGCGGGGAGATTATTTTTATAAAAGAGTTTTAACTTAATAATCAAACACTTGCCTTTTCTAAGCTCGTAAATCGGTATAAACAATATTTAGTCGCAAAATAAATTCTTTTACTTTAAGTATAGTTTCTGTTGTGCTGGAAAGACCTGATTATAAAGGAATTGCAGTTCAATAATTAAAATATACGTATTTTGTCCATAAACAATTATTGTTTTAAATCAAAGTATGCAACAGAAGAACCTTTTCAAATCATAAATTTAAAATAAAATAAAATTAATAATATAAAATATTTAATTATAAAACAGTTAATACAAAATTCAATTCTTCAATTTCTTTCATTTTAAGTAAAGCTCTCTCTTGCGCGTTGGAGACACGAAAGGTGGTTTTACCGTAAAAGGGTTGCAGCTCAATAATCAAAATAGACGTATCTCAAGAGCTCATAAATCAGTAAACAATAATTACCTACAAAATAAGTTAAATTTTTTCATTTTAAGCATAGTTCTCTCTTATGCCGGGGAAATGAGGGGTAGTTTTGCCGTAAAAGGGTTCAGAGTCAAAAATCAAATTACGTAGTTTGTGATCGCTTAAAGAGTTAGTTGCTTTTTGCATTTGAATGTAGTTGCCACTTGAGTTAAATTATGTCAAGGGTTGTTTTGGGGTTAAAACGATGAGCTCAAAAATCGAAATTAAATGATTTTAAAAGCTCATAAGCTACATCTGCCGCAAAGAACGATTCAATATTTTTGTTTGTAAGGATTGGGGGGGGGGCTGACTAGACGTCGACTCAGCCCCCCCCCCACCGAAATTTTTCAATTCCTCCCTAGTATGGCGAACTCAAAATGTTTAATTTACGGAATATAAAAGGTTATAAATAGCTCGTAATTTTCTTGTATTTGTTTTTTTATTACAATGTGAGGGGGCTAGCTCGACAGACGTTCATTTAAGAAGTAGACTGTAAACGTTACAACGTTACTTTTTGAACTTTCCCACCTAAGGGGAAATTATTATAAATGAGACCGGAAATGCTGTTGTAAGGTCCCAAACGCCAAAAAATGAACTTTTTTAACCCAGATATATCTACTGACGTGAATTTATCGACGAATTTCATTCACGCATTTTTATTTCGAGTAAATCTACTTCAAAACGCCGCAAACGGCCGCAAATCAATAAAAAATACTAAGTAATAACTAATACACCTTGTTTAAACATTAAAAAAAGATATTGACATTAAAATTATAATTTCAGTTACATCTATCGCAGCCATACCACATATGAGAACAAATGGCAATATTCAATGTTAATGGACCAAATTTATTTAAAAATAGTTGAGACTTTCGAAATTTACATGTAAAATGCTACCAAAATCAAATTTGAAATACGATCAACCTCAAATAATTAATACATTAATGAAGTTTATAGTTTAACTTATGTATTATACGTGTGCGCTTGTTTATCGCTCAATATCCACTTGATGGACAAAATTGATTTTAAAACGATTTACGTATTTCGAATCTACATAAAAAATACAGGCAAAGTAAACATTAAAATACAAGAAAACCCATGTTAATTATTTTATGAATTAAGAATCATGGCCTATGCACACTTTGATTCAAAACAATTTATATCACTAATTTCTTCACTAAATGTACCACAGATTTCGATTTTAAACATACTCAACCTCTTCTATTTAATTAATGCATCTAATCTGCGCACGTCGCTCTACAATAAATCCCAAAATTTAACTGTAATGGATAAATTACTTTACGAAGCAATTTACATTACTAGTATCTTTATGAAGTATGCCACCGACATCGATTTTAAAACATATTCAATCCCATCTATTTATTGTCAATTTACATAATGCGCGCACGTCGCTCTTCAATAAATTTCAAATTTCAATTATAATGGACACATTATTTTATAAAACGCTTAATATTATTAGTTTATTCACTAAATATGCCACAAACATAATCAACCTCTTCTATTTATTGTAGAAAATCCGAGTTGTTTTAAGTTAATCCGCGCAAGTCGCTCTTCAATAAATATCAAAATTTAACTATAATGGACAAATTATTTTATAAAACAATTTATAATACTAGTATCTTTAGAAATATGCCACCGCTATAGATTTTTAAACATAATCAACCTCTTCTCTTTATTGTAGAAAATCCAAGTTTAATTAGGGTAATCAACGCAAGTCCGTCTTCCTTAAATATCAAATTTAACTATTATGCACAAAATTATTTTATAAAACAGTGTATATCATTAGTTTACTCACTAAATATTCCATCGATTTAAATTTTAAAACATAATCAACATGTATTTATTGTAGAAGATCCGAGTTTAATTAAGGTAATTCGCGCAAAATAAATATTAAAATTTAACGATAACCCCCATTCTCTATAATAAATAAGAGTTTGATTATGTTTTAAAATCTAAATCTGTGGCATATTTCATAAATATATTATATTAGTATTATAAATTGTTTTATAAAATAATTTGTCCATTATAGTTAAATTTTGATATTTCTTGAAGAGCGACTTGCGTTACGTTAAATTAACTGGGATTTTCTACAATAAATAGAAGAGGTTGATTATTTTTAAAATCTAAATCGGTGGCATGGTTAGTGAGTAAACTAATGATATAAAGTGTTTTATAAAATAATTTGTCCTTTGTGGTTAAAATTAGAAATTTATTGAAGAGAGACGTACGTGCATTATGTTAATTGAACCCCCACTTTCGATAATAAATAGAAGGAGATGATTATGTTTTAAAATTCATATCGGTGGCATATTTCATAAAGATACTAGTAATGTAAATGGTTTCGTAAAATAATTTGTCCACTACAGTTAAATTATTGAATTTATTGTAGAGCGACGTCACAGGTCATGATTATCCTAATTCATAAAATAATTAGCACGGGTTGATTGTATTTTAAAGTTTACTTTAGCTGTATTTTTTATGTAGATTCGAAATATGTAAACCGTTTCAAAATCAATTTTGTCCATTATGTTGATATTGAGCAATAAACAAGCGCGCACGTGTAAACACATAAGTTAAACTATAACGTTCATTAATAAATTAATTAGTTGAGGATGATCGTATTTAAAATTTTATTTTGGTAACATTTTACATGTAAGCTTTAAAAACCTAAACTTTATTGCCAATAAATTTTTTTTTTTGTAAATAATGTTTAAAGGTGTATTAGTTATTGCTTAGTATTTTTTATTGATTTCCAAATAAAAATCCGTGGATGAAATTTGTGGATAACTTCACGTCAGTGGTATGTCTGACGTCCTACATATAGGACAGTCAGAACAGGTTCATACCCACAAGGATGTACAGACCCACAATGGCATACAGTGACTAATTGCATACATTGTTAACTATTACGAGCACAAGTGTTTTGTTAGTGTCAAAGTGAAAAATATATTCTATTTGGGCAGTTTTGAAACTATGGCACCAGGTTTGCAAGGTATATATATTTTTTACTGAAGAATAAATTGCAAACATTGTTTTAGAATCAAAACATACATATAAACCTTCTACTGATTTCACTAAATAAACCAACTTTTACAACTGCGTTTGTTAATGTTTTTGTTGCCCAAAATCTAGTGTACTATATTTAGCACGCCAGGCACATAAAAATCTATGGCATGTTTTTTTAGAGGCTTTTCTCTAAATGTAGCACTTACTATGCTAGAGAATGACAAGTATTATGCTGAAAAAGTACATGATATTGTAATATGTCCACCAGAAGAAGCTTGTGTGGACCTGACAGATGAAGACTTCAGAGACGAGAACATTTTATCTATCAATAATTTAGGCCACTAGTCAGTTACAAGCTCCAGCTAGTATATATTGAAAATTTGGATGAAAGTGGTTCATCCTTTAGCTGTTATTCAAAAAAAAAAAAAAGAAAAACTTTATCGTTGGATAGGAAAAGATTTAGAATGTTCCACCAGTTACAAGGAACTTGAAAACCACGAAGATATTGGACACTTAGAATCTCCTTTACACTTATTTGCAAAATGTTTCGATAATGAGCTTTTTGAGTTAACTTTGACTGAAACAAAAAAAAAACAAACAACGACAAAGATTTTCTTGGAGTTTTAATTCTCAGTGGCTACGTACAACTACCACGAAAAAGACTTTAATGGGAACGAGACAAGGAATGTCTACACGCTTTAATAAGAAATAAGTTTGAACATATATTTTCAAGCTATGGTCCCTTATTTTGGGCGTCATAGCTGCAAACAATTTATTTACGCCAAACCAATAGGATATGGCTTCAAAATTTGGATGGGCATAATAAGATTGGGTTTTGATTCAAGCCCTACCAAGGGTCATTACAACTATAAGTAAAACTTACGCTAGAATATGGCGTTGGTGCCGGCGTAGTTTTAGAATATGCTGATGTTTGCGGCGAAAATGGTCAGACAAGTTCCACATATTTTTTGACAACTTTTTACGTCGGTTGCTTTAATAGAACTATTAGAGACAATCGAAAATCACACAATTCCTTTGGTAGATTCAAAACAGCTCAAAAGGAAAAATCTGTAGTGTCTCCACTTAACGTTCCCGTTTTCTTGTAAGTAGTTTCTAATGTTTCACGCTTGTACAAAGTTTTGAATAAGTACGCGATTTCAAAGTGTAAATACATATTAAGTATAATAAAATTATTAAAATAAAATTTAAAAACAATTTTAACAAAAAAAATGTAATTACCCCAATAGTTTGACCGCTAGACCAATAGCTCTATTTATGATTAACGTTTATTGTTAGCATATTATTAAATTGTTAGAATTTTGATTTTTACCGATTTTGATTTTTACCGATTTTTGTTTATTTTTAGTTTGATATTTAAGCTGAAACTACGTATATATACATTTTTCACAATTTATATATTGATTCTGCAGCATCCCAGTCGAAAGTCTTGGTTAAAAGTCCTAATTTACATAAAAATAATTTTTTATTTAAAATTTAAAAATAATTCTAGTGCCTCGATCAGCTTGAATTTTCTAATCTAATAGTAATAAGCTCCATGTAAACGTCTAGTTTGACTTGGTGATCCTATATATCCCAAAAGTTGATACGGATCTACGATTTTGCCTTAATAGCCACATACCAAATTCCATCACTCCAGCTCAAATGGTCTCACCGCTATCGTGTTTATATAAACACACAGGCGGCACACCAATAATGGCCAAAATGGAGTCAGAGGCCCTCAAAACGTAAAGATCCGTCAAAATCTCGTGGTCGGGAATGTAAAGAATGTAAAGAAGGGAAGCTTATGATTAAAAAAAAAATTCAAAACAGGGACAATCACCGTCAAGTGGAACGATAACAACAGTGTGTCACTATGTTCCAATTTTGCTGGTATTAAACCAAAACATTTCGCGAAGCGCTACTCGAACAAGGAAAAAAAGAATATCTTACCTCTGAAAATAACGTAATAAATATATTGGCACACTTTTGTTTTTAGGTAGAGCAATATCACGTTGTAAATTTGCATAACATGAATAATAATAATAATAAAAAAAAGATTGCACTTCCCAAAAACTTTTAGACATATGTGGGTTAACAATGACCTTACGTATTGTATGTGAGCATATGCAAAATCTATGTCCATTAAGTTGGACCCCCCACCAACAGAAAAAAAAATCCGACTTCTTAAAAAATTAGTATTCAAAATTTTGTTGCTCGAGAAGAACTAGTAGTAAACTAGAAATGAAGTGGGTGGGGCCCCCAACTTATTGCGTGCAAGAAAACGAACTAATCTCCGGTGGAAATTTGTTGCTGTAAAATAACAATAACTAATTTGTGAGTTTGGCAAAAAAAGTTATGTATCCTTTTGCAAATGAAAATGATTAATTTTATGATTATGATTAGAACTTCACTAACAGAGGGTTGCGATAGAAAATTACTTATTAAAACATCAAACAATTTAATAAAATCTAAATTAAAATTATTAGATATACCCTCTACCCACTCCACCACAATAACCACGATGCATTCGCCGCCTCAGTGCAAGTGATTCTCCATTGTCTCTGCATTTGCATTTACAACTTCTTGCTCAAATAGTAATTACGTAAAATTGATCTTCATATTATAATTAACAATAATTTACAGATTAACGAATTTGTTACTAAGAAAATGAAGGAGAATCGATACTCTCTCACGCGGGACTTTTCGTTATTTTTATTTGCATAAACAATTTGTTGCTCAAATTCAAATAGTTACTACATAAATTTGTTCTTCGCGCTATAACTAACAATTAATTTATACATAATCGAATTTGTTGCTAATTATAAACAATAAAAAATGACGGAGAATCGATGTGCTCTCATACGAGACATATCGTTTTAATTTGCATAAACCATTTGTTGCTCCATTAGTTACTAAGTAAATTTGTTTTTCGCACTATAACCAACAATAATTTAGACATAATCGAATTTGTTGCTAATTATACACAATAAAAAACGACGGAGAATCGATGTGCTCTCATACGGGACTTTTCTTTGTTTTAATTTACATAAACAATTTGTTCCTCAAATTCAAATAGTTACTACATAAATTTGTTCTTCGCGCTATAACTAACAATAATTTAGACATAATCGAATTTGTTGCTCCAATAGTTACTACATAAATTTGTTCTTCGCGCTATAACTAACAATAATTTAGACATAATCGAATTTGTTGCCAATTATAAACAATAAAAAATGACGGAGAATCGATGTGCTTTCATACGGGACTTATCGTTATTTTAATTTTCATAAACGATTTGTTACACAAATAGTTACTACGTAAATTTGTTCTTCGCATTATAATTAAGTTTGCTTGAACCCATTTGGGAGATCGTACACGACCTCTAAACGCGGTAGATTACATATCGACTGTTTTATCTCATTCTACATACCTACAATTAATAGAAAAGAGATGAGGATTAAAATAAGATAAGGATGAAGCCTCGTTTGACTGGCAACAAATATCTCACCGGTATGAAATACATCAGTCAATGATTTCATCACAACATACCGAATACCACGGTTATCTTACTTTTATTAATGGTATCATACCAATGGTATTATGCTGATATTGCAGTTCTTCAAAAAACATATCAAATGACAACAATAGTAAACGAGAAAATTAAAAAAAATAAAAATAGGGCTAAACTTAATAATTAACTGCATTTACTTGGCATCAGCATTAAAATTCCTTTCTAAGGCATTACAACCTTTACATTTAAATGACTGGTGGTTTACCCGTCAGTAGTGGCGGATTTATTTTTTCAGTGTGGTTTGTGAAATTTTAAGATGTACCTGGTTAAACAAATTTAACTGAAAATGTATGTTAAGTTTTAAAACTGGTGTTGAATTTTTTGAAATTCTTGAATCTCATAAATTAGTTGTTGTTATTTTACAGCAACAACTTTCCGCCCGACATTAGTTCGTTTTCTTTTACGCAATAAGTTGGGTGGGGGGGGGGGGGGCAAATTTACGTTAAAGTTAAAGTTAAACCCACTTCATTTCTAATTTACTGCTGTTCTTCTTGAACAACAAAATTTTGAATACGATAACAAATTAGCACTTTTTTTTTAGAAGTCGGGTTTTTGCTGTTGGTGGGGGGGGGGGGGCAACTTAATGGGCATACAGAAACTTTGGTCCGCAACCTTAAAACCTAGAACAGAGATTTTATTTGAGTATGACGTAGAACATATAAACACATTTTCGTGTTTTAAAATTAATAATAATTTCAATAAATATGTAACACATTATAATATTACACAGCTTTCAAATTATGAAACAAAGAAGTAAAAGAACAAACAAAGCCAAATCTAGAATAAGATCAAACAAAAATCAGACGATCTTCGATTAGTTTGTTCCTGCTCCTGTCTTGTAATCACTATTTTTTTAAACTTGCCTTAGTAATTACAATGTATTTTTGTACTTTTTTTTAAATCTGAATTTGATCTCAGTTAACTTGTGGTGTAGATATCGACAATATTCCAAAGGTGTGATTGGTGTAGATATCGACAATATTCCAAAGGTGTGATTGATAATATTGAATCTGTTATAAATAACTAATAAATTAATGTAATAATAAAAACTAATTGGATCAATTTCAGTTATATGTATTCACTGTAAAGCAACAACTCTAAAGTGAACAAGCCGAACGTGTTTCTGTAGCTAAGCTATCATCATCAGCGGTCGACGAGGACGAAGCAATGCTACGTTGCCTTTCTGGTGAATTTAAAGTTATGAAAGTTTAATGAATTCTGAATAACCTGAAGATCCTTGATCAACATAATTTCTGAAATTAGTTTATTTTTGACGATCTCTGAACTTTCACCACAAACCCGTTTATACTTATTATTACAATGTTTGTATTTGGTACGAACTAAATGTCCTTTAGAGGAAATTTTGGGACATTCGGTGGAATTTCATACGAATCAGCGTACTGACCCGTACACTAGAAATATAAATAAAACGATTGGCGGTTAAATATGAGCGTGGCTTTAAAAGTGCAGTTAGTTTCATAATTTAGAAAAGGTAGTCTATACTTTAACTAAACAAGGAGCTAAATACAAAATATGAAATTGCATCCTCACATCATTGTGACATGGAGGAAAACGGGATCTTAATGCACAATCACCGTAATAAAAGGAGTGTCGAATCCTGTTACTTACTTGAGATTAGTTTGAGTAACTAATTTCAATAGAAAAAGAGTGGACAGTTGGTACAACTGATTTGGTTTTAAGTGAGAATCAAGTAGTGAATCACTGTTATACAGATTACTACAACTTGCGCATATTAATGTAGATTTGCAATTTGTCATTAATTAGCAATGGTTTATTTATCATTCTAGACGCTGCACGAACACAAGTATTGAGTTGTAACATATAATACGTTTCACCTCCCAACAATAACGATTTAGGAAATAAGCGACGTTGCAAATCACAGGGGGGGGGGGGCGCTATTTGATTTAAGGGTCAACGTTATGGCTGGTCTCTCGGGTCACTATTAGCTTTTTGTAAATTTATCTCGTTTGTTTTTAGAAATATTCTCCTGATTTTGCATAAATACGTAGCTAACATTATTATTTATGTCGTGCAGAAGCTATTTTTTTGATTTTCGCCTTCGTTGTATTTAATTTAATTAAAACGTAAAATAATAGAAAAATGGATGTTTTATTTATAAACCCAAAGTTCGACTCCTGCACGACATAGGTAGTAATTTTCTGAGTACCTTACTTTTCTTTTTTTAATTTTTTACTTAAAAATCAATGGAAAAATTAACATTAAGTAAACGATAAATCATGAAATGCACGTAGACGTCATGGGCGGAACTTTCCAAACGTAACAGAGGCAGATTTGGATACCGATTCTTGAAATAACTGTGAAGTGTATTGCAACTGAACCGATTTTTTTATGGTAACTAAGCATCTTCACAATACAGAGTACGCAAAACGAGTGGTATTATCTAGCAATACGATTGACTACATGTTTCAATACAAGTATTATAAAAAGAAATCAGCTAGGAGTTATACTTTTTTACGTCATTTCACAGACAAAATTAATAAGATAGAACAACAGTCACATAAACTGATTGTACTTCGTCGGCTTCTACGCCGTATTATTGGCGGGTTTGTTTCCAAAGCATACACAAACTTTTATGTTTTAGTGAAAACGTCATACTTGACAAATGAATCCGACTGACACATCAATTTTAAATTGTCACAACATATTTCATGAACGCTTCTGATTGAGTTTTTCCACATGTACGTGAAATGATCACTGTAAAAGCAGAGTGATTTGAATTTTTTAATTAGATGTCCCTCAGTTATATAAATTAAAATAACTGCATACTGTCCACTGATTTACCAGATTTTTTAGCCGCAAGATCAATAGTAATGTCATTATTAACAATAGTAAAGAACTATATAGGACTCACATCGAATTTAGAAACAAAAAAGAAGAAAACAATAAACGGGATGAGTAAAATATAAAACAGCAAATATATGAAACAGTAGTTTTGAGCTTAACCTATAACAACGATTACTTAAAAAAAAAAAAGAAAGTTCATGGTAAAATAACATTTTTTTAAAAATAATACTGGAAGCATATCAATCTCGATATCAATCATATAAAAATTTTTTATTTGACCATCATCGTTTCACAAAATTCTTTATCTTTTTCTATCTAAAATTCACGTACTAAACATTTGTTGCACAAAAGTGCAAAATTATTCACCGGTAAACTGGATGTAGATTCGTTTCTAAGAATTAACCCGGATGTTGCCGGTCCACGTGTATTTGAAATATGCCTGTCAATTTAGTTGAAAGTGACTCAACTAATTGTAGGTCTTCTGCATGTCGTAAATTAGGGCGGTTGCTTGACAAACGTTCGACTTATATTTTGTTCTTTTCTACAATGCAAAAGAATGGTTGCGTTAGAGTGATAACGTGTGTTTTGTAGCAATGCAGCCTTTAAAATAGTAGTGAATCGGCTACTTGAAATCTGAAGTTATCTCGAGTGATAAAGCAGCCTTGATGAGTAAACCGGTACTTTTCTCTTACATGATCTATGGGGTCATCATAAAGCAAAGGAATACTTTAAAGCCATATATATAATATTTTACTATATCTATGGAAAACTGCTGATACAAGTCTGCTGTTTTTCGTGCTACAAGCAGACATTTTGTAAATTCATAGCTTCTAAGATCCTCATATCTTAACCCAGCGGATTACTGGCTGAGGGGATATTTCAAAAAATTGGTGTTTAGAACACGACCAACCACGCTGGAAGAACTTTGTTAGGGAGCAAATTTCAGCAATTCAACCAAAGATGCTGAATAATGCTGTTCGAGGAACGGTTGGTAATTGTAGAGCAGCAAACGTATTGAACATTTGCGTTAACTCATTATTTGAGCAATCGATTTTTTTCCATATCCTTACCGGCCTCGGTAACGGCGGAAAAATCTCAAATCTTGTACAGTTTTATAAATATTTTTTCAGGTCTGGTCCATACATATGATAACTTTAACAATGCCGGATTTAAGCTGTGATAGTTACCTCTTTAATTAATTTAGATGGTGATGGTTTTAATTCGGTTCAATACTTTTCGAAAAATTGCGGTCATTGTCATATTAAAAGTATTGTAATAAGTCGTAACACATTTTTACCTACTTTAGATATGATAAAATTTTTTATTCGGTATTATATTTTACTTCATTCTTTGAGTTCAATATGCAGCTTTAGTTGTGAATGAGGTTCTGTTGTGAAATAACTAGTTTTTTGAGTAGCAAGTTGCAAAAACCATACAATGTCGGATAAATACGAAGAAAACGTACTGCATATCTAATAAGAACAATTACATTATATTTTTGATATTCAGGTTTAGTTACAGAGTAAAAACCAAAGTGAAAACTAAAAGTGCAGTTTCTTATAAATCCCTATATTCCCGCTAATAAAAAAGAGGCCAACGGGTATTTGCACACAATTTTTGGAAAGCTTTCAAATAATAAGAACTTGAGAAACAATTCTAAAAAATTCTATCGCTACCTGTATTGGAATTTTACAATTTTGGAACCTTCACAAAATATGTCCTTCATTGACGTACTTATAGCACAGACGTTAAAATTAAATCTCAGTAGGCATTGATATCTCCATAGCTAGGAAAAATATTTTTGTACTTTCGTCCGGCAACGCGGATTTACCAATCCTCTAAATCGCTAAGAAACCCATTATTTTAGAAGCACTGATTCTTCAAACATGAACATTTGATGACAGTTGTTATACATGTTAGAGTCGTTTCACATGTTGATGCCAATATAACTTAAAATATGAAGGAAAGTGAGAACTTTTCAGAGGAGGAACTAATTTAAAAAAAACGACGAAGAAGCAATCACGAAAGAGGATTGCCACTTGGTATTTCAACACACTTAGTGGTATATAGGAAGTGTTAAACACAGAGTGATCAAAGTATTGTAACATTTTTGGGACGGTACCTGGACAGATTTTTTGGCCTCGCAAATGAAAATAATGTTAGAAATTAGTTTCTTCGTGGTCTTGTTTTGTTGACAGGTTTAACTCCATTTCACTCAACCCGACAGAGTACTGTTGCTTAATAAATAATATAAAGAATGGAAAAGTAAATTGAACCATGGCTGACGAATGAAAACTACAAATTGTTTCAGTATGTGCAATGATATAATCATTGACACAGTCGCTCTTATGAAACATGACGTTAATAACCATTTGTCGCAACATACATGGTTACTAACGACTGGTTTCATACGACCCCCCATTTTCTTACCACCCATAAACATTAAACGTCCCAATTTCAATTTTGAGGTTATATTTAGTATGGGCGCACTATCACATGTTGCGGCAAATGTTTCATAAGAGTAATCGCCAAAATAAACAGTACCGAAAACAAGTTTATTAATTTTTTGTAATTTAGATGTTCAAAATGAGCATAAAGGAGCTTCATAGCGATGTTGCAGATCATTGAGCATATTCATAAATAGTGGTTGACGCAGTTGTTCGAAATAAGTTATTATTGTGTGCCGTAGTTCTGACTCTTTCATCATACCCCAAATGTATGCATCAGGTGGCGTAAGGTCAGGTGAACATGAAGGGTAATCGAAGTCCGTTCCACGAGAAATTATTCTTCTTCTCGCAAAAAAGTTCTAATGAGCGTCTGGCTGTATGGCTTGTGGCACCATCCTGTTTCGTGCGCGGCAAAAATTTCTTAAATCTCTCACAAAAGGTATGATGATGTTCTGACTGTAACGCTCTTGATTAACAGTACCTGTCCTAAATAAAATAGGGGCCTATTGTACTGTGCCCCGATACAGCAAACCAAATAGTAACTCGAGCACTGTGAAGTGGTTTTTCTACAATGAAGGAAGGGAGTTCAAATCGAAGAAATCGAGTTGTTTGTCTATTGATATAACCATTAAGGCGAACATGACTTTCGTCTGAAAACCATACATTTTTCAAGAGATCGGTATCTTCGTATACTTGGCTCAAGACACGTCCACAATAAACTTTTCTTGAACGATTGTCCACAGCGTTTAGTTTGAATACAGACTGTAAAACATCGTGAAGAACCCGTTCTTCATTATCGTTGGTACAAACTGTTCTTCGACGACATGAAGAACCCTTGCGCGGACACAACACATTGCGAGTGCGACTAAATTTCTCAACAATTGCTAACATTACGCTTTCACTGGGTGCAGCTTTATTAAATTGCCCCTGATATTTTTCAAAAACTTATTTCAAACTTGGACCATTGCTCCGTCCACTTCCGTATGAACGGAAATAAAGTTGACAGAACGATTTTAATACGAGATATTATTATGACAGTTAATGGCAAACAAGCAAAAACAAAACAAACAGGCATCGCCCAAGCCATTCCACGGCCTTTCATATTTCTGTACCGCTCAATTTGGCGAATGCCGTGTTTTGATTGCATCGATTAGGTTTGAATCGTTTTGTCCGTATGTTTTTTTTAGTATTGTTTCACTTTCTTTACTTAATTAAGCTTATTGATAATTCGATTTCAGGTTCAATAGGTTGCATCACGACCTGCTACCTTTCTTAGATCCAGCTGAAAAATTTTCAGAAGGAAGTATTTACTGCGAATAAATGTCAAACAAAGTAGTACCTGCTGATTGGTTATTTAGTGCAGCCTTGTCGGGAATGCTTGGTTACTAATAAAATATCAATTGCGTTATTGATAACAAATGACACTGCTGTTACTATATGAAGAGTATTGGTATTACTAGCAAAAAATGCCAAACACATTTTCAGATAGTGGATAACCCCCCGTAAGTTTTTTAACGGACCAAATTACAAATTCCTTCTTATCAAAACATTTTCTGGAACCAATTTCGATTCGAAACTAGGTACATATTTTTATGTTTTGAAACTGCATGTTTAAGATCAAAGTTCTGTATGATTTCAAAATATGTGAATATTTGTTGACACACTGTTTATGCTTATTTTAACCCAGTAAAATAGATGTACCTATGGGACACAAAAAATTCAGTCATAACTACTGTGCAGTTACTTCTCTTTTGCCGAAACAGTTTTTCATGTAATCCCAGAAGTTATGTTGAGCCCACCTTTAAAACCTAGACAATAATCAATTTGATTCTACTCTTCCATTATTACTCCAGTATTACCTTGGTTACAATTACTGCTTGCTAGCAGCTAGTTAAGGAAGGTGTTGTTTACTATTGTAGTTTTTAATACAATAATAATAACCATATAGGTAACCCAGAAAGGGATAGTTTACAGATAAGAAGTTTTTCAAATTAATAGAACATAGTCATAAAAGACCAATATTAGTGACAATTGTTACACCCAATCAGGTGCGAGCAATACCATCGACTAGTGTGCTTCTACGAAAGAGGTTTCTTGTTTTTAACTAACATGAATTGTTGTCGCCCTAATTGTCTCAAAATCATTGTATTGATTGGTAGAAAATAATGTTTTACAATAAACTCAGATTATTATCAAAATAAACATATTAACTTTGAATGCTAGGAATTAAAAATGTTGGTTTTTCGTAAATTTAAAATAGTCACATTGTATTTTGTAATTAGTGCAGGAAAAAAAAACAAAAACTTTATGTGCTTAAATTCATCAAGATTTCCTCGATAATCTAATAATTTCAAGTTCCGGTTTTCTTTATCGGGACTAACTTTCTGTTAATAACATAGTGCACTATTTTCGAAGGATTTTATTAATAAATTCATGTGAGGCTGTAAATGATATCTTTTGTATCCGTACCGAGACGTTTAAATAACAAATACAGAAACGAGTAGCGTGTTTTGATATATTCAGTATAGGTATGTATCTATGGATTATTGATTAGATTTGATTATTTGTATTTATCGATAGCGATAGAAGAATAAATACAAGATGTGTGTATTATTACAACATAAACTTAGTAAGATGCTGTAAGTTTGTTTGGAATTTTCAATCTATCTGTGGGTATAAAACATGGATTGCGTAATTATGTTTGCAGAGATTTTTTTTTTGAATTGAATTTCTTAATCAAAATTAATGATTGAAGTTGAAGGTGTTGATAAGTCGGGTCCTCAAAACATTTCACCGACGCATTGAAATCTAAAAATAGTGAGTAGAAAACATCTCTGAGAAAAAGTTCCCCTACTGAACGGAAACAGACTATTTAATATTAGTTTTTTGCTTTAACCGCGGGTGAACGAACTGTGGCAACTCAATGAATTACAGATCTCTGAATGAACAACAGCGAGCGCTTTCACAACGACCTGGATACTACGGCGATGCCAAAGTGAAGTCTACTCCCCGATTGACATACCTGGAGGACTCTGCCAAGGGCGCCTACCACGTGCCGAGCCGTTTTAACAAGGTATTTTGCAATATTCAAATTGACGAAAGTGGGCGTACAGAAACGGATCCGACTGGCCTGTTTACCGGACACGATGAAATATGACCGCTGAAACGCGGTCGCCGATATTAATGATGATGGTGTTCAGAGGACACTTACCTCGCTAATGTTGAGCGGCCTTTTTGCAGTTAGCAATATTGCAAATTATCCTCAAGTTCGGTGCAATTTAACACTACGAAATTCTTGCATATTTGTGTTGTGTAGGTTAAGCAATCCGATAGTGGTTGCACTGCACTCTCGCGCACTTCCGAACGATGGGACGATCATCCACCGGGGGTGGCAAATCGCCTGTTGCGCGCACTCGCGGGGTGCTTCTGGAAACAGCAAGATGTAGATTGCGGGTACAAGGGGCTACGAGTACACTCGCTTGGCAGCCATGTCGTCAGCCTGTATGTTGTAGGAGTAATCGCTTTATTACAATATCTAGTGTAGCGTTTAGATTGAAATTAATGCAGCACTTGACACTGACGCACTTTTTTTAGGATAGAAGCAACCCTCGCATTACACCCTTTTCACATCACAAAAACAAAACACTCTCATCTACTGCACAATCTTGAGTAGTCTGAACGAGGCGGTCGCTGGCAGCCAGCGCTAGCAAGAACGAACGGTGCGCGTGCGTTTACAGCCTCGCCTCGCAGCTTCCGTCGTCCCGTACCCCGCAACAATTCATTCATTCTTGCTTGTAGCAAAGCATGAATACCTAAACAAGCCGCATACATACATGGAATTGGAACGAGACTCTGAAAACGATGAATGAGTGGATATTGTTTTTGACGTACCTACTTTGATTTTGTAATCGGAAACAAACTGCTTTCTCGCATCTCTCCCGGAACTTACAGATCAACATTTATGTTCTCTTCCTTTCTTATTTAAAGCTCTCATTCAATAAGGTTCGCGCCGCACCACACCTAGCAAGATTTGAATTAAAAATTTTAAATAATGAACGTAAACATAACAAAAGCATAATTAATATTCATTAAGTATGAAGTTTACCTTCACACAAGATTTTAATTCACAATTTTATAATTTCGCGCGCTTTCAACTGAAACAAGTGATTTATGGACACAGCTAAAGTAAATACTGCTTAATTATTATTTCTAACGAGAAATACATTAATAAATAATACGATCTCCTTTTTTTTTGCATAATTAACAATTTTATGGGAATTTTAAAGAGAAATATTAACTGAAACAGCAAAAGGTACGGAAATACTGTACATTTTATACTTTAGGTACTAAATATCCGTAATATAAAAAAAAGTATCGACTAGGCATAAGTATAGTAGAAATATGCCGAAATAGGTCAATGATTCCTTGACTCAATAATAATTACCAACTCTTTTTAAAGTATGTTCATACACATTTGGATGAATTTTTTTTTACTTGATATTAAACCTTAAGCATCCTGGAATTAATTTTTAAAACGCCATTATATAAGAAAAATATAGTCACGGAAATTGTCACTGTTTAGGAACGAATATAGAAAATCTCACAAAGCTAAATTTAAACCTGCATATATTTAGGTCCATATCCATACATTTGTCGATAAATGATACAAGAAAAGAAATTACTACATTTTCGGAATTGCAAAACCCAATGTTACTCATCGTTAGTTTATAGACATATAAATAAGTAGCATAGCAGCAACTGCCCTTCATTTGGATAAAATTGGTAATCTAAAGGAATATCAAAGCAACCTTAAAGTAAGTAATATTTAAAAATTATTATATAATAATTTAGGTAATACTGAATTATACGATATACTGTTTACACCAATAGATAAAATGTAAATATCCCTGCGAAAGGTTCTTTTCGCTTTCGAGAGAAATTAAAATCTCTCCACCTTGATATCTAATAAGGTAAATTTCCCAGTTATTTGACATAATTGCACCTTTCAGGAGATGTAATATATGGTTGGTCGCACCTGTATAATCTAAACTATGTCGACTTCTTAAATTTTAATTTAAAAATTCCTTTAAAGCATAAAGGTTGTCCCAAAAAGTTATTGAAGGGTCAAACTTAAATTTGGTAATAGTTAAAATACTATCTTTTTGGGGTTTTTAATGGTGTATTTTTATATTTAAGTTATACAATATACAATCTACACGTTTCGATCTTCGTCAGTAGTAATACTATCTTTCAAAATTGTTTAAGATGTTGAAACAATTTTGTGAAATTTAAAAAATTGAAACGCAAACATAAGCCTACTATTAATATAACGGTTTGGTAAACGTGCATTATAAGTGTTTTGTAACTGTGGTTTCATATTAGTTGAGTTGATCGGCCGATTTCTACACTTTTTGCTTTTATAGCGCGACGTTTCGGAAGCGGAATCTGCTTTCGCATCAGACTTAGTCCTGAGAAGGATTCGAACTATCTGAGGTTTAAATACCATTCTGATCTAGATAACTGTTTTACAGTGTGTTTTCGTAATAGGGTTTTTTATCAAGGATATAAAAACCTAGTCCTTAAAAGATTATGTTCTATGCGATCTTTAAGACTGCATTTAAGTGCTAGCTCAAATTTTTTCAATATCTGAATGAAGACATCGAAATTGTAACATTGTAACAGTAATTAAATGACCATGCTTTAAACAATTTTCACCTTGAGAACGTTAAATTATGTGTACAAGGTCTAAGCAGAAATAAAATGCATTAAATGGTTACACACATGCATAATAGTCTGTTTTACGCTTCATTGTGTACTCCCTTTAATAGTGCTATCAATTAAAGTAAAATATTGATGGTCGACTGCTAAATTATATGCTCAAGGTTTAAGTGGAGAATAAAATTGCATTAATACGTTAGTTAATACACACATTAATTAAAAGTAAATATTGAAGGTCGAGTGTTAAAATTATGTGTACAAGGTCGAAGCAGAAAATAAATGCATTAAATGGTTACACGTATGCTTTATAGATTGTTTTTACATTTCGTTTTGAGCTTTTTTTAATGGCGTAAAAATTATTTGGATTTTAATAATTGACTGTCTTGTTTTAGTATTAATAATGATTAATTGGGAATCCTCTTTATACTGCACTCATATGTAAGTGTGTGTTAGTTTAGAGATGAAATTTTAAAATCAATTGCATTACTTTTAACACCCAGATTAAACTGTTTTTCTTTAAAAAACAGTGAAATATATTCATAGCCAAAAGCTTATAATACTGATTAACTACTATTTATTTATATAGATCAGGGTCGCAAAAAAGGTGTTACAGTAAATTATCGAAAACATTCTCAAACCTAGGTAATCCATAATATCCTATTAAATATTAGTGAGAAGACATTTTCGATAGCCAAGACTTTTGGGATGGGTGCACTTCCACTTATGCTCAAAATTAAGTATGACAGGACGTCGCAACTTGTTCTTGGGTCTTCGCCCCTTGTCGTGATCGGAGCTTGTTTGCGGGCTTTCGTGTATTATCGTGGTACCCTTGGCGGAAAATTTGAATTTGTATTACAGTAAGGGGTCTAATGCTAACCTGTAAGGCAGGTATAGCGCTGCGGAACTTGCTCTCGGGGCTTTGCCCCCTTGTCGAAGCCCCATTGGCGGAAAATTTGAATTTGTATTTTAAGTCTCTGCAGGTTACGGCTGGAAATATGAATTTGTGTTGTAATAAGGGGTATAATGCTAACTTGTAAGATAGATAGGGATTAGCAACTTACTCTCAGGCCCTCGCACTTCGACCAAAAATTTGAATTTGTTTGTGGCACCATCTATGAAGGGTGATTTGAACTTGTATTATAGTAATATAGTATTATAGCAATGCTTACTTATAAGACCGACATAGGGCTTTTGGGTCTTAGCCCCCGGTCTCCTGGCGGGACATTTGAATTTGAATATGTGTTTAAGTGTTTACATTCTGATTACGTATTGCGAGAAATTTGAACTTGTATTGTAATAAGGGGCATTGAAAACAAAGATGTGGCAATGGGCTAAACCCCGAGAGCAAGTTGTGAAGTCCTACACCTGTCTTATAAATTAGCATTAGGCCCCTTATTAGAATACAAATTCAAATTCCCCGCCATAAGCAAGCAGAATGCAGAGACTTAAATACAAATTTAGGTTTTGCGTCAAGGGGACCACCTTATTAGAATATAGATTCAAATTTACCGCCTTAGCCTACAGAGACTTAAATAAAAATTCAGACTTTACACCTAGGGGTCAGGACAAGGTGTCAAAGCCCCGAGAATAAGTTACGAAGCCCTACACTTGTCTTACAAGTTAGCATTAGAGCCCCTCTTATTAGAATACAAATTTAAATTTCCCGCCAAGGAGGCCAGGGGTCTAAGCCCCGAGAGCAAATTGCGAGGCCGTATACCTGTCTTATAAGCTAGCATTAGGCCCGCTTGTTAGAATGCAAGTTCAAATTTCTCGCAATAAGTAATCAGAATGTAAACATTTAAATACAAATTCAAATTTCCCACCAAGGGACCAGCGGGCTAAGACCCGAACGCAAGTTGCGAAGCCCTATGTCTGTCTTATAGTTAGCAATGGGCCCGCTTATTAGAATACAAGTTAAAATTTCTCGCAATAAGTAATCAGAATGTAAACGCTTAAATACATATTCAAATTGAAACTTCCCGCCAAGGAACCAGGGGGCTAAGAAATGAAAGCAAGTTGCAAAGCCCTATGTCTGTATTGTAAGTTAGCATTAGACCCCCTTATTATAATACAAATTCAAATCTTCCCTCATAGATGGCGCCACAAACAAATTCAAATTTTTGGTCGAAAGGCGAGGGCCTGAGAGTAAGTTGCTAAGCCCTACATCTACTTTACAAGTTAGCATTATACCCCTTTTTACAATACAATACAATATTTCCAGTCGTAACCTGCAGAGACTTAAAATACAAATTCAAATTTTCCACCAATGGGGCCTCGACAAGGGGGCAAAGCTCAGAGAGCAACTTGCGACGCTCTACACCTGTCTTACTTAATTTTGAACATAAGGGGAAGTACACCCACCCCAAAAGTCTTGACTACCGAAAATGTCTTCACACTAATATTTAACATACGAAATTATGGATTACCTAGATTTGAGAATGTCTTCGATAATTTACTGTAGCACCTATTTTGCGACCCTGATCTACATCGATAAAGAGTAGTTAATCTGTATTATAAGCTTTATGGCTATGCATATATTTTACTGTTTTTTTAAAGCAAGTAAGATATTCCATATCAATAATCAATCAATTTACATAGCTTAATCTGGGTGTTAAAAGTAATGCAATTGATTTTAAAACGTCATCCCTAAACTAACACATTCTTATTTATGAGTGCGGTATAAAGAGGATTCCCAATTAATCATTATTACATGTAAAAACAATCTATAAAGCATATGTGTAACCATTTAATGCATTTAGTATTCTAGGCAAAGTGGACATACGTGAACACTGCTTATTTGTGACATAAAATTAAGTACAACGAAAGATGTGAAAAAAAATCGTCATATTTTGCGTCGGTTAATTATGTGTGTAAAATTTTGCGGCGCCTTTGAATTAGCGTTACGGGGCCATGATGAGACATTGAGGTCGGAAAATCCAGATATTTATGTAGGCTTAATCAACTTTGCAGTTGAATTAGAAGTAGAGACTAATGCGAGGATCTCGTTCCTTGATCTGCGCATGCACCTAAAAAACACTTTTTGTTTCATACAAGTAGTCGCCTTCAGTACTTAAATAGCATTTTCAATGTCAAACTGGTAGAGCACGTTTGAACTAGCGGTAAAATGGTTGCCTACATCGGCTTCTGTGCGGGCTCGATTCCCGGTCAATATCACTTTTTTTTACTTAGGTTAGAGTAGTTTTTTCTCTAACCTAATTTTTTTATCTCATCTAAACTGTGTGTGTATATATATATATATATATATATATATATATATATATATATATATATATAATATATATACATACCAAGTTTTTAAGTGCATGCGCAGATCCAGGAATGAGTTCCTCGCCTTAGTCGCTATTTGTTTAAAGGCGCCTCAAAAACTATTCAGAACGAATTGCTAGATACAATGTTGCAAATTTACAAGCAGGAAATATTAAAAGAAATTAAATCTGCAAATATCATTGCTTTGGAGGCCGATGAAACTCCAGACTTCTAATCATCAGCAAATATGTAGTTGTTATTATTCGATACGTGTTTAATGCACACATTTTTAAACACTTTTGTTCTTTTTTAAGCCGGGTGGACATAATGCTGATTTATTAGCAAAAACATTGCTGAATGAATAGCAAACTATTTTAAATGTTCCTTCTGGGTCTGATAACAATAAACTAATCGCTCAAAGTTACGATGGGGCGTCCGTGATCAGTAGTAAGACAAAGGGTGTCCAAGCCATTATCAAAAGAATATTTCCACATGCACATTATATTCACTGTTACGCACATCAATTTGATTTAATTATTGTATGCGCGGCACAATGCAATAAAAATGTTAAAAAACTTCTTTGCAAGTTTGCAGTCCTTTTCAAGCTTTTTTTTCTCTACCGCCAAAACGAACGGTAATTCTTGATGACATAGTCAAACGTAGATTACCACGCGCTGCTCCTATACGCTGGATTTTCAAAAGTCAAACTGTGAACACATTATTTGAACACCCGGTTTCTTTCAAACAATATTTAGTCAAAATTATTGACGCAGATGGGACGGACTCAGTTACTATTAGTGAAGCAAGGAAGTAAGTGAATATCCATTAGTTTGTAAGGATTTTGTTAATATTTATATTCATCTGTCAAAAATTAAGGATCACCAATTCGTTTTGCTCGATTCACTAAATATTTAATTACACCAATTCTTAACGTGGATGGTTGTTTGATAATTTATGAAGTTATCTATTAGTGTGTGTTAAAGATAGTAAATTATTAGTTTAAGATATTAATATGTCAAGAAATGATACACTTCTATTAGTTTCCTTTTCCATGGAAAACTGGATGCTTGGATATATACCATTTATAAAAATTAAAAATTCATGTAGTTCCACGTCTCCAAATAACAGTGTCATCTACATATCTATACCAAACTAAACGTTTTTTAGGTGCATTTAGTAGAGGACTACACATTGCTACGCCAACAAGCTGTTCATAGGATCTAGTATTCCACACAAAATAAGTTGTAGTAAGTGCTAAAAGAGAATGGTAATGTCCTTTGGAAAAATACGATCAATACATTTATATATCCAATAGTTTACTTTAAAGGAACTTTTCTAAAAAGTGAAACATCAAAACTGACCATTATATCACGCTCTTCAATTTTGAAATTATGTGTTTTTTCGGCAGAATTTTTATTATAATGGGGTGTTTTACTTATATAACGTTGTAATAGAAATGTAAAATGTTTGGAAGATTATATGTAGGAGATTCAATTGCACTAACAATAGGCCTTAAAGGAACATTAGGTTTATGGATTTTTGGTAAATCATATAGTTTTGATGAAAGACCTTCGGAGTTAGTTTCTTTTTTATTTCTCTAGGAATAAATGATAATCATTTAATAAGTTCTTTAGGTTTTAAAAGAAACTTTTTTGTATGATCCTTTGGTAGTTCACGATAAGTCTGTGGCTCCAAGAGTTATTCTACTTTAATGTTGTAGTCGATCATATTTAATATAACAGTTGTATTACCTTTATCTGATTGTAATATTATTATATTTTCATTACATTTAAGATCAAATCAAGCACGGCGTTGACGAAAGTATAGGTTGCTTTTTGGAGATTTTGCTTACGTAATATGTTAACAGTTTTAAATCTAACTTCATTCACAGCTTCAAAAGGTAACGATTTTTTGGACATTATATCTTCAAAAGATTCCCTACATACAATCTTGCAAAACATCTTACATTTCTATTACAACCTCACATAGGTAAAACGCCCCTTTAAAGAAATTGAATATCTTGATCATATTTTTCCAAAGGATACAACAATTTTCTTTCAGCACAGTCTTGTACGACATATTTTCAGTGGAATAATCAATTCTATGAACAACTTGATGGTTTTGCAATAGGTAGTTCTCTTAGTCCTGTTATAGCTAATTTTTATATGGAAAAATTTGAAGCATTACCATTACAAAATGCACCTAAAAAATCTTTAGTATGGTATAGATATGTAGATTACACATTTGTTATTTGGAGACATGGAGAAGTAGCACTACATGAATTTTTAATCTTTGTAAATAGAATACATCCTAGCATCCAGTTTACCATGGAAAAGGAAACTAAATGGAAGGTTACTATTTCTTGACATACTAATATTTAAAACTAATAATTCACTATCTTTAAAGGTTTACAGAAAACCGACACACACTGATAGATACCTTCATAAACTGTCAAACCACCATCCACGTCAAAAAATTGGTGTAATTGACTCTTTAGTGGATCGAGCAAACCGAATCTGTGAACCTGAATTTTTGAAAGGTGAATACAAATATTTAACAAAATCCTTACATGCTAATGGATATTCACTTACTGATATTAATCACGTTATTACACCTGTAAAACATAACTGGAAAGAAAAACCAGTTGTTATTGTTGGTATCTCTTTTCTTACTTTATAACTAGTGTTCCAGATAGAATATAAAAAATCCTAATTAATCATGACATGAGGACTGTTTTTAAACCTACAAGAAAAATTAAAGAACATTTAAGGTCAACTAAAGATGTTTCAAACCCATTATCTTCCATAGTGTAAAAGTTCATGTGGGAAAGTATACATTGGTATCCACAAAAGGTAGCTTTGATATAAGACGTAAAGATTTTATGAGATTTTGTAGAGAAATCTGCGGTAGCTGACCATGCCTTAAATCATTTAAATCATGACATTCAATTTGATAATATGGAAATATTGAAAAGACAAATTCATTATTATGTTCGTTTACAACATGAAGCTATTGAAATATACAGACATCCTAATAATTTCAATAGACAAGAAGAAAATTCAAATAAGTGTTGGCATCTTATAATTAAAAAAAAGTAATAATGGTACGTCTTAATTTTAATTTTAATTTTAGCTTTTGGTATGTCTAGTTTTTTTCTGCTATGTTTTTTTCCTAGACCTTGAAGTAAATGCTTTACCAATTATATGTTAGTTTAACACCTCACTATAATTTAACATATGTAGTTGAAATTAAAAGTAAAATAAAAAATTATATAAAACGTACTACATTGTGTTTTCATTGTTAAATAACATTTACATTTATTAACAAAGCTATTTCTTTGTTAGATTTGACTAGATTATTTTAATGGTTGTCAAGTTTCTATTTGTAAATGCTTTTATCATTTAAATTAAAGTTTTTCACAACTTTACACCTACATCATAACTTGATTAAATTTTGTTAAATTTGTTATTTGGTTGACATTTGTCACTGTTAGCCTTCGACCATTTGAGAGTGTTCTGATTTGTCAAGTTCAAGGCAGTTTAGCAATATTTAATGTACTAATGATCTAGTTATTCTTTACTAAAATTAAAGTTCGTGGTATGGCTCTAGGGCTACGAAGACTGAAGAGGCAGAGGGGATTGGGCGATTGGAATCCCACCAACGCGACGGTCGCAATCATCTTACGCGCACAAAATGTGCGTAACGTTCTTTGTTCGTGGAAGGTTTTATTCAATGGCGTTTTTTGAAAAATACACACGCAAAATCAAAAGCAATTTGCAAACGTAAAAAATAATTTTTAATCTCAGATATCAAGCGTTAGCCTAGTTTTTATGCGGAATTTTCCTCTCTGTCTCTTCAGACGTCGTAGCTCTAGAACCATAAAACGGTCTGTACTGAAGAAGATAATTGTAAGTGTTATCGAAACGTTTAGACTGTATAACTTAAATACAAAAATACACCATAAAAAATCCAAAAGGATAAGTATTTTAAATATAATTATGTAATAATTTTGAAAGTTTACATTTCCATATTAAATTTTTTAAATTGATTACCTCGTATTTAATTCTAACCTACAGGTTAAATAACTATGAATTTCAATAATATTCCTTGTATCCAACCAATATAGTTTTCGAGATGCTCAGGCCATAGTTTGCGTGACAAAAAAATCTTTAAAAATTTTGTCTTAAACACCGATTCTCAATAAACGCTATTTTACAATTTTACAAAGAAAATGAACAAGCAAGGATCGTATTCATATCTTAAGTTGATCACTGCCAAGGTAAAGCTTCATGTTATAGGTTGTTATTGTAAAGTTACCTCTTCTAAGAATACTCTGAGATACTACAGCATTTTCGGTGAGTTTATTAGATCTTTTTTATCCCTTTGATTTTTATTATAATAACATTGTCTCAATTTACTTGATTCAATCTGCAATATGGCGGAGTCTAATTTATTTGAAAATACAGAGTGGTTCCGTGAAAAATAAGTTAACGAGAACAAAAATGTATTTTCAAAATTTATGAGAACTCAACAATGTCAGTTTTGGAGAATTGCAAGCACGATTGAATAAATTTGAACCACTTATAGATAAAGTTTCAAAAATTCAAACACAAACAGAAACTTTCTCAGCCATTGTCGATCTGGAGACCAAGGAATTAGTGAGAGCACAATTTAAAAATAACTACTTTCAATTATTAGCTTAAATAAAAACTGCAGGCTATAATAGTGTCATAAGTAACTGTGCCAAGTCCCAAACAGTTCATTTTAAATTATCACTAATAAAATTGCCATGTTTCAGTGGGGAAGATGTGGATTGAGTTGGGTTCCGAGGCACATCTTTTTCCAGGATTCATAACAATAGAGCAGAATCGCATGTTGAGTTAAGAAGAGTGTTTGATACTGCCACAACATTGAAATTTGAAAATACAAACGTTCACGATTATTAATTATGTTAACTATTACAACTCATTTAGGATCACTGGAATTATCAAAGGAATCTACTGAACAGTGGCATACGTTGATAGAGTAGGAAAATTTTGAAATTAAGGACGATTGATCTAAGAAATCTGTCTAATTTCGGGGTAAAGTACGAAACCAGTAAAACCAATAAACATTTAAAACATGAAAATTGCAAAATAAACAATTCGGGGGCTTTTGAGGAGGCAACCAAACAGTAAACATTTTTATCAAGGTCAAGGTTCAAGTCATTCTCAATATTCTCCATTTAAAATGACTTGCTTAGTAGTACCTATTGTAAATAGTGACATACTATCTATAATGGTAATGAATTTTTAAATTTAATTTTTTTTCACAAAAAAATGATATAAATAACCAATACAAGTTATTTTTAACCTGTCTGCGTTCTAATCACAATGTTAGTAATTTTTCATCTTCCAGTTTCCGAAAAAAAAAAAAGGAAAAGGCCACGTATTTCATTTCAAGGGGGAGGGAGGGCTGCTCGAGCTTTCCGAGCTCTTCAGCCACAATTATGGATTCCCAGCATACATACATACATTACGTATATGTGCATGGTGGGATTAAAGATGGGTGTGATCATAATAGGATCGGAAGGAACGGAGTTAGGGTTCTGAGGGGGAAAATACTACCCCAGCATTCGCCTAAGTAGCCGTACATGGTGTGCGTATACGCAGTGACCATGCCGCTACATCTGTGTGAGGAAAACCCCCTGAAATAGTAACGTATTTTGTATATTTCATTTATTTAATCATAATCAGTGACGTACAAACATAAGATTTCGTTGAAATACATTTAATTTATTCTGTATTATAAGTGTTTTGCAACTGCGGTCTGTAAGTTGGTAGTACAGAGTTACTAACCTGAAACGTTGTTTGACTTCGGGGCCTTACCGAGTTACTAACTATGGAAATAGGCCGATCGAGTCAACTAACATTTAATTTATTTTTGTCAACATAAGTGTACATGTATTTATTACATAAACCATAGCATTATGACCACTTTTCTGTATTATAAGTGTTTTGTAACTGTGGTCTCATATTAGTTGAATTGATCAGACTAGTTCCACAGTTTTTGCTTTTGTAGAGCGACGTTTCAGAAGCGGACTCTTGCATCTGTCATCAGGGTTAGTCTTGAGAAGGATTGTATTTAGCTGTAGTACTACATTTACCTGTTAAGTAAATATACAAGATTGCATAACTACCTATAATAACGTAGCAATTACATATGGACTGTGATTTTTTTATTTTTATTTCCTTAATGCATTTATAATATTACTTACAGCTTTCACAACTAAAAAGTAATTAAAACCAGTTTATGCAATTGGTTGTGAACGGAAATGTATTAATAATCTTTTTCGTAGATTGGATGTTATTTAGCATAAATATCTGGTGTGGAACAAGACACTATCTTCCACCCTATAAAGGAAATGAATAAAATTTAATAATATGAAAATATTTATTTTTGGCTTTTTAAATCGTATATTTTTCTTATTATATTTTATATAAATTTAAACGTTTCGATAAAAATTACAGTTATTGTCCTCATTAAATGGTAGTACCTTTAAGAATTACTTGAGATATTAAAAAAAAAGTTATGGTATGTTATGAAAAACATGAAAACACAAATGTAAGTCTGGTTTTAATTACAACAGTCTAATTTTAGCAAGTATAATTATATGTTTAATAAATTAAATATTATTAAACTGCCTTGAAGATGCAAATCAGAACAGCCTCTTACAGTCGAAGGCTAACAGTGAAAAATGTCGCAATCAAAGTAGGCCGGAATTGAACAAAATTTAATCACATTTGATATATGTGTAAATGTGTGAAAAACTTTAATTTGGAGTTATTAAAAACCTTCCCAAACATAAACTTGTCATACTAATTAAAGATCCAGTCAAAGCTAACAAAGAAATAGTTTTTGCTTAATAATTGTAATTTTTATCGATACAGTGAGAACACAATCTAGCACTTTCAATAAGATATTTAATTTTAACTACATCTGTTAATCATTACAGTTCTATGATAATTTAACATATCTAATTAGTAAAGCATTTACTTCAAGAACTAAGAAAAAAGACAATTCTGCTATGACCTTGCATTGATTTCCAACAATTCTATCATATTATCAATCTTTCTTTGATCTTCCATGTCGAAATTCTCCAAATATGCTTCAACGGTCCTCATAAAATTCACTGGATGTATAGTCCTTAAGTTTCCATCAAACTTTCTTTGCTTTTGTGTAGGTTGACCATTTTTATAAATTATTGTAGTCGTTCCTGAATTTGCTGCTAACTTTTCTCCTTGAATTTTTTCTTTTTCGTCCCATTTCTCTTCCAACTTAATAATAGCATCTTCATTTTTAGTAATTTTTTGTTCGCATTCTAATACCTTTTCTTCATTTTCTTCTACTTTAACTCCTACCTCGCCTATTGTGCGGCCTATTTGAGCTCTAGCGTACTCATTTCTTTCTTCAATTTGTGTTTTTTTTATATTCTGTATGTAAAGTTGCTGATCTGTGTCGTCTTTTTGATTCTTGATTTCTTCCTTACACTTGATCATTATTTCCTTATTGCTTTGTCTTAAATTTTCTTCCATCTGTTCTACTTGATGTCTCCTTTCTTCTTTGAAAATTACTTTTAGTTCTTCTTCACTAGCCTTTCTTTCTTCTCTATTTGCTTTTAATTCTTCTCGATTTGCGTTTTGACTTGCTTCTATTCTTTTTTCTATTTTCTCTTGGCCTTCTACATGTTTTGCTTCCATCTTCTTCTGTCCTTCTTCCATTTTGACTAATAACATGTTCATCATATTCATCATCATCGATTCTTCAGTTTTTTGTTGAACTGTTAATTAATACATCTTGTGATTCTTGGCTGAAATTAAACTCTTCACTTTCCTTTGTATCTGCCACCTTCTTTGTTTTAATTATTTCCAATAATTTCCTATCTGGCTTTTTAAAACATGACCTTAATTCCATAAAACAATAAAAATAAACCCACCTTCGTAACTTTTTATGTAAAATTAAAAATAAAAATTCAACTACGCCACTGGTAATTATTAATTGCTAAACTTGTTTTGAATATAAAATTAAATCAATCAAACAAAAGGATTTTTTTTCAAATACCTAATCTTTGATACGCCACTGGTAAGTAATTAAATTTTTAAATTATTATAACCATTTATTTGACTTAATTTCTTTATGGATTAATCGATCCTTAATTTTGGAGAGCATGAAATTATTTCAGGGTGTTAATACGGCCTTGCTGTTGGGTGCCATTTTGTGACGGTTCTCACGTTGGCGCAATTTTGTGACGGTCTATTTGTCCGCCCTGCTGCTGGGGATCGTTTTGTAACAGGCGTATTTCCTGCGACTATTACTTTGTTTGCATACACCTGGCTACAAAGAATAATATTTTGGTTCTTTTTCAATCTTTTATAATTGCAAAATCATTGAGTAAAAATTTTATATTGTTCTTATGAAATGTGAAATGATTACCTTTCAGTTTTAACTAAGTGGTTTTAATTTATAAAGGTAGCGTTCTTAACTAAACTTTACTTTTATTGTTATCACATTTCTGTCTGAGTAAATGAACTTAATATTTGTTTAACAATTTCCTTTTTCCTTTTCACGGACGCTCCAGCTAGCTCAATAATATAACAAATGGTTATTGTTGCTTTTCAGTATTTACAAATTCAGTGTTTGTAAAAACATTTTTAAGATTTGTAGCAGTCAATAATAAAAATGAATCAAAAGTGATAACATTTAATTAAGCCAAACTTTAAACGCAAACTGTTTTGTTTACAGTATTATATAAAAAAAAGTTAGTACTTCTTAATAGTAATATGCAAGAACAATCCTTTATCAATAATGAGCGAAATATATTTTCGTTCAGCATTGGTATTTAAACATAAATTAAAAAATAAATAAAACGCACAAAGTTTATTTTATTTACACTATAAATAGATCTTACGTATTTATCACTTCGTTCGAGCTGGTGACGTAAGCCTTGCTTCCGGTTGGTAATTAGGGGCATCGCATAGGTTGATGACGTTCGCTGTCGCCAAGCTGGAACCGCTCTCCTTTGTTTTCTCTATCTCTTCTTATACCTTTGTTATGGATGAATACGATTCTAATTTTCTTCCCACAATTTAATGATTTTTGTAAATAATTGCTTGATATATTTACACTATTCAATTTTTACTTAATTGTTCAGTTGTAATCACAAACGGCGGGTGCAACAATATGCAAACCAGCTACAAACAGCTATGCTTTTAATTATCAAAGTTTTTTGGCTATTATACTTTATATATCGATCTATTATACTGGATGGATAGAAAGTCTTATTTTCTATTAATCACTCGCTATCGAAACATCAACTTGGAGGACTTTCAATACGCACTTAAAACGCGATTGTAAATTATTGCTTTTTTTATTTATCACCAACTTGATAATATCTACACCTTAATTTGTTTTAGTTTTTCCTCACATTAATAAGGAATATATCACTTATATACTCGTCACAATGTTAACTCAGTTTTCATTATAATTTAACAATTATAATTGCAGTATAACTTAAACTGCATAAATCTCTTTCCAACCGTTTCGTTACCTTCAATCAACTCAGATCGCTTACTTAATGCGACTCAATTAAAGATACACGTCATTAAGACAGCGTCTCTATTTGCTCCCTTTTACAAAACAGTCATGCCCCGCAAACGACCGTATCTATTTAAAAGCTTTCCAATTTAATATGTAAATACTAGTCGAAACAAACTCAAGCTTCTCATCTTATTATTAATTACATTTACACACAGACGCACAGACACACAGACACACAGACACACAGACACACAGACACACAGACACACAGACACACAGACACACAGACAAACAGACACACAGACACACAGACATACAGACAAACAGACACACAGACACACAGACACACAGGCACACAGACACACAGACACACAGTAACACAGACACACAGACACACAGACACACAGACACACAGACACACACACACACAGGCACACAGTAATACAGACACACAGACACAGACACACTAGACACACAGACACACAGACACAGAACACAGATACACAGACTTGACCTGACACAGCACACAGACACATCAGACACAGACACACACGACGTACCTTACAGACACAGACACACAGACACACAGACACACAATACACAGACATACACACATGCCACACACACACACGACGCACACACACACACACACAGACACACAGATCAACACACGACACAATCTGACACACAACACACAGACAGCACTACAGACACACGACACGACACACAGCACAGTCAGCACACAGGCATCACAGACACACGACACACAGACATCCAGCACACACACACACACACACAGCACACGACACAGACACACAGACACAACACGACACAGTACACACAGACACACGACACACAACTGACACAGACACACAGACACACAGACACACAGACACAGACACACACACAGACACACAGACACACAGACACACAGTCACACGACAGACACACAGACCAGCACAGCACACACAGACAACACAGACACAGACACACAGACACACAGACAACAACACACGACACACGACACCAACACACACACACACACACTACACACACACAACAACACAGACACACACACACAACACACACACTACACAACACACACACACACACACAACATCACACACACATCACACACACACACACACCACACACACACACACACGACACACAACACACACACATCTAACTACACACACACACACATCTATCACACATCACTACACTACACACACACACATCACACTACACATTTCATACTACTACACACATCACACTACAACTACAAACACAACTACAAGTCATCACATCTACACTACACTACACACACACACATCACACACACACACGACACACACATTTCTAACACACACACACACACACACACACACACACACACACACACACACACACACACACAACACACACACACACACACACACACACACACACAACACACACACACACACACACACACACACACACACACACACACACACACACACACAACACACACACACACACACACACACACACACACACACAACACACACACACAACACACACGACACACAGACACACACACACACACACTACAACACACACACACACACAACACACACACACACACACACAACACACACACACACACACACACACACACACACACACACACACACACACACACACACACACACACAACACACACACACACACACACACACACACACACACACAAACACATCACGACACACACACACACACACAGTCACACACACGACACACACACACACACACACACACACACACACACACACACACACACACACACACACACACACACACACACACACACACACACACACACACACACACACACACACACACACACACACACACACACACACACACAACACACACACACACACACACACACACACACACACACACACACACACACAACACACAACACATAGACGTAATATAAAAGGACAGATCTCGTTTGCTGTTGTCTGTTCGTCTGTGTTCTGTTGTTCCTTCGTCGTCGTCTGTCGTCTGTTCGTTCGTCTGTTGTGTCGCCTGTGTGTCGTCGTCGTCTGTCCGTCGTCCGTCCGTTGCCGTTTTCGTTGTGTCCGTCGTCCGTTCGTCCGTTGTCCGTTTTTCGTCCGTCGGGCCGCGTCGTTGTCCGTCGTCGTTCTGTCGTCTGTTCGTCCGTGTCCGTCGTCCGTTGCCCGTCTGCCCGTTCCCCGTCCGTCGTCCGTTGTCCGTCGTCCGTCGTCCATATTCGTCCGTCCGTCCGTCCGTCTGTCCTGTCTGTCTGTGTGGATGTCAGTATCACGATAACTAACGAGAATATCTTCGTACTTAAAATGTTGTATTTAAGCTTGATTTAGTTTACAGCAGCCAGATTTTAAATCCAGCGGAATTAAATTTTATTTCAACAAATGTTTCTAAATTACAAAGATATAAGAATACATATAGAAAATATTTCGAAATGTTCGAAATGACGCGTAATTTAACGGCAAAAAATTCATGTTAGAATTTAAGTGTTAGTTCAAATTTTTTTTTTATCTAAATAACGATTAATTTTACATGAAAAAGTTTCGAGGTATTTGTTAATGAAAATCTAATTTTACGTAAATTTTCTTTATAATGTTTTTTAATGTAAAGCGAAATAAATGTAAAAATTAAATAAATATGATTGAAAATGCTGAATCTATATTATCGATATTTTTATGGAATTTTTTTTACGTTAACATGTATAATATTTATGTCTATTAATCCCTATCTGACATGCAGGTATAAATTTCATTCTGACAGATTTACAATGTTCCCTGTTTTGGTTATGAACGTATGAAAGAAGTCACATGGTTACCCTAAAAAAATTATATTAGTATTATTTCATTTCTTTTCTTTTTGTAAGTTAGCATCTAGATGTCTATTAACCTCTGCCTGACATGAAGTTTTAAACGTCTGTTTCACATACATTAGTGTAATTGTTTTTTCCGCCTTTCGATATGTTAACAAATCATTACAACCACGTTAATTTAGATGTAATACTCATTATATAGGCCCGTAATAATTTTGTTACCATCGAAACTGAAAATTTTTAGATAGAACAGAAAATTATTAATAAATGCGCTAGAAAGATGTAAATTTACCTTTCTCGAAATCTAGTTGCCATGAAATAAATGTGTAGATAGTTTTCAAATAAACGTCAGCTAACAATTAAGAAATGTATTAATAAAAATGCTTTGCAATTATAGTGCAAAATAAAATCTCTTCAGGCAAAATATTGTATCAGGAGTATTAAGTCATTGTTACGTCAATTGGAATCAAGCTTCGATGAAATGCCACTTACTCTACATAAATAACTTTAATGTTGCATTCGTAATGAACTTATAAAAGAGGTTGCTATAATTAACAAAAAAAAAATGTTATTAAGATAATTTTATTTCTTTTAAATTCCATTTTGTGGGTTGGAAGGGCGTGTGGTGTTCCACACAAGATATTTTTAATGCTCAATATCATAGGGATATTCAGCAATAAATAGCGCGTTCATGAAGTAACAAGCTTTCAAGTTGCAACAGACCTTGAAAATGTCAATATGCTCTTTTAATTTCAAGAATTGCATTGATCTAAATGAAAAACTGCTCTTGTATTATCTTCGATGACCTACCCCTACTATAACTATTGATTTGCGTAAAGTGTGTCTACTTACATAAATTGTATCATATCGTTTATATTTCAGGATTTTAATATCTTAAACACAATTCTTATTCATATAAAGATTAACTATGAATCTCTAATTTTTCCAAGTTGCTTTTCGTTCAATACGCTTGCCGTTCATATCCTGTTGTGTGTAAAAATAATGTTTATAACTACATTTCCAACCTTTCGGAACACTCCATTATATTTAATCCATTTAAATAAATATTTGACCGTGTATTTTGAGATCAACCAATTAGAGCAACATTTCATTGAAAACGGTGCTGTCTAAAACTGTGATAAAATTGTTTACTACTGATAACTGCTCAGTGTGGACTTAACCACTTAACACTGTTTTTGTTTATTTATAGATACTTTGAATAAGTAGGTACTGTGATAGTGAATGTTGTTAAGAGTTATTTGACGATTTATAGTGTAGGTACATAAAAATCTGTGTAATAAATAAGTAGGCTATTAGTATTTTTGGATGGCCATTAAACAACATTTTTTATTAAATGCAGTTCATTTTAATTTTTCAATTTGACCGATGTTATAAGTACAACTGATATTTAAAAAAAAATGGCAATTATGGTTCATTGGATGACCTGATTTATACAACACATACGGGGTAAGTCAAACTCAACGCGACGGTCTGTAGAACTTAAATCACTCCTCAGCACTGCATATTCGAGATTTTCAGTGTTGTCTGATTAGTCGTGAAAGATGGACGGCGACGGTGAGGATCTCATACTATTTTTATTTGTGCGCAAAAAAGAGCACAAAATCGTTCGCCGTGGGTTCATTGTGGGTGCGTACGGAAAATCGCTGGATTCTGCTGTTTTCAAAATTCAGTATTGCACCAAAAACTTGTGTCGAACGAAATTAAGTTTCCCAAGAGCCGGCCACTGGCTGATCAAACTGAAGACACTCCTTTCATGATTGTCGGTGATGAAGGATCCTGCCTATCTAATTTTATAGGACTACGTCCCTTTGGAGGAACATTTTTTACTATAAAGAAGAGGGTATTCAACTATCGGACGATGCGAGGTCCGCGATTTATCGAATGTTCTTCACGCTGCGGCGTGCATGTGAAGGAACCCTTAAGCAAGGTTCAGATTATTCTAAAAAGTTTTATGATCGTTAAATAAACATGTCCTGTACTCAACTCGTGTTAAATATTGCAAATAACTCATATTTCAATAGTGGCATAAATTCTTAGTCTTTAGTAGTTTGGTTTGGTGTGTTTCGAAATTTCTGGCATGATAACATAAATCGTTGAAAATATGAACGTTCTCAAAAAAGTTCAATAATTTAATTTAAAAAATCTTAATAACTTTGTGCCGTTTAAATGCCTACATTTACATTCTACTGTTCCTGACGAAATAAATATGTATTTCATAATATGAAACTACTGTCCGATAACAAATAATTTAGCATGAAATTTAGCTTCATCTGTGAGTAAAGTTAAAAAATTTGGTTCTTCTTTAGATTTAGATCAATAAACCACAAATAATAATCTAGTCTACATTTAGAATCTAACCCATATACATCTAATGCATTTCCATGTGATTATGAATGATACCGATGGTTTATTGAAATTCTTCTTACATTAGATTGACTTAAGGTAAAATGATTTAAAAAAAATTCAATTGAACAATCAAAACAAATTTTATTTTTCAACGTTGTATCATGTTAGACTATCAAATGCATATGAAAAGAAAGTAAAAAAATATTCTAAAATATTACAAAACAATTTCTAAAAAACCTATTACATGACCGATATTATCCGCCTTTCCTAATGCCCGGTTGCTGAGTTTAGTTTAGTAAATTCTTCTTCTGAAAAGATGTACTTATCCATACGATAAATACCAGTGACTTGGAGTCCTTTTACACCTTATTCTATAGTAGCAACTCTATTGAAGGCTCTTCCGAACAACTCTGCTATGTCAGACACGACAATTCTATCGTTACATGTTTGATGATAAGCAGTCTTCAAAGGCTCATTTAGATGCTGTAGCTTATGAAATGTGTGTGGCGGCAGTGATAAAACTTTGATGCCATCTTCACGGCAAAAATTATGCGCATTTAGATTAGAGTGAGTACTGTGGTCTAAAACTAATAGCACTCTATCAGTAATAGAAGCTTTCACGAAACGAGCAAAGCGTTTGAGCCACTCGAGGAATCGCTCAGTTATCCATCCGGATAGAGAACATCTGCAAAGTAAACATGTGTGTCTATTTCTACCCAAGCTTCTTTCATCCTTATTTGTTTAAAAATAAACATAGGGGACACATACTATCCCACAGCACTTACGCAACAAACTACGGTGGTCGTCTGACCTCATTCGCCACTTGTGATGGTCCCAACTTGCTTTTGTCCTTTCAATGCGAGATGGCCAATGCACACAACTTATTCCTGTTTCATCCACGTTAAATATACGATGAGCAGTAAAATTATGTTCCTCTATCAGTGAAATTAAGTACTCTATTCAGACCAGTTGCTTCTGGTCTTCTCAGCAACAGTCTAGGATTACGTTTCACGAAGCCAGTCTTTGCTACACAATTTTTTTTCTTTATTAAAATTATTGTTTATGCCATTTTCAAATCCGTAATCATACGCTAATTTTAGAACAGTTTTTGGAGTTAAACCATTTTAATTTCAACTAAAAGGTGATTCAAAAATTATAACAAAAAACAAAGTTTATTTTAAAAAAATCATTTACAAAAGACATGAAAGCTGTTAATCAAACCTTCCCAATTTAGGAACGGAAAATCACATCGGGCATATGCCCCCCTCTACTTTGCTGGCATGCCAAAACTTCTTCCTGTATTGACACTATCACGAACTACAGAAATGTTTTCAACAGACCGGCCAGATCTAGGACGATCAAAATTTTTAATGTTGAGTGTTGATCCTGTTTCAATAAACTTTGTCATAAGTCTGCGCACTGTTGATCCATTCGAAGCTTCATTACGCCCGAAAATCGCACGAAGTCGTCGGACAGTTTCCACAAAACTTTCTCCGTTTTGATAAAACGTTTTCACGATTAACACACGTTATTCAGTAGAAAATCGTTCCATTTTGACACACAGAATGAAATCGGAATATTAGCAGATGTCAACTTTATAAACAACTATGTTGCTAAGCAACAAAGAACAAAATGGCGAGCGATTCAAAACCGGCGCGCTTTTTGAATCACCCTTTACTTATGTTAAATTAGAGTGCTGTGGTAATTTATCATATAATTGCTAAAGCATTTGCTTCAAGGTCTAGGAAAAACAGCAAAAAACCTAGACATACTAAAAGTCAAAATTAAAATAAAAATCAAGACGTATCATTATACCTTTTTTTAAATTATAAGTAATTGAAATTAAATTAAAATTAAAAATCACAATAAACGTTCTGCATTATGCTTTTCATTGTTAATAACACTTGCACTTATTGACAAAGCTATCTCTTTGTTAGATTTAACTGGGTTGTTTTATTTAATGTCATGTTTATATTTGTGAATGCTTCTCTCATTTTCAAATCGAAGTTTTTCACAACTTTACTACTTACATCATAACTTGATTAAATTTTGTTAAATATGTTTTTTGGCTGACATTTTTCATTGTTAGCCTTTGACCGTTAGAGGGTGTTCTGATTTGTCATCTTTAAGACACTTTAACAATATTTCATTTTTGATGACCTAGTTATGCTTTACTAAAATTTAATTCTATAGTTGGCTGTACACCTTTCTCAAACTGCAATCTTAATAGCAAGCTGATGTTTATGTTTTAATTTTTCAACTTTGACAAAATTGTTTTCAACATCTTTAACAATTTTAATAGATATTACTACTGACGAAGATAACTGTAAGTGTTATCGAAACGTTTAGATTGTATAATTTTAAATTCACCATTAAAAAACCCAAAAAAGGTAAGTATTTGATTATATATAAAATAAATTTATGAAATATGATAACGCAAATATAAGCCTCCTATTAATATAATAGGTCGATAAACGTTTATCAAACTGGCTTATATTTATTTGCGTTTTCATATTTCATAAATTTATTTAGACATCTTAGTTAATTCTTAAAGCTATTACCATTTACTAAGGACGATAACTGTAATTGTTATCGAAACGTGTAAATTTATAATAAAAAATACACGATTTAATACCCAAAAGGTAAGTATTTTAACCACACGTTTTAATTTACACAACTACTGAAGTACGAGTTATTAGATATCTTCTAAACCTAAACTATGACTTTTACAGCATTCTTACCTTATATACCGTTTAATTATCTCTGCAATTACAGTGCAAATCTGCAAAACTATATGCAAAGGGTGTTCTATAAAAAGTTGATTATTACATCAAGCTTAAAATATGAATTATTTGACCAAACAATTACAATATCTCGCAAATTATATTTGGGTATAGGATATGCTTAAAAAAAGTAAACACTTGGATTTTAAGCTACAGAATGGTGCCATAAATTAGAGACTTTCTATTTGAAAATAGTGTCAAACTAGTGAGTCCACAAAAAGTGATCACGCTGTGTAATGCAAAACATTACAGAAGCAATTTTTGTCAGAAATAAAAACTTTATTATAAAGACTATTATTTCACTCAATAACACACATCAGTTTGTATTGGTATCTTGTACACGGCCTTCCAGATATGTTTTTTTTTCTAACAAATATTGAAATATCTCTAAAACTTAGAGCAGTCATATCTCATACATTTATGAAAAGTTCTTTTAATTACATTCTAATACCGCCAAAATATATAGGGTACTGAATTTTTTTGAACACCCTGTAAATACTAAAAAGTACTTTTAAAATGTAGATTGAACTAACCTGTACGTACCTACGTACACCCTTTTTGAAAAAAATAGTCGTTTAGTTTCTACAGACCGACGCATTGAACTGGACAACTAATAGTAATAATAATATGAGTAGTACCCCGACACTATCCCCTCCACTTTTTTTACGTCACAAGCCCCTCCCCCTGGGCCACCTCACCTTTCTCTTTTCTATACGCTCACGTGGGGGACCGTATTTTCCACCCCTATGGCTTCTTTTCGGAGGCCTTTTTCAACCCTTGATGTTCACCCTATTTTCTTAGGGTTTTTCCTTTTTTTTTTGTTTTTTTTCCCTTGTGGCACGGTCCGTTTGGGTATGTTGGGTTTGTTTAAAATTGCCCCTAGTGTTTTGTAAGTAAGTGTTTTGAATATAAATTTTATAGGTACAATATAATTGCTAAATACGAGTATCAGTAATCAGGTTTTGTGTATTACTTTCTAAATTAGTTAATGATCGAATGTAATAGCCAGTTTATATCCAATCATTCATAAAACGTGTTTTAGTGAGACTACATGTGGACATGTTGTATAAAAAAAATATTTTAGTTGAACATATGGTTATCATTATTAGAACAGCTGAAGGAAAAAACACTTCTAAAGGTAAGCGTATTATTTTAATATATATATATATATATATATATATATATATATAGTATATATTATATATATATACATACATATATATATATATATATATATATATATATATATATATATATATTTTTTTACCTGATATTGCAAACAAAAATGTCGGTAAAGATTTTTAAAATGTATTATTACTCTTATAGGATGACGTCATAATATCAGCTCTGCAAATAGTTGGTACGTATTCGTGGATTTTAAACTTGTAGTTATTATTAATTCGCGTATAATAATAAAACCATTAAAACCTTTTGCCTTTTATTTCCATTATATCAGTTTGATATTCTTAAAAACATGTTAATTTAATTTAATTCTATGTTATATGTAAGTAATTATTACTTTCCGGTCTTTTTAATGGGGTTTTTATAACTGTTAATGAACACGTTACTATGAAACAATTTTGTGTGTATGTAATTGAACATGCAAGTAAATCAGATATAATTTTCCGAATGTATGGGTGGTGCCTGTTTAGAAGGCGAGTATCTGCCTATATAGCATCATTGCATTAGGGTAGAAATTATTTATTATTTCACGTCATATTTAATTAGACTTTAATGTATTCAGTTTTGAACTGTAATCTGGTTTCCGCAAACTGTAAGACATAATTACGGTTGATTGATTGAGATTGATCTGGTTGATTTGATCGAGCACGATTTGTTTGAGATTGATTAATTAATTAATTAATTGATTTGTTTGTGTGTGTGAGAAAGAGCCGAAAGAGAGAGAGGGTGAGAGAGAAACGAGATAGACAAGAGAGAGGTGTGCATTATCAACTTCTATTATAGAAAATGTTCATTAGTCTATACGCCACTAGATGTCGCTAAAATCAATTTTAACTCAAAGAGGCCAGGGCGCAGACCTTGATACAAGTCCTGTCTTACAAGGCTAGGGCCTCCTTATTAGAATACAATTTTGTATGATGGGGCAAAGGCCTACAGCTGTAAGATTAAGTTACAACCCGCATACAACTGCACCAAGGGGGCCACGATAGGGGCTAAGCTCTGCACTTGTCTTATAAGGTTAGGGTCCCCATACCATCTCCAGCGAGGGGCGAAGGCCCGAGAACAAGTTGTGAAGCCCTACACGTGTCTTACAAGCTAGCATTAGGCCTCCTTATTAGAAATACAGCGTATAAATAACTTTCTCGTATAGGTAAAAGATCATCCGAACGTACCCTATAGCATATGACCATTTTAATACAATAGGATCGATAATTTTAATAATATCTTATTAGGGTAATTATGCAATTTCCAACATTGTATGCGTGTGCGTTTGCCTAACCTCCAGGGGTACTGCTCTTAATACAACCAAAAGGACCTTAATTAGGGTTAAAGCTGTCCATCAAATATAACCCTAAGACCAACTCCAGGTCCAAGACCAACCCCCAAGTCCAAGACCAAACTCAAGACATGCATATGCCCCTCACGTGAGCAAGTACAAAAATTGGTGTCAAAAAGACTCTAATTAGGGTTGAAAATTCCATCAAGGGTTGACCTCTGGAAAGAAACCATAGGGATGGAAAATACGAGCTCACACGTGGGCGGCCATAGAATGGGGGTGAAAAAATACGCCACTCAAGTAAGCGCGTAAAAACAAAAATAATTAGGGGTTGAAAAGGACCTCTGGAAAGAAACCATAGGGGTGAAAATCAAGGGTTGAAAAAGACCTCCGAAAAGAAGCCATAGGGGTGGAAAATATGGTCCCCCACGTGAGCGTATAAAAAAGTGAAAGGTGAGGTGGAGGGGATAGTGTCGGGGTACTACTAATATGTCAGAAAAACAAAAAATTTTACCGCAAATAAATTCATAAATGTATAAGGCGAAGTCTATCTCAAAGTGCTATTTCAAACTTAATTTTGCAAGAATTTAACAATATATATATATATATATATATATATATATATATATATATATATATATAGGCCCCTTAAGCGGGATTGCTCATAACTCCCTTACTATTACAAATGGAAAATGTCTTATATAAAAGTTGTCCACAGTCATAAACTACACGTTTTAAGAAATGGCCTATGGTTTCTTTCAGAGGTCATTTTCAACCCCTAATTATTTTTGTTTTACGCGCTTATTGAATGGCACGCAAGCTGCCGTCTTAGGAGAAAATACCTCAGTCATAAAAAAGGAGTTTAGATTTATAAACATGCCCCTAGGGAAGATATTAGAGTGTGGTTAGGTCAATACTTCAAACTTCCCTCGAAGATAACCGATTCTACCCGAACATTGACGAGTGCGCCAGCGCACAAGACCCTAGGCTAGCAGCGTTCTCGTTTCTCGTGTGTTTCGCTCTTTAAAGTGTAACTGTCATGGAGTGAGCATTATTATGATGTATTTTCCTGCTTATGACCCAACATCAGCGGACATTAGAGATTTTACTGGCTTGTTAATAAACTATTACAACATAACCGTTCAAGATAATGATGGAAACGATGACGTGGATGAGCTGAATGTATCTCACAGCCAAGGTGATGGTGATGATTCACAGAAGAGGAAGAAGAGCGATGAGGTAGAAAAAAAGGGGAAAGGGGAAGGAAGAAAACCAAAATTGTATTATAAAGGGAATTGGTTTAAAAAAAAAAACCGTAAAGGTTTTTAATTTTAATAAATTGAAGGTTTTTGTTTGTTTATTTTAATTTTTATTTTCCCGGCTTTAAGGGCTTTCCTTTCAATTTTGTTAAACTTGTTTTCTGGTAGCGTTTTTCGTTTGTGTGTTTTGGTTAGCGTGTTTTCGTGTAGCGTGTTTTGGTGTTCGTGTTTTCGTTTTGTGTTTCGTTGCGTTTTTCGTTTTACGTGTTTCGCGTTAGCGTGTTTTCGTGTCATTTTTGTAGGTGTGTTTTGTGTAGGTGTTTTACGTTTGCGTGTTTGGCGTGCTCGTGTTATGTGACCGTCGTGTGCGTGGGCGTTGTGTCGTTTGCTTCTTGTGCTAAAACAATGAGTCTTTATGTAGTTGTAGGCAATATTGTGTTGACTAAAAGCCATAATTGGAAACGCTTTGCTAGCCCAGTCCGTGGAGTTATGTTTAATTAGCTTTTGACAGATGTATTTATGATAAGGTCGCGCTTGCATGTAAATAATATAAGAGGTGAAATCTAGCTAGCTAACGTGTTTTGCTGCTACACGCATCACAGTATTGAATATCTGTTTATATTAGAAAACGTACTACAGTCTCGAAACAGAATGCCAGATAAAATTGAAGGAAATGAATACGGTACAGCTTCTGCAACGACATGAAAAATTTGAAGATGTATATGATGCAGTAAATAATTCCAGAGTCGTGTTGAAACCAGCTCTAATTTAGTGAATAACCTCAGTGCTCTCATGTAATAATAGATAAATAGCTACAGTCTGATAAAGAACTGTCAGGGTTAATTGAAGCTGCTATACATAAGTTGTTACGAATATAATCGTTCAAGGTGAAGACGAATCAGGTGATTGTATACTCAAAATCTCGATGATGGTGATGCTCTCATGAAATTTCAAATAAAATTAGATTACGTCATTTTATTTCAGTTAGAAATTTTAAAGCGTTTAGTTAAACATTGCTATTAATCTCAACTGATAAAATCCATATAATTAAAGTACATTAGTGTATGTGTGTTATTGTGTGTGTAGAATATGTGTGTAGCTGTGTGTGTGTGTGCTTAGTCGTGCCTGTGACGATGTGACGTGTGCGTTGCTGTCGTGTTAGTGTGCGTGCTGTGTGCGTGTAGTCGCGTGTCTGACGTGCGTGCGTTGTGTTTGTGATGGTCAATGTGGTGGTGCGTACGTGCGTATGGCGTGCGTGGTATGTGTATGTGTTGTCGCGCGTAATTGAGTATACAATAGTTTATGATTCAAGATTCAATTATTTAAAGTAAATTTTGCGTTAGTGTTTTGTAAGTAAGTGTTTTGAATATAAATTTTATAGGTACAATATAATTGCTAAATACGAGTATCAGTAATCAGGTTTTGTGTATTACTTTCTAAATTAGTTAATGATCGAAATGTAATAGCCAGTTTATATCCAATCATTCATAAAACGTGTTTTAGTGAGACTACATGTGGACATGTTGTATAAAAAAAATATTTTAGTTGAACATATGGTTATCATTATTAGAACAGCTGAAGGAAAAAAAACACTTCTAAAGGTAAGCGTATTATTTTTAATATATATATATATATATATATATATATATATATATATATATATAGGTGCCCACTTAAGATTGCTCCATAACCTTACTATTACAAATACAAGAAAATGTCTTATACAAAAGTTGTCCACAGTCATAAACTACACGTTTTAAGAAATGGCGAACTTCCGGTTATACCAGAAATGCCAACTTCGTTATTTTAAATAGAACAACCAATATATTATTACATTTTTGAATTCCTCGTTGAATTTAAAGGTCACTTTAATAACCATACTATGGGTCTACGTCGCATTGTTCTGAGTTATATGACATTTGTAAAAAATTACGTTTGCAGTGCCTCCGAAAACTTTCAATATCTCGAAGACGGATACAGGTAGAGAGATGTGGCTTTCGTTTTTTACTTCCGAAAAGGGTACCGCATCATTCTCATTCATTGCCAAAAATCTTACTTTTAGAATTCAATAATTTATATCGCTCCGAAAATAATTTTTTTCAAACATGGATAACTTGATTTTTTTAAATGAAACCACCCATATTTTCTTATATCAGCGGATATGAAATTAAATTTCCTTTCCATTGATGTAACATTATTCATATTTTAGAGTGATAGTTTTCGAGATATTCCATATTTAAATTAACTGGTTGAAACTAGATAAATTTTATGTAAAGTTAAACAAAAATTTATTGTAAAGTTTAATTTTTATATTATGACTTTTTATTTGAAAATTTGACTCTTTCCATTGAACGCAATGGAAGGAATACAGAACTGTAATGTTCAGTTTTTGAATTCCTTTAAATTAATATTCAAATACCAAAAATAGTTTGTTATTAATTAAAAACGTGGAATCTTAAATGGGTCTAATTTTTATATTATGATTGTTTCATTAGCAAATTTGAATTGTCTGTGTCTGTGTCTGTGTCTGTGTCTGTGTCTGTGTCTGTGTCTGTGTCTGTGTCTGTGTCTGTGTCTGTGTCTGTGTCTGTGTCTGTGTCTGTGTCTGTGTCTGTGTCTGTGTCTGTGTCTGTGTCTGTGTCTGTGTCTGTGTCTGTATCTGTGTCTGTGTCTGTGTCTGTGTCTATCTGTGGCCGTGTCCGTGGCCGTGTCCGTGTCCGTGTCCGTGTCCGTGTCCGTGTCCGTGTCCGTGTCCGAGTCCGTGTCCGTGTCCGTGTCCGTGTCCGTGTCCGTGTCCGTGTCCGTGTTCGTGTCCATGTCCGTGTCCGTGCCCGTGTCCGTGTTTGTCGTTGTGGTTGCGTAGAGGAACCTAGATACCGTGGGGTCAAGTAAACAAGTTGACTTTCATTTGCATATGCTAAAGGTTACTTCTATAAATAAAAATTTAATTAGGATTCGTAATTGTACGTTCACCGTATATAACCGTACCTATTTATGTAAATACGTTAAGGGGGTATACAAAAATGGCCGACAATCCAGGCAATACTATTTCAAATTTTTAGTTTTCCCGCCAAGTGGTCCGACAAGGAGATAAAGACCCGGCAAGGGCGAAGACCCAAGGACAAGTTCTGGAGTCCTACACCTGTCTTATGAGGTAGTATTATTAGGATACTACTTCAAATTTCCCGCCAAAACAAAAATGACCGCCAAAACTAAAACGGCCGCAAGCCACGTCCACAAAATGGCCGTCAAAATGGCCGACGAACCACGCCCACAAAATAGTCGACAAGCCACGCCCACAATATCGCCGTCAAACCACACCCACAAATTGGCCGCCGACCATGTGGCTACCCCCACTCATTACCTACTCCCGCCCTCTCCCGCCCCAGTTCATCCCCATCACTTTGGACGTCATTTCCCCAAGAGACCCCATTCTACATATATAGCTGTTTAAGAAATAAGTGATAAAAACCAGAAACTGTTTCTAATAAACCCCCTCTTACCGTGCTGGATTTCTTCCAATATCTAACCAGCTCCAGCAGAAATAAAAAGCAGGTTTAAGAATGAAATTTGAAGTACGTCCGTGTTGTTCTAGAGTAATCCTGAATACTAACACACACTCAGAGATCATGCAGGCTTTGGCGAAACAAACGTTCTAAATTGAGCTAATAAGTCGATTTAGCGTTAGTGAAAAAAAAGTCGATTGCATAACCTTCTATACCTACACATGTATAAGTAGGTTGGAAGGTAAAAATGGTGTGATGAAAAGCATGTTAGTGTTATTGAGAAGGTGTTACTGATGTATTTTGTACAACGCAACATGAAGTCTTTGCACCGAGGATTCAATTCTGAAATCGACCATAAATTTGAATGATGTATCAATATCTCTAAATACATCATAGCATTGTTAAAATGTAGAAATGTTGGATACCGACCAAGGAAATCAAAAGGAATTACCAGATAAGACATAAATAAATTTTCGCAGCAAGCTCCTGACAACGATCTCCTATTAATGAAGGTACGCGCAGAAAAAAAAGTTGACGTGTACCTACCTCCATAAAATTTGTTTAATTTCATATAGTTTTGATAATGAATGTAGCTGGAGCGTCCAGAAGACAAGAATTGTGCGACTTGACCGTTGATGATATAGAAGGAACCGAGTTTCCTTGATTGCAGTCAAAAAATGTACTATCGTTTACAATCACCAACCATCAAAACGAGGAGATGCATTTTATGGAAATATTCAAAAGATCTGCTAGTCTGCGTTGATTCTAGATGCTTCTTTCTGAAATATAATGTTTCAATCAAGTTGTTGGTAGAAACACTATCGGAAGTTTACCGTTTAAAATTGTTGCTTATTTGAAAAAGAAAATCCGAATGTCCACTGGGCATTTGTTTATGCGGATTCTTCGACGATATTGGCGAACAAAGGGGTGGATGTTCTGGCCCTTGAAAAGGTACGGGGATTGGAAATCGTCTAGTATTGTTGAAAGCTGCGTGCAGGAATCACGTGAAAACAAAACACAATTTGCGCCAACAAAATTTTGCACAAAGGACATAACAGTGTCGGTTTCGTACAGCAGCTATCGCCTCAAGTTCATGTTCTATGCCAGAAAATTAATTGCTTAATAATTTAGAGTTTAATAACGCGGCAGTTATAAACAATACACATAATTCAGCTGGAAATGAACTTGAAAAAATTAATACACCATTTATTTTTAATAATTATGACGCTAATTGCTCTGTACAGTTTAACGTTCCAGTGGTCGCGCACGGTGTATGCCACCGGGTAACGTTTATTATGCTTATAGGATCGCGAGCAGTCGTTGGATCTCATTTAAACTCCCAGTAGCCTAAAATCATCATTTATGCAGATATATAAAAAAATTAACAAATTAACAACCCTTAAATACTACAGCATAAAAGACAAATTGATAAAAATGAAAAAAATCAGTGCCATTCCTATACAATAACAAAAGTGAACAATAAAATTAAACAGTTTGTAATAAATCTAGCAAAGAGGATACATTAACGTCCAGAGAATAACAATAAGTATTAAAATTGTTAGACATAATGAACACTGGTGATTTTAGAAGTACCTTAGTTTCAGGAGTAGGGATGACAAAAGTTACAGGAAATCTTGAAGAACGAGAAGGAGTATAAAAATCAAATAGAGATAGGATCGATGGGCAGTCAATAAGATTATTTAAAAGTTTATGCAAAAACTTGAGACTGTTACAAATGCGTCTAGCTTCAACGGACGGTAAGTTGAACCGAGAAAGCAGTTGCTTATTTGGATATCCCCTGTTAGGGTATCCATCTATCGTAAACGATACATATTTTAAAAACTTCCTTTGAATTCGTTCAATAGAATTTATAGGATTGTAAATTGGGTACCAGATAGTAGTAAAGCCGGTGTTCTACACCGGGTCCGACCTTTGGTTAATTGATTTAGCAACTGAAATTTTTGTTCGTTTTTCCATAAAAAAGGTAATGTATTACTTTATTTATTATTTATTTGTATTTTATCATTTTAATTTTGCGGTTTGAGGTAAATATGAATTACGAGGCTGAGCAAGGGACTCTACAAAAATTATTAGATGAGGTGGAAAGTGACATCGAATTTGATGATGATGGAAGCAGCATGGAATTTGATGATGATGCAGAACAAGGAGAACTTGACAATATAGAAGAAAGAGAATCGAGTGATACAGAACAATAGTTTGATGAAGATGAGCAAATCGAAGGTTCAGGGCCGGCTGAGCAAATAGAGCCGGCTTTCATTGGTAAAGATAATATGTGCAAATCAGCAAAAGATGCTGCAAGGAGGACTGTTAGAACAAGAGCAGAAAACCTTATTACTCAACTACCCGGTGTAATAGGAAGAGCAAAAAATTTGAAGACTCCTTTAGAAATTTGGCCATGTTTTTTTGACGGACTATTGTAGAATGAACTAATAAAAAAGTTATCTCTGTGTCTGAAAGGTATGCACGGGAGAGGGATGCCAAAACAACCAATTTAGTTGAGATAAAGGCCTTGTTCGGATTGTTATACCTAGCAGGAGTAAGACATGCCAATCATTTCAACGTCAAGGAAGGAGAAGAACGTAGATCTATTGATAAACTGGCCCTAGTAGGATTCTTGGTGGAAACATTCAATAACAATTGTAAAAAATACTATAGTTATTCAAACTTCGTAAGAGTAGAAGAGAAGCTCGAATATTTTAGAGGCAGATGTAGCTTCAAACAGTATATTCCGAGCAAGTACCTACTGGATTAAAATTTTTGCTCTGTCGGATTCCAAGATGTTTTATTCAAGCCACATGGAAGTATACGTTGGCACTCAGCCCGATGGTCCCTACAAACAAGATAATTCTGGCAAAGCTGTAGTAGACAGTCTTTGTAAACATATCTACAATACCGTTAGAAATGTAATCGTAGATAATTTCACGGTCATACTGCTGGCAAAATCTCTACGAGAAAAAGAATTATCACTGCTTGGTACAATTAGAAAAAATAAGAAAGAATTGCCGTTACTACACAAGGAACTAGAACAATCAATTCGAATATGTTTGGATTTGAAAAAGATTGTACTCTGTGTCGTACATCCCAAAAAGGAAAATAAATGTGGATGAGGAAACTGGCTTACCAGAAATGATCCTAGATTACAATAAAATAAAAAAGGGCGTTGATTGTGTGGATATAATCAAGATCTACCTAATAAACGTATCGTCAAATGGGGTGACATTGATCAAAAAATTATTCTTTTTGAACATATTGTGAAAAATAAAGATCTTATTTTACAATAAATTAATTATTTACCCAGACATATACAACATGAAGCATTTCTAGAAGTTTGCGATGTTGAATACATAAAATAGAGGCGTGGCAAAGCCAAAACCGCGTGAACAATCTCATGCCTATTGTGGGGCGAGATTGTTCATAGAAATTATAATACACGGAAAGTAAAGGTATCAAGTAACACAGTATCAATCTCGACCCATACTGTTCCATCTATAACCGTTTTCGAGATACAGAATTTTGAATGAAATAGGGTGAGATGGTTCAGTGTGGGTGGATTGATCACCTGCTGGTAACTGTTCCTATTCTCGTAAAAAACAACAAAAACTTTTATTTGGAGATTAACACAAAATAGAAAAATATGGCACCTTAAAAGAACTTTTTGCAAACTTAAACGTCATTTTGTAAGCACCACAATCTGGTAAAAAATAAGACAGTTCCTTCTCTAAACTACAAATATATCGATAACTTTTTAAAAGAGTAGACGATATAACCATCATCATTACTCGTTGTTTGAGGGTCTTGCAATATGGCAAGTATATCGGAAAAATCTGTCATAAATTCGTCACCTTCTTGAACTATGAAAACTTTCTGGTTTTATCTAACGACTTCAGTCCTAGTAATTCAATCTCTGTTTGTCCTTCTTCATCGTCTGATACATTTTGCACAATTGCTGTATAACGATACACTGTTTTTTCTTAAGCCGCATGAACCTTCACCAAAACAAGCTTTCCAGGTAAAATGTCCTCTTTTTGGTTCATAATATTCCGTCTCTGCCCTCACATCATCATTCTCATCTTCCAACGAATCTTCATCAGAATTGTCACTGGTAACTTGATCTATTACATCCGAGTCACTAGAATCTTCATCATTACGTAGAGCAACGCTTTTACTAGGTTCCACAGATAACTTTCGGGCTTTTAATGTTTTTCTAGTTGGTGCAGCAGTGAATCATTGCTGCTGAAGTAGCTAACAAGAACATTGCTTACAGAAATATTAGGGGTCTTTAGAGTTTTCGTTTGGAATCTTTTGCAAGACTTAATTAGGGTCAAGAGGAACAATCCGGTTGCTCTAAATGAACTTACTAGATCGTTTTTATGGCGTTGTCAGACTTGCTATTCATTTCAATTAGAGAAGCCAATAAATATGGAAAATCCTTCTTGTCTAGTGAAGATTGTTGGGGATGACTCTTTTTCAGTTTAAGACAGATCTCCAGGTCACTTTAAAAGGTCGGGAAAATCCAACATCTAATGGCTGAGTGAGATTTGTTGAACATATCGGAAGACAAACAAAGGTAATGTCATTCAGCTCACACTGTGTTAAACATTTTCTGTAAAATGGGAAGAAAGATTATCGCCAACAATACTTTGCGGACAGGAATGCTGGCAAGAAAACTGACTCAAACCAATCGGTAAATGTTTGGGCGTCCATCCATCCATGTTGTGTACGATTGAATCGGATCCTACACTACAGCACTTATCGTTACAGCAAGGTTTACCTTTGGGACCCATTTCAATCCATTGCTGCCACATTTTTCCGCTTTGTATATCACATATGGAGGCAGCAGTTACCGGAGGCGGAACCACACATCATTACTGTTATTGCAGACTTGGTCAAGTTGAAACGCGTTCGGGATACTTTGTCCCACGCCGAAAGAGCATTCTTTGCTTACCGGGATCGTCCTGCAAATTTGTTTCGTCTTAAATACATAATACATTGCAAGCCGGTATATTTTCAAGTGTCTTCCTTAAATTATCAAAATATTCTATAATCGTTTGCCTTGACGCGTTAGCTCGGGCTCTCTTAATGTTTGATGCAACTTTTTGACTTATTTCTTTCCTTTGTCTTTCTAAAAAAGAACGCGCCCAATCCATACCCGGCATATTTGACTTAAGTTTGGCAACAGCACGGCCTTGGCTATCTAATTAAGTTTTAGCGATGTAACGTAGATCAGTCAGGGTTAAGGGGAAACCCCATTTTTCGCAAATATTTGCAGCCCTTGCAAAGGCTCGTTCCTCTTCAGCTGTAAATATTGTTTGACCGCCGCTTTTTTTGACGCGAGTTCCATTAAATTTATTACGAAGCGTGCCAAAAGGAATCTTGTACTCTGCGTTCGGGATACTTTGTCCCACGCCGAAAGAGCATTCTTTACTTACCGGGATCGTCCTGCAAATTTGTTTCGTCGTAATTAAATACATTGCAAGCCGGTATATTTTCAAGTGTCTTCCTTAAATTATCAAAATATTCTATAATCGTTTGCCTTGACACGTTAGCTCGGGCTCTCTTAATGTTTGATGCAACTTTTTGACTTATTTCTTTCCTTTGTCTTTCTAAAAAAGAACGCGCCCAATCCATACCCGGCATATTTGACTTAAGTTTGGCAACAGCACGGCCTTGGCTATCTAATTAAGTTTTAGCGATGTAACGTAGATCAGTCAGGGTTAAGGGGAAACCCCATTTTTTGCAAATATTTGCAGCCCTTGCAAAGGCTCGTTCCTCTTCAGCTGTAAATATTGTTTGACCGCCGCTTTTTTTGACGCGAGTTCCATTAAATTTATTACGAAGCGTGCCAAAAGGAATCTTGTACTCTGCGGATGCCCTACGAATAGACCATCCCTCCTCGACTATTTTTTTGTGTGCAAGTTCTATTCAGAATAATCCATATAGGAGCGTGAACCGAGTTTTCTTTTGTATTTTCTTGGCATGATTCTAAAACAACAAAAGTTGCTTTATTTTTATAAATTTAAGTTCCAAATATATTTTTTAAGATTTCATTACTCAAATCTCATTAAAATACGAAATCATAAGTAATAATACTAATTTTTGTATATTTGTGAGGCGAAATTGTTCAATATGATTGATCAATCTCGCCCGCCTTATAAATTTCTACAGAACTTAAACACTGCTGAGGCAATGGCTCACAACTAAATATATAACGCCTAGAATACCTCAATAGTCATGCAGGTTACGAAATAATACCAAAAAATGCTTTAGTTTTTACTTACCAGGATAATTTTCGGGAGTTGTTATTTTACGAAAATCGCTACCTTCCAAACAAAGCCAAATTATTCGAAAAATACGAGGACGTTTACATTCATGTGCATCAACAACCTGCGTCCATGTTTCTCCTAGCGGAAACTGTCGAATACACTGCAATTGAAGGTATAAGTTTGGCGCTAAATTCAAACTTATAAACGTATGATTTGGTGATCAATCTCACACCCGGCGATGAATTTCACCCCATTTGACGGTAGTAAATTTTTAGAAAAAGCTGAGTTGTGAATTGGTGTACGATTATCAGAAAATTCGTGCTGCCTCAAAATATATACCTCCAGCGATTAAAATATTAGATTTCAAGAAATTTGTCACATTGACATAGAACCAGAGCCTGCCGTTCAGAATCAACCACAAATAGGACGTTGCTCCAAACGTAACTGGAAGGAAAACAGGAAAACTAAGTATTACTGTAAATTATGCAAAAATTTTCTTTGACTAGAACATTCAGTGATAGTTTTGCCACAGTTGCTGAAAGAATTAATTTCCGAATAATTAGGTTTTGTTTTGAAATTTTTTTTTCTTTTGTAAATTTTTTGTTCATTTTTCTAAATTAAACCCTTAAAATATTCACTAATTGTATGTTTGTACCAATTATTATGAAGCAAAAATCATTTTTGATTTAAAATACTAATTTTTAAAAGTCGCGGTGTCTCAGAGCGGGTGCGTCCTTTCGTGTCCAAATATGGGTGCGTCTACTGAAAGGTTAGTTAATTAGATAATTAATAATTTGAGTTGATAAATGTTCATTCTACAAAAAGTGTTTTATTATTTTGCCATGGGCGGTAAGTAGAAATTATGTTAATTATTTTACAGCCAATTTTTGTATACGATAATCATGTATGTGGAGGTTAAACAATTATCATCTCGCCCTTCGGATACTTTGCGATAAGCAGGTTAGTGCTAACTGTGTGTATTTACTCTCAAAATCTGAGCACTGTCTAACTTCTAATAACTAAGATGAATCGTGAATATCCATTCTGCCGTTCCGGCGACTAATTTTCTCTTAATTTCAATAATCAAGTATAGTTGCAGATTAATGAAAATTGCATACGCTTAAAAATTTAATTTTCCAGAAAGTCTTAGTCGTGTATAACATTCGTATCAATAATTACAGAATCGTAAGAGCAGCTCTTTCTGATTTCAGAGCACATTACATTTGCTATAACAATATTAATGCCCATCATTCATTCATTCATTGATAATATTAAATATATTTTAAAATATACGATTCAAACACGAAACACTTTTTCTTTTAAATTGCGTTCAAAATGGTCTCATGCCATCCAAGCATGTTAATTGCGAAAATTTCAATTTTAATAGGGAAAGTTCTGGCAATTACTTAATGTGCTATAAATCACATTGCAATTTGTTATTATTACTAAACAAGTTTTGAGAGGAGTGAGTAACGTACGTTTTTAATAAACATTCAAAATTAGACTTCGCTAATGTAAGAACTTCCTGGCCCCCTGGTATGCTTAGTCGACTGTTAAGATTCAGTTACAATCTATTTCGAGATTTATAATTTATGATATAAATATGCAGTAGAGCTACAGAAATAATTCTATAGATATGCACTGCAAACGTGAAAATATAACATACCTAACTGCAATATTCTATATAGTTGGTGCATACGGTTGGTTAGTAAATCAATTAACGAAGTCGGTAGGTACATACGTACGTTGCCATATTAATTACAGATGCGTGGAAAATGTGACTTTTTACCTAGTGTTGTTTACAAACTTATTTCTAGTATAATCACTCCCGGATTTAAACTTTTATGACCTAGACTTCCGTTAGGCGACAACTATGCGAGGGCGGCAACATATATAGACAGAATGTCTAAAATTGATTTCATCCATTGACAAACTGCCAAGGATAGAAATAACAACACCACTCCACTACTTTTGTTATTAATCAATGGCAATCAAAATAATAGGACGTTTAAAACTAGGCTACGTCTAATTCTGCCATATTATATCACACTAAAAAATTCAATGTAATTAATTGGTATAAACACATTTATGTTTACGTATCTACTCTGT